>WEDG01000437.1:0-458852 GCA_017591395.1 Schistocephalus solidus | reverse complement strand
CGTTTCAGACATGATGATTGACCAGTGCCAGTTAATAACTAGTGTGTTGAGGTGTCATAATCATTCCATAAGGTCGACTGGAGAACTTTTCTGAAATTGTTCCAACAAGATGGTTTTGGCGTTAGCGAGGTGGCTGTCGTTGTCCTTGCGTGCAATCGGTTGGTTCAATGGAAAATTCGTATTCGTTTGAAATACCTTCCCCATTGAAAAGCCGAATTGTGTTCGCCAGCCTTCAGTCTTGATTAGTATTTGCAAGACAGTTCCAGCGTTTCAGACATTCTGCAGGGAGTAGTCCGATTCAAAACCTCTTTATGCGAGAGTGATGGAGGGTTAATTTATTGGATAGGATCACCTTGATTTTGTCTTTGCTCTCTAGCATTATTTTGAGAGGTCGCGGTTGTGGCGTTCCTAGGCTGTCTTCCGACTTTTTGCCGATCCCGAATGCTTTAATGTGAGGAATTATTTTTCACCAAACGTGTCTTTGCAACCGTGGAATAACCTACCTGGGGCGATTTTATGTCCGCTGTGGATTCATTCAAACAGCAGCTTGTCGTTCATATTTTGCAGCACCACGAAGACTATGTGACTACATTACCTTAACAATATCATTTAAGCACCTTAATCTGTCTGCATTCCTTAACTTCATTACTTCTTTACATTGCTTCTTATTCTTCCGAATTTTATGTAACAAATAGGGATTTCAAAAAGCGTTAGCTTATTTTCCTCAAATACACTGAACTGAAATGAACTTAACACATGAATTTATTGATTCAAAAACTTTGGTGGACGGGCGTGCGCTGATTTCACGTATCGGGTCGTAACTCATGAATCCATAAGATTTCATGAGTTAGAAACTGGCGACCCTCTCCTTTCTGTGATGCCTTACCACAACGCTTGCGTTAATCAATCAGCTCTCATACTCTCTCGTCAGTGAATTCCTTGGCCTTTCCTGCAGTTGTTGACGTAAGTGCTCTGCACCGGTGGTTTAGCCACTATGTCGGTGTTTACCGCTATCTTAACAGATCCTGGCAACGTACCATTGCACATTTCCTTATAAACTTTTTCTTTGTAACCGCTTTTGAGATTCTTTTTATCGTTCGTATATATTTATAGTACACTTGCCCTCGTTTTCATATTCTGATAGTTTGTGCATGCCAGCCAGCTTTTTGTAATTTAGAATTTATATTTGGTTAGAGCCGACAAGGCACTGTTTAAGCCAACAGTTTGTAATTAATAGAGAATTAGAAAATAGGCAGTGAAAAAACTCCTTACTAGAAGGCATATTTCAATAGGCCTCCATTTTCGAATAGAGGGTAGGAGAAAAAACTGTTAAGAAAATAAGATAACGTGGTAGAGTAGGCTAATACTGCAGTAGCATTTCAGAATGAGATAATGAAACGTCGATATGGCTCATTCTTGATCACTATTGCACATGAAAAAAAATCTCACGAAAAGGCGTCAATGAGCTTGAGGCCTTACGCATCTTTGGATCCAGAATTGAATTCTGATCATGGTAAGTATCCAACGAAACGGCAGCATTTTAGACTGTGTACGTCCGGATGTGTACGTCCGAATGTCTTCATCTTTTGTATGACTGGTGATATAAGGAGACATCATGGTTCATGGGGACTCAAGGTAGATAAAAAATAGTTTCAAGAGGGCCACGCCAATTCCCCATGGTCCTTTGTCCGAGTCATAGAGAAAGCTGCAAGAAAAAGATGAGGAAAATAAAACGTTAATTGAATCAGTGTTAAGATAAATGTGCAGTCTTCGCTTTAATGCAGACGGACAAGATAACGACCTAATTTCAATAGGCAAGTTATTCCAAAGAAATCTGTATATAGAAGCAAAGATTAGAGGGCGTTTGCAAGTGAAGGATGCAGGAAGAGGTATAAATGGTGCAGAATTTCTCAGGATTTAAGGAAGACTAACGGGGGTAATGATAGAAAGCTTGGGGAGATTTGAGCTATTATTTAGTCAAAAAGGAGACAAAATCCTGCTTCTAGTCTCCTGAACCAAAGAACTTTTAGCTTCGGCAGTTTGAATTTGTTGAGTAGGAAGTTGTTAAAAGAGTCGGACACAGGAGTTTTTTGAAATATCTTTGGACATTTTCAATGTTTGAATGGCTTGATTCATTCATTAAACCGATGAAAGGACAGCAAAATTTAAGAATGAGATGTACAAAACATACGATAAAGTCTTAATTTAATGTCAGCGAGGTAGAAATTATAAGAAATAAAGCTGCAAATCTGAGCAGTTTTGGCCGATTCTATCGGCATGAGGCAAAAGCACTAATTTATTAAGCTAGTTAAGTTAAGTTTATTAAAGGAAAGATAGGCAAACGCCTTTGAACTCCCTCTTGGTTACAGTACGGCTAAAAAGCCTCTGGTACATCATGAAAATGTAAAAAAAGTTGGTTTACATAATAGCGTACGGAAAATAAGCAGGTGTTTGCTCATCGAAAAGAGTAAACATAAATGTGTACTTGCAAATTACGAGTAGCAAGAGTACATGCTATTGTTGGTGACAAGATTCTCGTGAGTGAGGTATATGCGACGAGTTTGAGATAATAAACATGCTATAAAAATGGTACTAAAATATAAAAAGTAGTATGTTTGATATAGTAGTGTGATTCAACTGGGACGTGACTAAGAAGATCTGGGGATATTATAGTGGGCAATGCTATAATGGTCCAGGTTTTTCTTAAAAAGCTCAACGGAAGTAGCCATAACAACATCCAGAGGCATAGCATTCAAAGCGTCGACCGCTCTCTTGGAGAAGTAGAACTTTCGTGTATCCAGTCTGGCCCCAGTTACACGTAGTTTGAGTGGATGTCCTCTCAAGTTCGTGGTTGTTGCTAATTGTAAGAAGTTTCCAGGTGCGAGGCAGCATCCCTGACCGCACATGATACGGAATGTTTGTATCAGGTCACCTCGTAGCTGCCTGTAACTCAAGGGAAAGAGATAAAGGTTAGCTAATCGGGTTTCATAGGGTAATGAGCTCTGTCCAGTCACAAGTTTGGTTGCACGCCTTTGAACCTTTTCGAGGATATTGAGATCCTTCGCGGTCCAGGGTCTCCAAGCTTGGATAGCGAACTCCAATTGCGACCGAACAAAAGTTCGAAAGACTTCGGCAAAGCAGTCTTCATCAAAGGCAGAGAAAACCCGCTTGACAAGGTACAGGGCTGACATCGCAGACTTGGCTACCTTTGAACAATGCAGTGAGGGTTTAAGGGAGGTCGAGATCCACACTCCCATTTCCTTTTGAGCGTCAACTTCTTGCAATGGTATACAATTCAGGTAGTAATCCATGAGGTTCGGAGTGCTAGTTCTACCGACTCGTAGAATAGTGCATTTTTTCTCATTGAACGGCAAAAGCCAGTCCTTTGACCATTGTTGAAGTCGGTTTAGGTTTTCCTGCAAATGCTTTACGTCAGCTGCAGTTCTGATGACCCTCCATAGCTTAATATCATCCGCAAACATGGTGACATCACAATCCAATTCATTGATGCAGTCGTTGACGTACAAAATGAAAAGAGTAGGGCCAAGAACGGAGCCCTGGGGAACTCCACTTTCAAACGCAACCTCCGACGACTGCTGGTTACCGACATGGATGGTTTGATAGCAGCCAAATGTAGGAGTCGCTGGTGAAGGACACTATCAAATGCCTTCTTCAAGTCAATGTAGACCACGTGCAGCGCATTTCCTTCATCAACTGCTCGCGTCCAATGTTCCAAACAGTAGAGCAA
This sequence comes from Schistocephalus solidus, assembly GCA_017591395.1. Taxonomy (NCBI): domain Eukaryota; kingdom Metazoa; phylum Platyhelminthes; class Cestoda; order Diphyllobothriidea; family Diphyllobothriidae; genus Schistocephalus; species Schistocephalus solidus. The sequence goes on along the minus strand of WEDG01000437.1, from coordinate 455,104 downwards.
GTTCGTTACGCAAGACTTGCCACTTCGAAATCCATGCTGCGCATCAGATAATAATTTGTGCTGCTCTAAGAAGCGCATTAGCTCTCGCTTTATTATTTTTTCCATGAGTTTGCAGCAGATCGAGGTGAGGCTAATTGGCCTGTAATTATTTGCGGAATCCTTGCTTTCACCTTTATAAAGTAGTGTGATTCGTGCAGATTTCCAATCAGCAGGAAACGTGCCGGCTTCGAACGAGGTTTGGAAAAGCATGGACAACGGTTTGGCCAGTTCCGCAGCGAGTTCCTTTAGTAACTTTGGCGGCATATAATCTGGGCCCGGTGATTTAGACTCATTCAAAGCCAACAGCTCTTTATGAACATTTGCTTCGTCGAAAGATACAGCCTCTATTGTTGGACCCTCATCTAAGTCGTAGTCGGGAGGATTAAATGCACTTTCACTCGTAAGGATAGATTTAAAGAATTCTGCAATGTGCTCCGCTTTTGCTCCATCCTCACTTATCTCTAGGTTTTCGCTAGTCCTTAGTAAGGGAACTGGGTCCTTGTTACGCGTGCTCCTTCTAATGTAATTGTAGAATAACTTTGTATTTTCTACTGCACGGTTCAACAGGTCTTTTTCAAAATCTTGTCGTGTCCTGAGGATAAGCCGTTTAACTTAGTTCATTTTTGTCTTGTATGCGTTTATGTACACAGGAGTCTCATCAACGAGTGATTTCTTCCACAACCTCCACTTTTTATTCACTTCTTTTTCAACGTTTGAGTCAGCCACTGGCGTCTTTTATCCAGTCTCTAACGTGAAATCGTGTAGTGGTTTCTGAGGAGAATATGCAATAACTCACTGAACCATTCCCAATCCTTTCTCACATTGCCGGAAAAAGCCGATTCCCAGTTGATGTTGTTGAGTCGAGTCTTCATTTGATCAAAGTCACCACGCAAAATATTTATTCTAAATCTGGTGGGCTTTTCAGGCACCGAAATCATTGAGTAGTCCCAGTGAAGTACGACGTGGTCACTCCGACCTAGGGGAGGTATACTTTGCACCTCATCAATACTATCAAGCGATTTCGTAAACACCAGGTCTAAACAGTTTGACTGCTGTCCCTCCCGCACCCTCGTTGGAAATAAGACGTGCTGAGTGAGGAATGACCTCAGTGTCATGTCCAATAAACGTCGGTCAAAAACTAGTTCTGGACCGCGTGCATTTACTGAACTCCAGTCAATTAGCGGTGTATTGAAGTCGCCCATTATTAAGACGTCGGATCGAGAGGCAAATCTTTCTAGCTCGTCTAACAGGTGAGCGTCAGCCTCGAAGTCACTTCTTGGTGGTCGGTATACGGTCAGGACTTCAAGACTGTGTGATCTTGGCACCTTTATAGTGAGCCAAATAGCTTCGAAGCTGCATGCAAACTGTTCTGTTTTTTTTTTCCGACACTAGGAGTCCGTGTTTTACGTAGGTTACAACTCCTCCTCCCTGACGCTCTTCCCGGTCTCTTCTGAATAGCTGGTAGCCTGGTATAGTTAACTCACGGTCGTCCACGTGGTCGGACAACCAGGTTTCTTTCAACGAAATTACGTCTGGTGAGAGATCACAGACATGGATCTGCATCTCGTCAAACTTGATAACATGCTTTGCGCATTGGTGTACATGAATTTTAACTTCCGGTTTAAGGGACATGTGTTTACGATGCGGTGTAGCTTAAGCCCAAGTCCTTGATGTAGGAACATTCATTCATAGAGCAACCTTTAAAAATAAAAGGTTGTGGCAGCCTTGCAGGCCCAAGAATTATGTAGTGACACTTAGAAGGTGAGAACTTTATTAGCCATGTCTGAATAAATTTGTTCTAGGCATCGTTCGGCCGTGGAGTTAGAGAAGGAATACTCGCATTTGGGGTCATCAGCATAAATATAAGATTCAAAATATTTGACTACCGAAAGAAACAAAGGTCCTAATATGGTACCTTGAAGGACATCACTCACAATTGGGGTAGAATTTGAGTATGAGAACCCCAGTACAGTTTTTAGAATTTGCGGTAGCGATTTTACCGTGTTAAATTAACTTCTTTTCCAAACCGAAATGTTTCCAGAACTTTTATTTTTACGTCTGGCTGCGTCAAATGGCTTTATGAGGCCGTGATAAGAAACGTGGTTCTCCAAAAAGTCTGCAGCTTGGATTGATCAGGCACGACTTCGTACATAGCCCTAGCTATTTGAAAATAATGGCATGCATCATTCATCTGAATTTTTGGTTGTGCACATACTACTGTCCTCCTTACACATTATATTTAGACAACAGGCGCAGAAGAACCTTTCCGTTACTTACTTCCATATGATCCACATAAGTCCATTCAGTATAAATACTTCTCGGGTTTCAACAGTGTGGGTGCTTAGATTATATTGAGGTCAATTGAAAGAAAAACCAAAAATTTCCACTTTGCTCCTTCAGCTGCTGACATATAACTCTGAGATCCTGAATTGAGAACTTTGCATCACTGTAATGCGATAATCACAAGCACGAGCTGATGTGACGTTTACGTTAATTTCAAGGCCATTTCAGCCAGTCAGTGTCTAAGCCGCCACGTTTTGTGTGCTTCGCTGGCGTCAAAATGGACAGGGTTGCGGACGTCTTAAATGAAACTATTAACGCAGCAAAAAATGCTACAAAGACCCCGGCCGTTGAGCTGAACTTCGAGTCGGCTCTTGCATCCAGTGCCCTTTTTCTTATGGCCATTATATCAATATATATCGGATCAAAACGGTCGGTGAAGGCCCTTAAGTCTTCTCTTGAAGAAGAGGTTTTTATTTATTCTTTAGCTCATGATTTTCTGCAGAATACGGAGAATTTAGAAATTTTGTCCAAAGAAGATGCAATGAAGTTTCCTATATACGCCAGCATAGCGTTGTTGGGTATTTACTTGGTTTTCAAGGTAGCTTGGCAGTTTGTTCTGACGTTCCTAGTTATTTGCTGCGAAATACATCAACATGCTCTTGGCCGGATACTTCTTTTTCCTTGGCGCCTCTACTACGTTCGTCCTTATAAGGTAGCGGTTTATAAATGTCCACAAACATCATAGACCCGTTATTACATCCATTGTACCATCTTGCTTCCCTAACCTGAAGTACTCGCTATCGATGAAGTCATCATCGCCAGAATCGGGACAGACGTCTAGTGGTTTGTTTCAATTAAATTTATTTATATCTTTTTAAGAATGTTTTCATTGTGACTTTGAGCGCAAAGATGCATTTCCTCTCCTCATTTCCCTCGCAGTCGGATTCGCATATTTATTTACCCAGGTATGTCTATGCTCTCATCCACTTACTTTTAGCACTGGGTAAGCAACAATATAATCGGTGTTGCAATATCAATCACGGCTATCGAGTACTTGCATCTCGATAAAGTAATAAATGGATGCATTCTCCTTAGTGGTTTATTTTTCTACGACATCTTTTGGGTGTTTGCCACTGATGTTATGGTTTCTGTGGCGAAGTCTTTTGACGCCCCCATCAAGGGTTCGTTCCGCGCATCGCTTCTACTTTCACATCCTTTCGCGTCATCTAATCCTGCTTTTATTTAGTTGTCTTTCCACGGGACATTCTGACTGGCGGATTCTATTCCAAGGAGTTGTCCATGCTGGGTCTTGGTGACATCGTCATTCCGGGCATTTTTTTAGCTTTACTTCTACGTTTTGACTGCAGGTTTGTCCACATAGGTCATTTGATTTTTTCTCCACTGTGACTTTCTATTTATTATTCCGAACCCGCAGGAAATTCTCCCGGAGTTGAGTCGGGCACAACCTATGAGCACTAATGGGAGACCAAAATAAATAGCTTTCTGAATGCTTTATTAACTGAAAAAATAAATAGGGAGGTTCGTAGGAGTGTCATCTAGAATAAAGTATACACAGAACAGCATTATACCACAGTTATCTGGTTCCTTGTTATCTAACTATGGATGTTTCTGTTTTTCGAATTAGTCAAAACATGTAATTCGTGGCCTTCTATGACAACTATTACCATTGAACAGCTTCCCAAACCTAAGATGACAACGCTTTTATGAAAAAAATCAGTTGAGTAGAGACGCAACTAATTAACTCAGCATGATTAATCAGTTGCAGATCTCCCTCGGATCGAACCTTAGACTGCCTTTGACTCCATTCTGCCACATTGTCGTTTAGGCTTATCTATCCAGTGTAGAATCCACTCGAAATAGCCGAAGCAGCGCGTCGTAGCGACAACGGCAATGACAACTGTCGTTGGAAAACGCAGCTCATCCTGTCAGAACTTCAACCAACCTTTTCATATTCCAAACCTAGTCTTAGACCAGGGACGACAGTTCGGCTGTCGTTACTGACGACGCCAATCGTTTGACTCACAGCATGGTAATCTCAAGGACGCTCACTTGCATGTGAATTAGTTAGTAATCCTAATTTACTTGACCTGCATGTATCGCGCCATCCTTCCTCACTTTTCTGGACTCAGTGCAATGATAAGATCAAGAATACCGGGGGTGGGAGAGGGCGCAGGTGGCTGGTGCGGTGTGAGCCTGCGCTTTTGTGCATCAAACCCCTATGCATGATATTTGTCTTTAGTGCGTATATCAAATAAAAATGCCGTGCTTTGATCCGGTTCCCATACTGGTCCAACGCATCTGCCTTGTGGCCCTTTCAGGGGCAACCTAGAGTAAGGAGCGTCCTATTTAATCGACAATGGCATCTTGCTGCCGATACTTTGCAAACTGTGATTCCAAACGTTGCTCTGGTGGCCTTTCATTTTTATCTGAAATTTCTTTTCAACTTCGTTACAGACTTAACAGAAACGGCAGTCGGACTTATTTTTGGACCTCCTTCTTTGCCTATATTGTTGGACTACTTGCCACATTCGCTGCAATGTACATATTCAAACATGCTCAGGTCTGTCCCCTAAAATTCTCTCCGATTTTCGTGCGTCTTCCCTTAATCTCAGGAATTCCCGATTGCTTGCTCATATATATCGCAACCAGCTCATCAGAACTTGGGCTTTTCGTAGTCCAGAATACGTAAACTATGGACAAAGATAGTGAACACCGATGAACGCCAAGCTAAGGTCCTCCTAAGGATGTATTGTGTCGGGTGAACCCTGGCGCCAAATTTGTTTTATTTATCAACGCTGTGAAAGGACTGCATATTTTCTAAATGCTTCCCTGTTTACGAATAAGCATCCTCTCGTCACTAACGACATTTAGATGTAAGAGCTATCCTTTCAAAATTATCCGGGATCGAATAGCACAAATCGTTGCCGTTATTAAGCTTTTTGTGAACACTCGAAGATGAGTACTTGACAAGAAGGTCCGTACCGTGTTTTTAACAATAAGCGCAGATGGCATGCGACATCTGGAGTTTTTCGACCGTTGTTGTCTACAGATCATCCTTTGATCAAAGTACGCAAACATCGTTTCAACTAAGGCAATCCACACCTCATTCCAAGCATTAAAACGCAATACGCAACAATCAGTGACTGTTTATATGGTCTGTCAGCGTTTTTCATCTGTCCACGCGCGTAAAATTAATTTCCATGCTACCTAATCTGGCAGCCACACGTAATTATTTTGTTTCATGGGGAACATTTCCGTCGACTCATATTGCATCTTGGTGCACGCTGTACTTTTAAACGGGTGTGGGAGAGCAAAGCTCGGTCCTTCCATCAGTTAAGGTTTTAAGAAGCTAAATCACCTGCCGTCGCTTCTTATCCCACGCATTTCCTCCTCCGCTTAGGTATCCTCGTGTGCAATTGTCCGGTTGTTGTCCATAGTTCAACCAAGGTAGACCCACTGCCGATGCCAAAGAGCATTCGGACTAAACCAACATTCTGCTCGCACCTAGTTTTTCCCCAGTCTGCGATTTCCAGACTCCTAAATTTATCCAAACGAACCCATCAATTGTCGGGTCGAAGTTTAATTTATTAACTCATATACGTTGACTTCAGTGAAAAAGCTCCAAACGTCGTTGATTACAGCAAGTGAAAAATTCGCATTTGATTATTGCTTATCTCAGCAGTTAGCGCTAGAACTTCGTTTTCCTATAAAAAACATGCCGATTTTGTCTGAACGATGTCATCATATTGGCACGAATTCTTCCCCTGGGTGGATAAGGAGAAAAGATGGCAGCTCACTTTCAAAAGCCTGCGTAGTTAATTGGAACACATTTTTGGCTGTCTGGCGTTTTACACATTCGATATATTTTGTTCGGCGACCGGAATTTGTCATCCTACTTTTCATACTGTTTTTTTATTGGTCCAAAAACTGCTTTGCTTGATCAGCTCGGCTTGATGGTCTTAGGGCTTGCACCAATCCACACGCGACCATCTACAACATGAAAACCTGGGCATCTCGGCCCATTTTCTCCTCAGCGAGAAGACCGAATCCTTCGGTGCCAGGATGCACCTCCATGCCATGAAGGACTATATCTAGTCTGGTTTTGGACTAATATGTTCTGTGTCTCCAGTCGGAAAGTGACGTCAGATGAAGAACAAGTTCTATTGGTCTGCGTCTGCTAAAGTGGCAGTGATTTCCCGGCTGTTCTTTCCGGTTATTTCAAGGAATGCTGCATACAGGTGTCAATTGGTTGTCCCCATCCCCTTAATCGAAATATTTGCTGTTGCGATATCCGTGGCGTTTGCTCTCTCCGAACCAGATCCACGTGCTCTAGATAGCGACTCAGCACTTGGCTTGTCGCTGGTAAATTGACATGGAATTTGATGCATTCTCATACCTGGCCACCATTTGGTTATTGCCTATCCAACTGATGCATCAATTAGCCACTGAATTGTGCAGGTTAGAATTAAGTTAAAGCAGAAGCTGAGCATTCTCCCGCCTTTGTTTCTCCACCTACGCATAAGCCGTAACTTAGTGGCACGATAACAGGAGCACAGGGCTAAAATAAGACGCGATGACCAATTATCGTTTGACACCGCTTACCCCACCTTCCGCTTCGCTTACACTGACAATTGCTGGTAGGGTCGCAAGACCACTCACTAGGTCCAAAATGTCAGATGTCAACTCGTTTAGGGTGCCTTTTATGGCCGCCTAAACGGGAAGAGGAACCACCCACAATATAGCTGTGCGCCAAATTCCCGAGCATTAGGTTTAGGATTAAGGTGAGGTTTCCGGTGAAGTTTACGATTAGGTTTGAGGTTAAGGTCAGAGTTGAGGTTAGGGTCATGTTTAGGCTAAGATTTAAGGTTATTCTCGTGTTAACTGTAGGATTGGGGTTTAGGGTAGGGCTGAAGTTAAGATTAAGGTGATAGTTTCGTTCTGCGTTGGGGTTACTGTTTGCGTAAAGACACGGGTATAATTACCTTTCCTGAAATTTATCGCGGGGTCACCTTTTGCAATTTCGTGGTGCGGTTCCCATTCCAGTGTCCTGTTTAGGCATCCATATAAGGTGTCGCTACCGTCAACTCAATTAACTCGAATGGTAGTTGCATTGCCTATCAATTTCCCATAAATATGATAAATACGTTCGAGCTATCTATTTTCCCTCTTATTTTTTTAAACCCTCTTCACCCCTCCCCCAAATACACGAAAGTTGCATCTGACGCCCAGGATGCACGCATTTACAATAATTCATTTGAGAGCGTTTTATTATCCCAGTAGATTTTGCCTTGCATTTGACTCCTAAATCATAGAGATCGCGTCTGTAGTTAGGTAATGCCTTTATCGTTTTCCTTCCAGCCTGCCCTTTTGTATCTTGTCCCTACCTGCCTGGGTTTCCCTCTCACACTGGCTCTAATAAAGGGTGATCTGAAGGCAATGATGAAGTGAGTGCCCTTTTTTTGTTCCCCCAGCTATTTTTCCTTTACATTGCCCATTTCCCGGTGTTTTACATCTTGCTTTCCTTGCTTACACCAATATCTGTTGGTAAGAGCGCTCAGGGTGCCTGTTGGATCACTGATACGAACTGCTCGTCAGATTTGCGTAAATGAGTCCTGTCGAACGCATGGTATGCCGGATGGGCGTTCACCGATCCATTATGGGAGTCCCTCCTTTGTGTTTTTAGAGTGTGATCTAGAGCCCTACAGGCAGTCGCATGGGGACTAGTATCATATGCAGAATTAGATTACCGACCGAGACAGGGAACACTGGAATGACTATTGCTGGCTTATTAGTCGTAATCAGCCAGCAATACCTAACCCAGGTTTTAAGACTTCTGAGGCTCGAACCCGTGACGTGTTAGTTATAAGCCACTAAGTCACTTTCGATCGGAAGCACTATCAGTGTTAGATGAGCGCTCAATGTTCGGTTACGGGACCCACTCGTCCAAACCCCGATCACAACCGACAAACAACGAGCCCGTGGCTCAATGGTAGAGCGTTCGACTCAAATACAAAAGATCGCGGGTTCGAATCCCAGGTGTGCCACACTTGGGATTGGGTATGACTGGCCGGTGACGGCTAATAAGCCAGAAATGGCCATTCCGGTCTCCCTTGTCTTTGTCGGTTCCATTTCATATATATATTTCTATATTGAGATTGAGCCCTTGAAACCGGAGCGTCGTTTCAAAGGAGGATAGATTTATTCGGTCAGCATGGTTGATGAGTCCTAACAATTTGAAAGCGCGTTTGGTTGTCTCTGTTGAAGAAACCAAGTTTCTGCTCCCAGCCGGATTAATCCCTCTTTTCTTTAAATACACCTAATATTCGACTGATAATTGGCTTAGGCGCATTAAGTGACGTAGCGTGAGCCTCTGTCTACCGCGTGTCACACGCATGCATGCAAGCAGACTCAGCACAGTCCGACTGACGTATGCCGTAACTAATCTTGGCATCGGCTCTGGTCCATCATAACAGCACGCACGCTCATCCCTCACCTATCCGGGTCCGGTGTCAAGACGGAGACAAGACCGGAGGCGGTATCGGATCCGGCGCGGGTAAATAGTGTGGTGCGAGCTTGCGCATGAGTGTGCAACCACACCCCCACCTGCATCATTTTCTTTGATTGGGATGGCCAGCTCGTTGGTCTAACGCATCTACCACGTGGCCCGTTTTAAGGGCACACGATGCTGCGTTGCCGATGTTCCGTTGCCCGAGTCAAGCTTACCACCACTGAAAATAGATCGAAGTACAAACGGTGCAAACGGTTGCTATGATGTCATATCTGTTCCATTTCATGTCTGTGTTCTCTCGTGGACGTCTCATTCATCTTAAACCTAAAAACTCTTGGCTTCCGAGAAATCTTGAAACGACAAAACCTTTTTAAAATGGTCTGGAATTTTTGTACACATTGGGTCTGTAACTCTGTCGGTAGGTGGTTATGCCAGTGGCAGTCAAATCCATTCCGTGCTGTCACCGTCGTATATAGTGTGGTCGGTTTGTCAGATGTCAACTTTCGGTGTCATCTAACGGTTTTGCCTTTGGTCTGCGCTATTTGGTGGAACTCAGAAGCTAGCTTGCTCCTTCGGCCGTCCCGTCCCATGCGTGGCTGAAGGGTTAGCCAAGAGCTATGCAAACGCGCACCCCCCGGTTTCCTATATCCCCTTCCCCACAGACCCGAATGGTCTTAACCATTAATACCAGACAGAACTACGCAGTTCACGAAGCAGTTTCCAAAGCGTTGGCCCAAACGCTGCGTGATAGTCCCCCGAATTTCAATCGCGGAGCCTTCTGATCATATGTTCTTGAAACTTCTTAATTTCCCTTCTGTTTGTGAATTCTTAACACCTCCGACCCTCCCGTTTTTTCCTCACCTCTTAGGTACACGGACATTCCGGAGGAAATCGCCAACAAGGTGAGAGCCTCGCGTGAAGCTAAGAAGAATTCCGTCAAGGCAGAGTAGTCTTCCTCACTTCGTACCTCATGTTCCTTCGTCCACGAACTTCAGTGCTGCTTTCTCCTCGCCTTTCGTTGGCATCTGTTGTTTTATGTCATTTTCTTGCACTTCAAATTTCTTGTCCTTCATCTCGTTTCTCGCTTTTTTATTCTTACCTCTTTCTCATGCTTATTCTTGTTTGTGTTTTCATTGTCAATCTGGGTGTCATTTGAATACACCGTAAAACGTCTCTTTCAAATAATGTAACCACTAGCGCATTATCCTGTCTGACAGAGGGCCACTGTCTGTTAGTTATTTGCGTCAGTCTGGCTTTTGGGAACTGGGCAGCAGAGCTGTCACTAACAGACGTCGGAGGCTGACGCCGAGGAAAGTAAGACATCGATTAGCGGCATTTTCCCAAGGCCTCTACCAGTGACATCATCGTGTACGTTTATTCCTGCTTTCTGTGTGATTGCCTCATTTCTGGGATTCAGAGCTGAGCTATCAGTTTCTGTTCGTGATGTCACTTCCCTGAACACCCTAGCTGCAGGCCTCCGTACTAACCACAACGTGAGCTTCTTTGAGACAGCGCATAACTGGCGTCACGACTGGCACACAGCCTATCCTCAGTCTAACCGTGCGTCCAGGTTCTAGATAGGAATCCGGTGCGTCCATCGCAGCGTAAATTGGAAACGGTTCCAAGAGCTGGCTTATTTGTTTCTATGCGCATACAGAAGGGTAACAGATGAATACTCACCGTGTCCGAAGTAGATTATGACAAGCAAAATGTCGTGTCTCATGACGCCCAAATAAAATAGTTGGTTGGGCCTCCATCCGGGGTCGGTGTAATCAACGCACATGACTGTCATCACCTAGATGGTTTCAGAAAACAGAGGAAGACACCAGGAACTATTCGCCTGATGTTTCACATTCATGCTCGAGCACAGCCTCGGGCGCGATGCTGCCTTTCATGATGGGGGTTCTTGTCTCAGCGATCGCTTTTATTTCTTCCCAACGAATTTGCTCTGTACCGACAATCCAGTTGGGCGCGACACGCTGCGATCGGGCCAACGGTCGTAAATATTTAACCTAAGGAAGACCTGCACTTAAGCGCGGATTCGGTTTCTCCACAAGTGTCTCGATAAGAACGTGCTGTCGAAATTCGTTTCATACAAACCTCCGATAAACATGGAGCTGGTGATTGAACTGTGTGCTCCTTCAAGATTGCCACACGAGGATTCGCAAGTCGACGGTCTGAGTAATCTGAAACAAATCTTTGAGTGTCCATGACACCGATAATGGCTACTTGACCTAGCTAAATTTTCAGTACAGCCGAATTTCTTCCGTATGTCCTCAATGTGTCGCATCTTGAGGACGGTATCATCCGCAGGATATTTATTAGAACGTGATGGGCATGGTCTAGAGTCAGTTTATGCACGGCGAACTAATTGACGGAGACCGCAGACATGCATTAATGTATTCCTCGAGGTAATTGGTGAATTAGTTGGCGCTCCGCTAAGAAAAGAGGTCCGTGTCGCAGTGGGTTAGAACGTGGCACTTCCTATCAGCAGGTTCGTGCCTCGGGTGGTACCCCACCTGCGGTTGAGCATGATTAACTGATGACGGCTAATGAGCCATAAATGGTCATTCCAGTCTCCCTTGTCTTTGTTGGTAATGTTATTTTGCCTGTGCTGCAGGAACCAAAATCTGCAAATAAGCGGCTGCAATCTTACCTCTTAGTCGACCGTACCTACCACATTTAAGAATGGATGTTTATTTGCTTATTTTTAGCTTTCTTTTTTATACTTAAGTAATAATTTTGTTATGGAATTTCGCAACCTCTTTAGCAAAATTTTCAGCACAGGATTTCTAAACACCGCAGCCAAACGCTTGCGAAAATATTGATCTAATAACTTTAAAGTGAGCAGTCGACACATTCACTTCGTTTGTCCATAAACGTGTGCGTGTAGTCAGCAGAGAGAGTGTATACCAATTGAAACTGAAGTTTCTTTTGGTTACGTAATCGCACCCCTTAAAGTAAAACATGCTCAGTGTTTAAAGAAGAGTGAAAAAACCGAATCTGCTTTCCAAACCTTGATATTTTCCCGATTTTGAGCGTCCAGTGTATGCTCCTGAACTTCTCAAGCCTTACAAAAGCCTACGAAAATGGTATATGTGTTTGAGAGGATTGCAGTAGTAGAGCGCGTGACCCATAGTGGCAGTGTGTTTCATTATGCAGTACCGAGATCAGGTTCAAACCAAGCTCTTAGCGTTCTTTCGAATGGGCTATGCCTGGCCACCGACGTCCATAACTAAGCAGTTGTCGTTCAGATCTGCGTTGCATTTTCCCGTAAAATTGCTCAATCTCTCTTTACTCAATACGTCTAAACCCACAGTCCCAATTCACTGCCAGTATCCTGGCGTGTGGAAATTTCTCCAGATTATCGTGCATTGCGCTCTCTCCGTGACATGGCAAGACGAATTTTTCAGCCAAGCTCACACGCGCCCGATACTCTAAGAGGCCATGCAAGTTGCTCCTTCGTAGAGACTTCTGTTTTTTCTTCCCTGTATGTACGCCCAAAAGCCAGTGAAAATTCCAGCATGTAACATTTATTATGAATAGGAAAGGCGTGCAGCACGGGACAGGGACACACTGCCAGGGGTCTCAATCTCGAGGCCGGACAACGATTATGACGGTTGACTTTTACCAAACAGTTTGCGGGTTCGAGCCTCAGAGGTTGCAATCCTGGGGTTCAGCATGGCTGACTGATGACGGCTAATAAAAATAATCACCAGTCAATAGTAGGATTTGATGCGATTGATCACTCGTCTCATTTGCGCATGCAAAAGCTAATGAAGTTGCGTAGGTTGCCATCTTCTCGGAACACCCACCGAAGCTAATATAATTCTGGAACTTTGTCTTCCGGTTAACTGAAACGCATCTCAACACGCAGATTTAGGGCCCTTATGCAATCGCGTTTGTGGCTCATTGAGCGGTTACGGTTGAATTTGGGTACTAACGTCATAGTTGCTGTTTTCCTTAACACTGGTCTTTACGTCGCCACAATCTTTGCAGCAGAGGAGGACCTCAAAGAAGGCTATATGGTTCTCTTCTTCCTCCTCCATCGTAACTTTTATGACTGGGAACATGCTATTAAGACATTCTTTGAACGTGAGCGCTTGATCCCGTTCTAGGCCTAAGAAGGGATCTTTCACATATCGAGTCCACAGATTGAGTCTACGTTGTCAGACGACGAGTGACTCTAATCGTTGAAAGACCACCTCGGCTGGGACTTCTGAAATGAAATGGCTCATTGGCATTCCCTTCATTTCTTTATAGACTGTTCCGTCAGGGTGAAGTACGCCCATGAAAGAACTTCAGGAACTGCAGCGTGTCCGAGGCTATTCTCCGTTACATCGCAGTTTCTTCGTAGGAGTACTGCAACGGACTCGACTGTCAGATCCTGGGGCATAGAAGTAAAGAGGGGTGTAACATTGAAAGATACCATAACCTCAGTCGGCAGACGACATACCTCTTAAGTTTCTCTATGAATTGTGTTGACAAACAGACCATGGTGTCCAAATCAAAAGTCCGAAACTTGTGACACAAAAGCGCCTTTGTCGGTCCGTCAGAGTGCCTTTTGGGTCGAAGTGGAGCACCCTCCTTGTGCACCTTGGGGATGCCATAGAACCCGCGAGCCAGATGGCCAAGCTAACATCCAACACGGATAATGAAATTTCAGCAGGTAACGACCTGCATGCCGGACATCAAACCATTAGTGCACCAGAGGTGAAGCATCCTTGAGGGTATGCAGTAGCGTAGCGACTGCACCTTTTAATTGTTGCAACTCCCTATGTACAAAGTACCAGTATCTGATAACTTATCTGATGATAGGTTTAAGCGTGAATCCGAAGCGTCGGTCGAATAAAGTTCACATCTCAGTGATTGCGACTAATTCCTCTCAATTACTTCCAGAGACTCGTATTTTGGCTTGTATCGACACAGTATCGATGAGGCAAATAAACTAATATATACTGTCTACTTATTTTAAATTAGTAGAATTGATAAATAGGTTTCACATAAAAAGACATGATGATGCTCATATTTGCTCCTCCTCAGCTATTAAGGATCCTTAATGGAGCTAATAAGGACAGCTACCAGTCCTTCAACTTGATAGATTTATGAATCTTTACTGACATTTGTTAACCTTAACGATGCTCCTACTACCGGAAACATGTTTGTCGAAAAAATTGCAAAGAATTCCGCGATATCAAACAGTCGTTTATTGGTGGATAAAAGAACGAACGAAAAAATAGACAAATTTAATTACTCATTAAAACCTGAACACATAACATACCAAACAATACTTGGACTAAGAATAAACCCTCACAACATGGCACTAAAATGTAAGTTGAGGTCATCGTCCTTTTTTTGTAAAGCGAGTTTGACTAGATCGACTGACAGTTTCAGCGCGTCCCGACGCCTTGTCGCTCTTAGCATCCGCAGTAGCCTCCGAACCTGAGTTGGTCTCTTCGACTTCTTTCCCGCTCTTCTCATGTTTCCCCACAGTGGCATCGGTCTGTATACCAATGTCCCGCAAGAGGATAAGATCCTGCTGAACCTGCCGCCATCCATGGCTGCAGACCCAGGACTCCTCCGTCTGAATAGGTATATCCCGAAAGACCGCCATCTCCGAGAGGTATTGCTGCTTTGCGCGTTTCTTGCGAGGAGGCGGCCTGCGTCGAAGTTTGCCTCTGGCGATTTTAGAGAGAGTGAATCCCGTGGCTTCGAGGTAGAAGTACACTACCATGGTGAGGAGGCCCATCAGACACGTGAACATCCAGAAAATGGCTCCATAGGTGGGAACACTTGAGCGCCTTATTTGATCTTCTGTCGGTAGCAATGACCCCGCCTTTGGCCGAGGTGTTGTCCTGGGCCATGCAGGCTGTGGGAATGGCTGCATTTGCGAAGAACGGCGTCCACAGTATTCAACACCCTCAATCAGGTCCTGCATAGAATGAGTTAAAAAGAGAAAATAAAAACCAAGGTGATTGGTATTGCAGATTCCTGCCTTCCTGCCTTCGTCTTATTGCCTCGTTTTTCTGTTCCTGGATTTTGTTGTGGCCCGGTCCCTTCGCCTATTGCACGCAAAAACCGGATCCCATACTCCTCTGCTCATTAATTTTTAGACCGCTCATTTGACCTAGGCAGTATTTGAAAAACTCCGGACAGGAACTTTAACACATTGCTGCTCATTCTAGGTGTTCACGTGGCGATTGTGGTCCCGGATAGAGACATTGCCACGGCGTGCTAGTGGTCGTGGTAGTGGTCCTTCTTTAGAGATGGGAACCGATTAAAGTGAGTTCATTTGAGTGTGGTTTTGATCGTACGTGAGATCAAAGCGCTTCACGAGTGCCGCCCGGAACTGACAGGGTTAGAGAACAGGACATGTGTGACGCACCTGGGGTGGGCAGCTTAGCTTTTTCAACCGTTGCGTCTATAGTGATCCTATTGCGCTGCCTGTTGTAATATTGCACCTCTGTCTGCAGCACACCTGCAAGTATGCACTCGCAACAGTCGTTCCTTTGACATTCGGAGGTCCTGTGTATAGTCCTCCCATCATATGTGGTTTTTTTAAAGGCTATAACAGGTCACAGTGGCCAGGCTCTACCGATGAATTTAAATACCGGGACACGTTCAGGCCCATCACCAGTCAAATTGTCTTCGTGTTGCCATCGGCACGCGGTTGGTGTGAGAGGAGCGTCTGAGATCAATGTAGCAAACGCGGCTTCACGACGCACAAATCTCCGCACCAGTCATGGCTATGCTTGTCGTGTGAAACAGTGATGGGTCATATGGCTCCTGAGGGTTGTGTTATCGTGCATTCGCCTCCAATAGGGCACAAATCCTACCGGAAACGGGAAAAAAGTGTCGAGGAACGAGGATCTGCCCCTACGCCCTATTAATTGATTAGGTCAAAGCCGTTAGTACAGTGAATCGTGATAGACTGTGGAAAATCCTGCTTCGCTTCTGTTGTCTGACTGATATACACCGATGGCCTAATAGTTGCGAAACGGTGTGTAGATGAAGTTCACGGATAACGGGTCAGTGCCGGGAGCCTTTAAGGCGAGAAACGGGTTGAAGCAGGGTTTAATGCTCATTCTCCGCCATACGAATAGAGGTCTAACGTAAGGAGAGATCTAGAATTAACGTCAACTGCCGAGCTGATGGTGAAAAACTCAATACCCGGTTTATCTAGGTGGAGACGCTAGAGTCTAAGGCCAGTGGTCCTGACCTCTTATCGGCGGGAATGGCGCATAGGAACGAAGCGTGAGCCTCAATCTCCGTCGGTTCAAGTTTCCGCATGACCACTAGCAGGGGGAAAACAGTGGTCATATATCGGTCAACGCTAACCTAGGGAATAAAACAAAGTCCTAATAAGTACCCGAGAAATCACCCGTAGTTGCAGAAAACCTCTTTTACCGAGGGAGCACCATCCCCAGAAAGTTTAACAACGGTGGCACCATTGGACGTCATATATATGCTATACAATAGGCCCTCGATGTATTTTGAATCGGCGCGGCATACTCCTTAACGCAAAATTGAGAAAATAATGTTTTCGGCCTGACCACCTAATGGAGGCCTGGATGGTGTACCGATGCCAAATAAGAGATCTGATCCACATTCACTTCAAATCGCATTCAAAGAATACTAGAATTGAAAAGACAGGAAAGGATCCTCGACGCTAAGCCTCTGGTAAGAATGGGCGTGCCCCAGCTGTTAAAGACACAACTGCAATGTAGGGGCAATCGCGTTGGGATGGTTGATGAGCAACTGCCCAAGTGATTATGTCATTTTGCCGTTAGAACCGATAGTGTAAGCAAGGTCAAAGAAAGCTAGAATACAGCGACACCCCGAAGACCCATTGGAGGGAACTATAAATAAACAAAGGGTCGTGGAATATCTCGATCAGAATAACGAATTGTCATAGAACATACAGTAGGCATCTTTGAAGTCAAACAAATAGTGGAACACACGGCAAGGTGACCAGCAGGCAAGTCTGGAATGCTACGGACCAATCTTACCAGCGCTTCACCTCTACGAACATTTTTTATTCTGTGAACTGCCTTTCAGGATACTAGTTGATCTCACTGGAGATCACTGGATCAATCAAAATTTTACCACAATCGATCTTTTCAGCACAGAAGAAAAATCCACCGTCACCACCAACGTCAATGCTAAATTCAAGGATACATTTCAATAGTGCTTTAATTCAAACCACGGCCTTCAGTTTGTGTCGGCCATACTTGAATATATATAATTAACCACAGCGGGAATGTCGCCAGTAAGAAGGGAACAATGACTACCAGCTAGCTAGCAGCTTTGCCGATGGGTGGCCCACTGCAACGTTGGCCCTCTGCAGTGGAGCAAAGCAGAGAGGTGGTTTCTTGGTCATAAATTCGATCTATCCGATACTTCGAAGGACGATGATGGAAGTCAACTCTCGACAGGTAACTGAATAGGTGTTGTGGAAGTTGCTTGCAATTTTGAAAGTCACGTGCAGGATACTTGCGATGTACTTTCTCTTCACCTAATATCCACCGTTGCTTTATAAGAAGTCATATGTAGAACATGAGGGGAAAAATGGTGGAGCCAGCCTCTTGAATTCGCGCATGCAGCAGCTGAAACCTCAGTGAAACACCTGTCTGGTGGGAAGGGGTCATGAACAGTCTTGACAGATTATAACAGATTGAGAGCTTACAGACATGCGAACAGCTAGGTAAAGCAACCTTTTCGAACTGATTCTGCTCACAATCGAATCGCATGCCAGCCGATCCTGGGATTGGATGTGACTGAATGACGAGGTATCGTAGGATGGAGATGCTCATCCAAGATCCGTCCACGTCTTTATTGACATTTCTTTCATAGATAGCACATCTGGACCTTGAAGGTTCAAGCACATCTGCAGATGCCAGTTTGACCATAATGAACGACCTTGTCCACCTTGTGTCGCACAGCTTGGTTGACACAGGATGCAGTTACATGGACTCAATTGGTTTGTTGTAGACTTTCACAGCATCTGTTGCACTCTCTCCTGCCTCACACTGACATATTGTAGGAAGGCACGATCAAGACCTGTCTACGCGTGCCACCACCGCCCTTGCAAATTAAAGTAGAAAATATTTTCTTAGAAGCAAGTTGCAGTCTAAATTCCAAGTGAGGGAGAGAGAGGCCGTCATAGTAGCCACGTAAGGAAGGTGTCACTTCAGACTGTCGCTTTGCCCTGAGAGGTTGGCGCTAGTTCGTCGTTTGGCAGCCTCCCAAGTCACAATAAGTTGAAAGTGAGCCAGATTACTTAGAGTGAGGAAGCGCGATCAATTATGGCGAGGCGGAGGCCCCAAGGACGGCCGCTTTCTTCCTCGCATGCTGTAAGTGGTTGGCTCGGTGTGGACCCCCGCATAGAGATGCTACTACATGGCCTCATGTTTGGCATGTTTCATGGGATTCTTGGGCTCTGCGCGTGCCATGCCCTAATATATTTCCCGTGTTGATCCAGCTCATCTCCCTCGTGGTCCCTTGTTGGGAGCAGATATTTTAACATTGTACATGTCATTTTCTAAGTAAACTTGAATGAGTACTATATCGTTCCTGAAATGTTGATTAGAGTAATTTGAAGCTAAGAATGCCTTTTACCGAAGAAGTATTTTCAGGTTGTTTTCATGAATGATAAATGGGACAATCTTAGGCAAAAGCGAATGTTGTTGAGCATCACAAACCATGGTGGCTTGTTTGTGCTCGTTGAGGTGTAAAGGAGAATAAATATAGGGTAAATTTTTTTTAGAATAAGTGTCCTCTAGAATCAGGAATTCGGGAGTCTAGATCGCTGAAAATCACAAAAGGTCAGCACTGATAATTTTGCATTATTTGCAGGAAAGGAGGGAGCTATTCAGCGCTAAAATTATGAATAAAAGTGACACAATTTGTCGTAGACCACAAAAATGTAGCTTTTTTACAGCATCTGTTTTACAGCAGCGAGAAAGAAAAGGCATAACCCCCCATAAAGCCTGTGGCCTTTCTCTGTGACGCCATTCAATAGAGAGACGTCAAAACAGTTTCTGTCAGTCGCCGAGTTTAGCAGTTCAAAGTATTTTTAGTACCAGTGAGGTCAATCTGAGACGAATTATGCAGGATAGGACAATGCCTAGAAATATGCGAAATGGATAAAATGGTCTACAAGCGAACAAGAAGACGATTTAATTCGTATAACACTGAACTATATCAAATATGCTTAATAAGATTACTCACGTGGAGCATTTGTCAATGTTCCCTCTCGGGAATAATAAGGAACGACGGTGAAGGAATTTGACTATCAATATAAAAGCACAATGAAATAGCCATTTTAAATGGGAAACTGTTTGAATAAAATTTTTATTTGCACGTTGGCCACATGTTGGCATATTGGCCACAGACTTTTATTTTGAACAGACATATGTTTATGTAACGGAGTCTCATTTTAGACCAGTCACCAAAGCCAGCCCAGATAGTCATATATGGAAAAAACTTCCGATGAGAACACGCTGTGCAAGTTACAGTTTTGAAGAACTGCTGAAGCCTGATGGTTTAGCTGGCCATCAAATACGGAAAACTAGCAAACCGACGGATGACAACAGAAATAATAAACAGAAGGATATTCGATCTACAGAAAACTTTTTGTGCCCAAATTCGTATTCTGACGTAGTACTGTGACAGTTCGTTCCCTCGCTACCCACGCTTCTGTGGCATGTCACGTCATCCCCTTGTCCACCTTACGCTCCTGGTCAATTTGCTGCTGGAACCACCCGCGTCTTAGCACCGGCCAATAAACATGCGTCATTCACTGACCGGCTTAAGTGACAGAGTACAAAAGTCCTCGCTACCTGCGGCCTACAAAACATTTTCGTTTCCACCAACAGCCAGGAACTTAATCCCCTCGAACATCCTTTTAAACTTATTAAATGGAACTGTTAAAAAGCAAGGAAAAATCTGCCCATGCAAGAAACGCCTAATTTAGCGCAAACCACTATTGGCTGCTTGGAAGTCTGGGTTTTGTGCTTAATAATTCTATAGAGAAGTTCAGTATAGATAGTCTCGTAGCGCTTAGCTTACCGTTAATGTAAGCATTAAGGTTTGAAACACGGGAATAATTTCTCTTTCTGAAATTTACTGCACGGCCACATTTATTAATTTGAGGGGGGAGGAGAGGAGGGGGAGGAGAGGAGGAGGGAGGTTAGGCGGGGTGGGGGAGGATAGGAGGGGGAGGGGTGGATGGGGTCCTAGTTCCGCGTCTTACTAGAACATGCGCATTAGTCGGTGTAGACTTCTATAGTTAACTTAAAAATGCAAGCTTGCACACTTGTGCTCGAAAGGATATAATGGCACGGGATAAAGTCATACAAAATGGACTTCACAATCCAGGCACGTGAGTCGTCCAGGATTCAATTGGTAGCGATCATACTCGCAGGGTACGCAGACTCGCCCGTTGGGTTGACGGTCACCTTGCCAGAACATAGTACTTCGGGTATTTGGAGGGCAGGGCAGACAAGATGGTGGTTGAGTTAATGCCAGGTAACTTCCAGGAGGGCATTCGTGCCACGTATTGTGCACGCGAACCTTCGGAGTCAAAGATAATACATCGTGATAAGTCCCTGCACCTTGCAACTATTCAATAATATCTATTTATACTTTTAAGTAGGTATTTAAAAACATGCATAGAAAGTAGAAGTGCTGTAAAAACGTACCGTGACTCCTCTCTGAGCATTGTAATACTGGAGTCTCTCAATGATCCGCGCACTTGGGATATTGGTATAATTGGGCCACATTGAGTTATGAATTTGCAACCACCGTAGAGCGTGGAAACTCTCCTTCTCCTGCCGTTCGACAAAGTAGGGCACATTGTTTCTATTGATTTCTACGTGCAAGGGACTTCGTTTGGTCCGTGCCCACCGACGCCGGATGGCCTCAGTCGATGCAAGATAGGCTCCTCGATTTTCCACATTTATGCACATATAGCATTCCATGCACGTGGTTTGTTTGTGGGTCTACGGGTATTCAGCCATAGGAAAATATTGGAAAATTTATTTTAACTTCAAGAACGGTTGCTAAATACTTAATATAAAGGTTTTTGAAGACAGCGTCCAATAGCCCTTAAATGTACCAGAAGAACATTATTTCCCCAAAACTAAGGATTAATAATTTTTTCAAACTCTTATCCATGCATCTTTTATATATTGACGGCGAAATGGAGAACACTAAATTAAACATGATTTAATGGTTCCTATAGGCATAAAAGGTTCCTATGACATAAAAGGAATTCAGAAACCGTCAATTGTGGTCAGACTAAGCGGAGTATATTTTCTGTTCAAGAGTTCAATATAACCAGCTGGACGCTAAAGATTTACTTCCTCGGACAATCGACATGAACCAACACGAATGAGCAATTTTTTTGTTTAATAGCCTTTTTATTCAACTGGCTTTCAATGGCAAAGCTCCACGGTTTGGAGACTTTATATCTGGCCCGTCGCTATGGCTTGAAATCAAATCCAGCTCTCAAGCCTTTTAGCTTGAAAGATATGACGCAAATAAAAACCTTAGAGAACAGAATCGAAGCGATCGTTCAACCACCACGTGGAGGTATATATTGCCTGAGTTTGTTGTCTACACATCGGAAACGATCACATGCTTCACAAGAAGTGCCTTTATTGAAAACGTTTTGCGCCCAAATTCGTATTCTGACGTAGTACTGTGACAGTTCGTTCCCTTTCTACCCACGCTTCTCACGCATGTCACGTCATCCTTTTGCCCGCCTCACGCTCCTGTTCAATTTGCTGCTGGAACCACCCACGTCTTGTCACCGGCTAATAAACATGCGTCATTCACTGACTGGCTAAAGTGACAGAGTACAAAAGTCCTGCGGTCAAGTTATCTGAACACTGACTCACACTCATGTGCAGAGATGATTTACAGAAATTGCTTACAGAGTCTCTTCTAGGCCCTTTCTCTCAGTAAAAGCTACTGAAACCTAATCTTTCGTTCCTGACTTGCGATTTGGGAAACTTCATTTTGTCGGCAGTGACACGTACGCTAACGAAGAACCATACTTTGTCTATCAAATCCTTTTTACGTTGGGATTACGTAGACCTTTGAATCCCGGCATAGCTTCCTGCATGAAATGCATTTACCATGGGTGGTTAGTTAAGTAGTTAGTAAAGACTCAAACAGATGACCATTTGTGAACATGATGTGAATTCAATAGAGCTCGATTACTATAAGGTGACATAATTTGGAGATTGTCTCCTCTTACTGTCAGCTTTAGGATGTTTTTACGCATATCAGCGCAAGAGCAGCATAGGCGTCTCCAACCTGTACGACGGCCTAAACAAAACAAGGCAACGGAAACTGCTCCACCCATTTAAAAAAGGTGACGTTGTGATCAGTTTCAAGAAGGGTAAATATTTACCTGACTTAACCCTACCACTTAAACTAAGATAAAACTAAATTTTAACCTTCATATAAACATTTTCGGTATCCTCAACCTAAGCCCTACAGTTTAAGCTTATCCAAACCTTAATCCTTAACATGTTCATAACCCTTACCCCAACTCTGACTATAACCCACAACTTAAAGCTAACAATTATCGTAACCCCAAACTTCATCTAAATACTTAAATTAATATCCACAGAAGTTGGCGCAAAGCCGCATGTATTGTATGCGGTTCCCGCTTTCGTGTCATGGTTAGGTGGCGATGCATGACAACCCTGCCCAAATAATAGAGTCAATCTATCCGAGAAATCTCCTATCATGTTTCATAATCAAAAAAATGAATACATATTTCTTTATCAGACTCGCCAATTCTTCATGGTGAGAAGATATGTGCACAGCCTGAAATTGAACAAGTAGCAAATTTCATTAATTTGAGTAGGTAGGAAAGTGTACTGAAAAAGCCAAAAAACAACCAGCTGCCGACCAGTGCCTTATTCATAGGAGATGGTCAATGGTTCCTATGATTACCATACGTGGGAGTTGCTTGGTGGGAGTTGTTTCGTTCCCTTTTAGACAATCCTAAGAGCAACCGGCCGGAACGGAGGACGGCGCTAGTCGCTCGGGAACTGGTGCGCTACAAGGTGGACATTGCTGCTCTCAGCGAGATCCGATTCTCTGAACAGGGTCAGCTGGAGGAGGTGGGGGCCGGCTAAACTTTCTTCTGGAGCGGCCGGCCAAAGGCAGAGCGACGCGACGCTGGTGTTGCCTTTGCCATTCGTAACGACATCGTGGGACGTCTGCCCTGTCTGCCGCAGGGTATCAATGATCGCCTGATGAGCCTCCGCCTGCCTCTTCGGGGAGACAAGTTAACCACCATCATCAGCGCCTACGCTCCCCCAATGACGAGCTCTGATGCGGCGAAGGACAAATTCTACGAGGACCTGCACGCCTTGCTGGCGACTGTGCCGAAAGAGGACAAGTTAATTGTCCTTGGTGATTTCAATGCCCGCGTCGGGACGGACCACGCTGCCTGGCAGGGGAGTGCTGGGTCCCCACGGTCTCGGTAGCTGTAACGATAATGGCCTCCTTCTTCTGCGCACGTGTGCGGAACACCGTCTCCTGCTGACCAACACCTTCTTCCGCCTTCCGACGCGGGAGAAGGCCACGTGGATGCACCCTCGGTCGCGGCGCTGGCATCTGCTGGACTATGTTCTCGTCCGGAGGCGAGATCGACAGGACGTGCTGGTAACCAAGGCGATCCGCGATGCCGATGGTTGGACAGATCACCGCCTTGTCATCTCCCAGATGAGGCTCCGACTGCAACCCTGACGAAGGCCCCAAGGTAAGAGGCCGCCATGTAAGTTAAATACTCTTTTATTAAATTTGCCTGCTCACTGTTTTTGATTTCAGCAACCAAATAACCGAGAAACTGGAGGACCTGCATGCTCCAGATGATAACGCTACCGTGGAGACACGATGGTGTCAACTGCGAAATGTCATCCAGTCCACCGCCCTCGATGTACTCGGACGCGAACACCGTCGACACCAGGACTGGTTTGACGACAATGACGCCGACATCAGCAACTTACTCGCGGAGAAGAATAGACTACACAAAGCCTACATGGACCTTCGAACTGACGCCACCAAAGCAGCCTTCTTCAGATGCAGGCGCCTTGTACAACAACGGCTGCGGGAGATGCAGGATGCCTGGATGATCCGAAAGGCTGAGGAAATCCAGGGGTATGCGGACCGCAATGAAATGAAAAACTTTTTCAAAGCCATCAAAGCCATCTACGGCCCGTGTATCAAGGGGTCCGCACCGCTGCTCAGCTCTGACGGCACAACACTGCTGACAGAGAAATCGCAAATTCTGAAGCGCTGGGCCGAGCACTTCAGAAATGTCCTTAACTGTTCATCAGCCATCTCCGATGTTGCCATTGACCGGCTCCCTCAAGTGGACATGAACAATGACCTGGATCTCCCGCCTTCCCTACCAGAAACCATCCGGGCCGTGCAGCAGATTTCCAGCGGTAAAGCACCGGGATCTGACGCAATCCCACCGGAAGTATACAAGCACGGTGGGCCCCGGCTGATGGCAGAACTCACAACACTCTTCCAGGAGATGTGGCACCAAGGATAAGTTCCTCAGGATTTCAAAGACGCGACCATCGTCCATCTCTACAAACGGAAGGGGAACCGGCAACTCTGTGATAATCACAGAGGCATCTCGTTGCTCAACATCGCGGGGAAGATCTTCGCCCGTATCCTTCTCAATCGTCTTAACGGTCACCTAGAGCAGGGCCTGCTTTCGGAAAGCCAATGTGGCTTCCGCCGACACCGCGGAACAACCGATATGATCTTTGCCGCCCGCCAGCTACAAGAGAAGTGTCAGGAGATGCGAACTCACCTATACACTACCTTCGTGGATCTAACGAAAGCCTTTGACACGGTGAATCGTGACGGACTGTGGAAAGTTATGCAGAAATTTGGCTGTCCTAAGCGGTTCACGCACATGGTACGTCAGCTTCATGACTGGATGACGGCGCGCGTCACTGACAACGGGACGGTATCCGAAGCATTCGCAGTGACCAACGGAGTGAAGCAGGGCTGCGTACTGGCCCCCACCCTCTTCAGTCTCATGTTCTCGGCTATGCTGATGGACGCCTACCGTGGTGAGCAGCCTGGTATCCGCATCGCCTACAGAACTGACGGGCACCTTCTCAACAGTCGGCGTATGCAGGCTCCAACGCGCGTGTCTACGACTACAGTCCATGACTTGCTCTTCGCGGACGACTGCGCCCTTAACACCGTGACAGAGGAGGACATGCAAAGGAGCATGGACCTCTTCGCCGGAGGCTGCGCCGATTTTGGATTAACAATCAGTACAGCCAAAACAGTTGTCATGCACCAGCCGCCACCCAGCGCAGAATACAATGCTCCTCGAATCTATGTCAACGGTGCTCTACTCAAAAAAACGTGGAAACCTTTCGCTTATCTAGGGAAGCACGATGTCGCGCAACACGAGAATCGATGACGAGGTTGCCCAACGGATCTCCAAAGCTAGTCAGGCTTTCGGCCGGCTGCAGTCCTCCGTGTGGAATCGCCACGGTATTCACCCTGAACACCAAACTGAAGATGTACAAGGCCGTCGTCTTGTCGACACTCCTTTACGGAGCGGAAACCTGGACCGTCTACTCGAACCAAGCCAGGAAGCTGAATCACTTTCATCTCAGCTGCCTCCGCAGAATACTGAAGCTGAGATGGCAAGACAGGATCCCGGACACGGAAGTCCTGGAGCGGACCGGAATCCTCAGCATCCATGCCATACTGAGGCAAGTGCAACTGCGATGGAGCGGCCACCTGGTAAGAATGGACGACGAGCGACTACCCAAAACGACTTTTCTACGGTGATGTCGCTACGGGTTCTCGCAGGCAGGGAGGTCAAAAACGACGCTACAAGGACACTTTTGAAGACATCGCTGAAGCAACTGCAAATCAACTCTGCGACCTGGGAGGACCTCGCCCAGGATAGACCGGCATGGAGAAGATCAGTGAAGACTGGTTCAGCGATCTATGAGGCCAACCGGATCGCCGCTGCCAAGGCCAAAAGAGCGGCACGAAAGTCACCAGCGCCCCGGACCAACACCGCCAATGCCCAGGCTCCTGCCAACGTGCCCGCGCTGTCAACGCATCTTCCGCGCGCGAATCGGCCTGGTTGGACATCTTCGGACGCAATGCACAAAACAATCCGACAATTCCAATTTCTACGTCAAATTCTGCTAACCCTCCTTCTGACTCCCCTACCCTCACTCCTGTCATCAATTCCATTGCTCCCACCATCACAGAGACCACATCCATCTACTCATCGCCTGTTACCCCTACCACCGCAACCACCACCGCCTTCACTACCACAACCACCACCATCAGCGATGGGGAATCTCTCCTAAGCTGTACTCAATGCGACCGCACATTCACCTCACGAATCGGCCTGGTCGGTCACTTGCGAATACATCGTACAGAGACCGGTGAGCCAGTGCCTGGAGCACCATCACACAGCAGAGGTCGTCGCCTCCACTGCCCTCACTGTCCTCGCGCATTCACTCATCGCATAGGCCTATTCGGTCACATGCGCATCCATAACAGCGGAATTAACCACAATGCCGACAACACCGATACACCATGCACACCCTCCGCTCCTGCCATTCTTAGTGCCCCTGCCACCCCCACTACCAGCAATGACATCCTCCCAGCCTCTACCGATTTCTCCTGCCCACACTGAACCCGCAACTTCAACTCACGGATCGGCCTGGTCGGTCACCCTGCGAATCCATCGCATGGAGGCTGGTGAACCAGTGCCTGGGGCTCCGACATACAGTCGACGTGCCCGCCTTCACTGCCCTAACTGCTTTCGCACATTTACACACCGCATGGGCCTATTAGGACACATGCGCCTCCATGACAACCTCCGGTAAACCACAGTAGGCTAACCTACATCAGCGCACACTACCTACACCAATGCATCGACAACACTCTCACAATCACCATTTACCACAGTATACTCACGGTTTCCTAGAAACCGTGGCTGGGAAGTCTGCCAATCTGACGCTTCCACCAGACCACGCCGTCGGCTCAGTGTATGTGCTGTGTGTGTCGAGTGGCTGACCAGTGAACTGGGGAGTCAGACGGCGATGGCTGCTCCATATCCCCTGAGTTTTTGAATCCTGGTGTGTGCGTTATGGGGGGCCAGGTCGTGCTGTGGCGCGCGAAGACGGGTACGCCGATCCGTCAGCCAATGCGCCCACTCCCACATCAGGCAACTGACTGGCTCGGACAGTGGTCTGATTGTGGGGGTGGGGGAGAGAGTGAGGTCGAGAGCTCAGCGTATTTTCCTCACTATAAACAATCTGACGCGCTTGAAACTATCACGGTGCGCTAAAAAGCCGTGGCTTGGAAGGTTGCCAACTGACGGGATAACTCGGACCGCGTGGTCAGCCCAATGTGTGTTTTGTGTGGAGTGGCTGACTGGCGGACTGAGAGTCAGGTTGCAATGGCTCCTTCTTAATGTGGCCTTTATGGCACTCCCACTCCGTGGGATCCGAGCCAGGTGTGGTGGCACGCCCAGGGGCGGCTTAGGCCGCGCCAGCCACCTGCGCCCTCTCCCATCTCCGGTCTTCTTGACTCTGTCTTGACACCGGACTCAGGTGGGGGAGGAGGAGAGAGTGCGGTAGCTGCAGCGCAAGGCTACTATCACTTAAAACTAATTCACGCGCAAGTCACCGTCCCTGCACCACCTGGTGTGGAGCATACGGTGGACCTCGTCGAAATCGACGGTCGAACTGCCATAAAAATATCCTTATAAAGAGGGTGACTCAGAAAAGCGTTGTTCTGTGGAAGAACTTTCACAGGTATTTCTAGATAGTCTAAAACGTTTGGCTATTATTTAATGGTCCTACCCTGTACATCAGTTCGATGCTTCCCGATACCGGAGGTGATATGAAGGCAGTGTCGGCAACCCTACGAGCGCTGTCCAGTCGAAACGCCACACTGATGTTACGCATGGCCTGAGACAAGAGGATGTCCATCCGACTCTGCTGGATTTCACTCGTGGAACCCGGCAGTGGCAAGGTCAGTTCGGATTTCGGGCCGTTGTCGAGAGTAATTAATCGTCTAGGCATAAATGTGCATTTAAATGGGGAGCATGCATCGGCAAATCAGAGCGTGCAAATGACATTTGTTGATTTTGTTGCAAATTCTTAACAAGTTAGAAGAATCAACAACCTGGGATAATATATATATATATATATATATAAGC
Source organism: Schistocephalus solidus (assembly GCA_017591395.1). NCBI lineage: Eukaryota > Metazoa > Platyhelminthes > Cestoda > Diphyllobothriidea > Diphyllobothriidae > Schistocephalus > Schistocephalus solidus. The sequence continues at coordinate 426,998 of WEDG01000437.1, read as the reverse complement.
AAAAAGGGAGAATTAACTGGTGTGTTATGGATTATTATCAGTCCTCAGCCAGTCCTACCCGAACTCAGATGATGGATAGCCGAGAATCGAATCCATGACCTGTTGAGTAAAAGTACCATGCTCTAACTATTGAGGCACGGCCTCGTTGCCTTGCCATTTTCGATCAGGAATATGAAACGTGGTGGACGGACGGATGTTGGATAAATTTTCATATGTTATGGGATAGAGGGGAAAGCTGACGTCACATGAAAAGATACTAATGCTTCGTCATCCATAAGTTAAATGTCCTGTAACGTTTGCATGAAATGTTCAGCTGGGTAAACGGATTTTGCAGCACTCGCGACATACCACGAACACAGCCACTTTCAACCGGGTTTTGGAATTCAGCGAAAGCCTATTAGTATACAATTTTACCAACCAAAGAATGCTGTATTGGCACTGGATTAGGCCCTGTTTAAAGGTAACTGTTTTTGATACATCTCTTATGCGTCTGAAGATGAACTAAGGTAAGAGACCGGAAAAATCACACAATAAATTAATTTTGTTCCTGGAGAACTCTAATTTAGTCTATTAAATTTCTTTGGATGCCGAGAATATGCTTGCTGTGAGACGGGGTGACAGTTTATCGCAAGTGGCTGCCCACACCTACGAAACGGGTCATGAAGATCATCGCCCACGCCAGATGCAAGACAAGCCGAGAATTGATTGAAGCCTAGTCCTCCGATGAATACTTGGTCAATCGATTTATCGATCTGGCAACGGCATACAGGTCCATGCGTAGTCACCTACGAACTGGCGCCACTGGTGTGTGATTGGCCCCTGTCCTCCCATAAATGAAACTCCTTTATGCTGCCTTTTTATCTCTGACGATGGACTACAGTAAGAGTTCGAATGTTCATACGAATAAAGCCATGATTCCGGCGAGTAAAAAATTTTCTTCATCTTTACTTAAAGAGCCAAAAAGCTCATTTACACATACGAAGCTCCACTGTTGCTATCACTACTATCCTGTTTGTCTTTCATGGTGTGCGAAGACGGTTGCGCCGACCCCTCAGCAAAAGCGCCCACTCCCACATCAACCAACTGACAATCGGACGGTGGTCTGATTGTGGAGGTGAGGGAGAGAGTGAGGTCGACAGCTCAGCGCATTTTCCTCACTATTAACAATCTGACGCACTTGAAACTATCACGGTGCGCTAAGAGCCGTGGCTTGAGAGGTTGCCAACTGACTTGAACACTCGGACCGCGTGGTCAGCCCCGAGTGTGTTTTGTGTGTAGTGACTGACTAGCGGACTGAGAGTCAGGCTGCAATGTCTCCTTCTTAATGTAGCCTTTATGGCACTCCCACTCCGTAGGATCCGAGCCGGGGGTGGTGTTACGCCCAGGGGCGGCTCCATCCACGCCAGCCACGCCAGCCACGCCAGCCTCCTGCGCCCTCTCCCATCTCCGGTATTCTTGACCCTTTAATGACACCGGGAGCAGTTGGTGGAGGAGGAAAGAGTGCGGTAGATGCAGCGCAACTCGAATATTACTTTAAACTAAGTCACGCGCAAGTCACCGTCCCTGCAACACCCTCCCGTGGAGCACACGGTAGACATCTTCGGACTACGACGGTCGAACTCTCGTCGTGTGTGTGTGGGCTTGATAAGCGGAACATTTCCAAAGCGTTCTAAATCAGCCCTTCACCATCTCCGACGCTGCCATTGATTGCTCGCCTGTAGTGGAAATCAGCGCCGACCTTTATTTCCCGCTCTCTTTCCAAGAAAATATCAGAGTCGTGCAGCAACTCCCCATCAGGAAAGCGCTTGGCTCTGACGCGATCCCTACTGAGATTTAGAAGCACGGCGGACCCCAACTGATGAAACGACTCACAGTGCTCTTCCAGGAGATGTAGCACCAAGGACAAGTCCCTCAGGATTTCAAATACGCCACCATTTTCCACCTCTAAAAGAAGAAGGGAACCGCCAAGTCTGCGACAAACACTGAGGAATCTCACTACAGAACATCGCCGGAAAGATGTTCGCTCGCATTCTCCTCAATCGTCTGAACGCTAACCTGAATCGGGGACTGCTGCCGGAAAGCCAAGACCGAGACCGAGGGACGTTCAACATGATCTTCGCCGCTCGCCAGTTTTAAGATGAGTGCCAGGAGATGCGGACTTACCTCTAGGCTACCTTCATGGACATGACGAAAGCCTTTGCCCCGGTAAATCACGATGGGCTGTGGAAAATCATACTAGTCTGTGTTTTGTGTGGAGTGGCTGACTGACGGACTGTGAGTCAGGCTGCAATGGCTTCTTCTTAATGTGTCCTGTATGTCACTCTTGCTCCTGTTTTTGTGTTATTTTTTGGAGTAGGACCACAATGCGTGGGCCTGCGCCCTCTCCCATCTCCGGTCTTCTTGACTCTGTCTTGACACCAGGTCCAAGTGGGGGAGTTACACAGAGTGCCAGGTAGATGCAGCGCAAGTATAATCTCACTTTAATTCAACGGCGTCATCGTCCATGCACAGCATACGGTGAACGTCGTCGAACAAGACGGTCGAACTAGTGTGTCAAGAAATAAGACTCATCGGAAAATCGGGCTTTACTCGTGAATTTTCAAGCGGTTTACACCAACCCACCGTCGGACGAAATGAAAAGTAGGAGTTGGGATTAATGCAATAAAGGTTTTTGAGACACAGAGTTTAAATCGACAGTTTAACGTCCATAGGGGTGGGTGGAAACTCGAATCGTTAAACGATAGATCTCGCATGTATGGGAGTGTGGTGCTAATGTTCCCATACTGAGTCACATATCTGGGGCAAACTTGGCCGAGTACGTAAGCATTGTTGTTTCAAAGTGGGTGCAAGTCAATGGACCGTGCACGCAGACATTCGTAATGTGCATCCAGTTGTGCCACAAACGCAGCTGTGTGCGAACTCTCTACAGAAGGGCAGAAAAACATTGCAGCGATGCGAACGACAAAAGGGCAGAACTCCGCTACCTCCAGCGCCTTTTCATGGCCAACGGATACCCTCGTAACTTCATCGAGTGCAGCAGGCTGGCCAAACCGAAACAAAATCTGGTAACAGAACAGCCAAAAGTCTGGCGTGCACTGACATGGCAGTTCGACCGTCGATTTCGACGAGGTCCACCGTATGCTCCACACCAGGTGGTGCAGGGACGGTGACTTGCGCGTGAATTAGTTTTAAGTGATAGTAGCCTTGCGCTGCAGCTACCGCACTCTCTCCTCCTCCCCACCTGAGTCCGGTGTCAAGACAGAGTCAAGAAGACCGGAGATGGGAGAGAGAGCGCAGGTGGCTGGCGCGGCCTAAGCCGCCCTGGGCGTGCCACCACACCTGGCTCGGATCCCACGGAGTGGGAGTGCCATAAAGGCCACATTAAGAAGGAGCCATTGCAACCTGACTCTCCAGTCCGCCAGTCAGCCACTCCACACAAAACACACATTGGGCTGACCACGCGGTCCGAGTTATCCCGTCAGTTGGCAACCTTCCAAGCCACGGCTTTTACCGCACCGTGATAGTTTCAAGCGCGTCAGATTGTTTTATAGTGAGGAAAAATACGCTGAGCTCTCGACCTCACTCTCTCCCCCACCCCACAATCAGACCACTGTCCGAGCCAGTCAGTTGCCTGATGTGGGAGTGGGCGCATTAACTGACGGATCGGCGTACCCGTCTTCGCGCGCCACAGCACGACCTGGCCCCCATAACGCACACACCAGGATTCACAAACTCAGGGGATATGGAGCAGCCATCGCCGTCTGACTCCCAGTTCACTGGTCAGCCACTCGACACACACAGCACATACACTGAGCCGACGGCGTGGTCTGAGTGGAAGCGTCAGATTGGCAGACTTCCCAGCCACGGTTTCTAGGAAACCGTGATATACTGTGGTAAATGGTGATTGTGAGAGTGTTGTCGATGCATTGGTGTAGGTAGTGTGCGCTGATGTAGGTTAGCCTACGGTGGTTTACCGGAGGTTGTCATGGAGGCGCATGTGTCCTAATAGGCCCATGCGGTGTGTAAATGTGCGAAAGCAGTTAGGGCAGTGAAGGCGGGCACGTCGACTGTATGTCGGAGCCCCAGGCACTGGTTCACCAGCCTCCATGCGATGGATTCGCAGGGTGACCGACCAGGCCGATGCGTGAGTTGAAGTTGCGGGTTCAGTGTGGGCAGGAGAAATCGGTAGAGGCTGGGAGGATGTCATTGCTGGTAGTGGGGGTGGCAGGGGGCACTAAGAATGGCAGGAGCGGAGGGTGTGCATGGTGTATCGGTGTTGTCGGCATTGTGGTTAATTCCGCTGTTATGGATGCGCATGTGACCGAATAGGCCCTATGCGATGAGTGAATGCGCGAGGACAGTGAGGGCAGTGGAGGCGACGACCTCTGCTGTGTGATGGTGCTCCAGGCACTGGCTCACCGGTCTCTGTACGATGTATTCGCAAGTGACCGACCAGGCCGAATCGTGAGGTGAATGTGCGGTCGCATTGAGTACAGCTTAGGAGAGATTCCCCATCGCTGATGGTGGTGGTGGTGGTAGTGAAGGCGGTGGTGGTTGCGGTGGTAGGGGTAACAGGCGATGAGTAGATGGATGTGGTCTCTGTGATGGTGGGAGCAATGGAATTGATGACAGGAGTGAGGGTAGGGGGAGTCAGAAGGAGGGTTAGCAGAATTTGACGTAGAAATTGGAATTGTCGGATTGTTTGTGCATTGCGTCCGAAGATGTCCAACCAGGCCGATTCGCGCGCGGAAGATGCGTTGACAGCGCGGGCACGTTGGCAGGGGCCTGGGCATTGGCGGTGTTGGTCCGGGGCGCTGGTGACTTTCGTGCCGCTCTTTTTGGCCTTGGCAGCGGCGATCCGGTTGGCCTCATAGATCGCTGAACCAGTCTTCACTGATCTTCTCCATGCCGGTCTATCCTGGGCGAGGTCCTCCCAGGTCGCAGAGTTGATTTGCAGTTGCTTCAGCGATGTCTTCAAAGTGTCCTTGTAGCGTCGTTTTTGACCTCCTGCCTGCGAGAACCCGTAGCGACATCACCGTAGAAAAAGTCGTTTTGGGTAGTCGCTCGTCGTCCATTCTTACCAGGTGGCCGCTCCATCGCAGTTGCACTTGCCTCAGCATGGCATGGATGCTGAGGATTCCGGTCCGCTCCAGGACTTCCGTGTCCGGGATCCTGTCTTGCCATCTCAGCTTCGGTATTCTGCGGAGGCAGCTGAGATGAAAGTGATTCAGCTTCCTGGCTTGGTTCGAGTAGACGGTCCAGGGTTTCCGCTCCGTAAAGGAGTGTCGACAAGACGACGGCCTTGTACATCTTCAGTTTGGTGTTCAGGTGAATACCGTGGCGATTCCACACGGAGGACTGCAGCCGGCCGAAAGCCTGACTAGCTTTGGAGATCCGTTGGGCAACCTCGTCATCGATTCTCGTGTTGCGCGACATCGTGCTTCCTAGATAAGCGAAGGTTTCCACGTTTTTGAGTTGAGCACCGTTGACATAGATTCGAGGAGCATTGTATTCTGCGCTGGGTGGCGGCTGGTGCATGACAACTGTTTTGGCTGTACTGATTGTTAATCCAAAATCGGCGCAGCCTCCGGCGAAGAGGTCCATGCTCCTTTGCATGTCCTCCTCTGTCACGGTGTTAAGGGGCGCAGTCGTCCGCGAAGAGCAAGTCATGGACTGTAGTCGTAGACACGCGCGTTGGAGCCTGCATACGCCGACTGTTGAGAAGGTGCCCGTCAGTTCTGTAGGCGATGCGGATACCAGGCTGCTCATCACGGTAGGCGTCCATCAGCATAGCCGAGAACATGAGACTGAAGAGGGTGGGGGCCAGTACGCAGCCCTGCTTCACTCCGTTGGTCACTGCAGAATGCTTCGGATACCGTCCGTTGTCAGTGACGCGCGCCGTCATCCCGTCATGAAGCTGACGTACCATGTGCGTGAACCGCTTAGGACAGCCAAATTTCTGCATGACTTTCCACAGTCCGTCACGATTCACCGTGTCAAAGGCTTTCGTTAGATCCACGAAGGTAGTGTATAGGTGAGTTCGCATCTCCTGGCACTTCTCTTGTAGCTGGCGGGCGGCAAAGATCATATCGGTTGTTCCGCGGTGTCGGCGGAAGCCACATTGGCTTTCAGGGAGCAGGCCCTGCTCTAGGTGACCGTTAAGACGACTGAGAAGGATACGGGCGAAGATCTTCCCGGCGATGTTGAGCAACCCGATGCCTCTGTGAGTATCACAGAGTTGCCGGTTCCCCCTTCCGTTTTGTAGAGATGGACGATGGTCGCGTCTTTGAAATCCTGAGGAACTTGTCCTTGGTGCCACATCTCCTGGAAGAGTGTTGTGAGTTCTGCCATCAGCCGGGGCCCACCGTGCTTGTAGACTTCCGGTGGGATTGCGTCAGATCCCGGTGCTTTACCGCTGGAAATCTGCTGCACGGCCCGGATGGTTTCTGGTAGGGAAGGCGGGCAGATCCAGGTCATTGTTCGTGTCCACTTGAGGGAGCCGGTCAATGGCAGCATCGGAGATGGCTGATGAGCAGTTAAGGACATTTCTGAAGTGCTCGGCCCAGCGCTTCAGAATTTTGCGATTTCTCTGTCAGCAGTGTTGTGCCGTCAGAGCTGAGCAGCGGTGCGGACCCCTTGATACACGGGCCGTAGATGGCTTTGATGGCTTTGAAAAAAAGTTTTTCATTTCATTGCGGTCCGCATACCCTGGATTTCCTCAGCCTTTCGGATCATCCAGGCATCCTGCATCTCCCGCAGCCGTTGTTGTACAAGGCGCCTGCATCTGAAGAAGGCTGCTTTGGTGGCGTCAGTTCGAAGGTCCATGTAGGCTTTGTGTAGTCCATTCTTCTCCGCGAGTAAGTTGCTGATGTCGGCGTCATTGTCGTCAAACCAGTCCTGGTGTCGACGGTGTGCGCGTCCGAGTACATCGAGGGCGGTGGACTGGATGACATTTCGCAGTTGACACCATCGTGTCTCCACGGTAGCGTTATCATCTGGAGCATGCAGGTCCTCCAGTTTCTCGGTTATTTGGTTGCTGAAATCAAAAACAGTGAGCAGGCAAATTTAATAAAAGAGTATTTAACTTACATGGCGGCCTCTTACCTTGGGGCCTTCGTCGGGGGTTGCAGTCGGAGCCTCATCTGGGGAGATGACAAGGCGGTGATCTGTCCAACCATCGGCATCGCGGATCGCCTTGGTTACCAGCACGTCCTGTCGATCTCGCCTCCGGACGAGAACATAGTCCAGCAGATGCCAGCGCCGCGACCGAGGGTGCATCCACGTGGCCTTCTCCCGCGTCGGAAGGCGGAAGAAGGTGTTGGTCAGCAGGGAGACGGTGTTCCGCACACGTGCGCAGAAGAAGGAGGCCATTATCGTTACAGCTACCGAGACCGTGGGGACCCAGCACTCCCTGCCAGGCAGCGTGGTCCGTCCCGACGCGGGCATTGAAATCACCAAGGACAATTAGCTTGTCCTCTTTCGGCACAGTCGCCAGCAAGGCGTGCAGGTCCTCGTAGAATTTGTCCTTCGCCGCATCAGAGCTCGTCATTGGGGGAGCGTAGGCGCTGATGATGGTGGCGAACTGGTCTCCCCGAAGAGGCAGGGCGGAGGCTCATCAGGCGATCATTGATACCCTGCGGCAGACAGGGGCAGACGTCCCACGATGTCGTTACGAATGGCAAAGGCAACACCAGCGTCGCGTCGCTCTGCCTTTGGCCGGCCGCTCCAGAAGAAAGTGTAGCCGGCCCCCACCTCCTCCAGCTGACCCTGTTCAGAGAATCGGGTCTCGCTGAGAGCAGCAATGTCCACCTTGTAGCGCACCAGTTCCCGAGCGACTAGCGCCGTCCTCCGTTCCGGCCGGTTGCTCTTAGGATTGTCTAAAGGGAACGAACATTCCAGGCTGCTAGTGTGAGTGGACTCACCCGAGCAGCCTGGAGAGTATGGCGAGGGGGATGGGGACGGGGGGTATTGTTGTTTGTTTGAGTTTTACGACCGCGTAGTTTGCGATCTGCGAGCCGCGGCCGGCTGCAGAAGACGTGAGAACCAGCAATTTTTTTAGGGCACATTTTTCTAGCCCCTTCCTCCGCGAGGAGGCAAGCAGTGCTATCCCTAAATAGGGCTGCTCGGACATCCCAGACGGCTGCCGAACTCCACTATGGGTCACGGTTTTGTTTTAGTGGAAGAACGACCCGAGTTAGTCTGGGCCGCCTACGGGGTTGCTGTCGCCCCCACCGTAGGACTTTTTGAGAGGGGGGGAGGTGGGAAGTTCGGGAGTCAGGCATACCGGGTGTGGAGGCACACACAACACCGGAGACCCTCACCTGGTTTAGCCCGCCGGTCGTGACGGTTGCCCGGGGTGTGGCCGCTGGGAAGAACCCAACTTCGAGGAGCCACAGGTGAGAGTTGGGTACCAGTTAGAGGCGGCCACAGGAGCATTCACCACCTGTACGAGACAAATGGAGCGACCAAATGCTATCTGTGTAGTGCTACCCCTAACTAGTACCCCTACACCCCTGTGCAAACTCTGGGCACACGTTCGCCTTCCAAAACGCCGAAATCCTGGGTCGAGGAAATGACCGAGTAACCAGGGAAACAATTAAAGCCTGGCACACGGGGCCTACGTCGATCAACCGTTATGTCGCACTTCCGACAGCCTACCAGGCCCTCCGGGCGCAGCTCATCGAACGTAAGAGCAAACACGAAATTAGGCCAAACGTGAATTTCACCGCGGGAGAACTTAGGACGGATATGCACCTAACCTAGCCACAATTCGGGGCCGACGAAGGCGCAGTTATGATTACCGCCGCATCAATTACTACCCCGACGAACGAGGAGACATGCACTCAGGACACAAACATGAATCTCGACCCAGGGCGCCAATTAAGGTCAATGCGGACCCAGACAATGGCCGCCCCCCTCAACGAGAGACATGTCAACTGACAGCAATTTCCTCCTCCCCCATTCTTCACCCCGCTTCCTGTGTGTATGCCGGCAAAGAACACCACAGCCAATTAAGGACTCCCGCACCCCGTCCTTCTATAGCGTACACTGTTGAGGTAAACCCGTAGAATCAACCCTGTGCTACAAAATGGCTATCAACCCCTATAAATACTGTGAGACACGGTGCGATACTCACCTCCGACGGTGGAAGCTTGTATGCTTTTGAAACGTTAGGACAATATACCTATAGTCCCTGAGATCGCCTTTTCTTCTCAGTTATGTCCAGGGACACGCACCTTCGCTTCTATCAGCAATATATATATATATATATTCGTCCTTTGTTACTTTTGCTGTCCGATCTATAACATCGCAGACATTTTAATAGCGATTTGTATATTCAGAATGAGATTGCCGATAGTCTTTTTTGTCCTTGTGGACACTCGCATTCTTATGAACGCGCATCAACCGTTGTTAATATTCCTTAGCTAAACCGACTGGACAACAAATCCGTGGGTGAGTGGTGGAAATATTTAACTTCTGGCCAAGAGATTGGGGCTTGAACCTCAGGGGTTGCAGAATCTGGGATTGTGTATGGTTTGCTGTTGACGGCTAATAAGCCAGGTCGGCCAATTTCAGTCTCTATTGTGTATGTTTTCAAACTCATTTTGACGAAACAACCAAATTTGTTCGATATGGAAGTTATTGCAGAAGTTTACGGTGAAAGTCTTATGATTGTCTGCTCTTTAAGATGGCAACTAAAACTTTCTCGAGGCCAATAACAGTGTGAAATCTGAGGTTTACTGCAAAAAAAACTCGAAAACATGCAACTTACATCCTTTTCCTATCCCACAGGATACGCAGGATTGGAATATAATTGGTTGAGGTTCCCCCGACTTGTTTGACCACAAACAAAATTTCGTAGAATGGGCCCTCGAATTCTGACACCCGCAGCAGAGATTCCACTGTGACCAGGCTGGAGGCGGGCTCAATTGAAATGGGGAGATCCGAAATGTCACGCAGCAACGTTATTGTGTACATTCTCTCCTTTTTGCCGTCTTCAAAACAAGTGGGTGGTAGATTGTGACAGTAGCTGGCTATATGTCTGGTTTTAGCGTAGTTTTGATCACACTCGCTGTGACTCACAGTAGGTTCTGGCAGTGGACCCCGCGGGATCATTCTCTCTAATAAGTGTTCTGGACGTGTTGGCGTTTCGTAATAGATGGAATCGATAGTTTGCTCTTTGTGAATAATGGACAAGACCTAAAAAATAGGAGAAACTACCATCGAAAATAATCATTTTGGGACTCAAATGGAAATTTTTTCATCGGCTGAAACAGCAAAGCGATGGGATATAGAGGCGCCAGAGTAAAATTGGAGTCAACTTGTTACTTGGTCTGCACAAAGTCCGAAATAAAATCGGCGTTGTATGAGAAAAACGTATGAAGTGTGCATTTTTCTATAGATTTTCGATCCCCTTACAAATTTAAAAATATTCCACCAAATTCCTAGGCAAAAACTTTTCGTCGCATTTGTGTGAAAAGGGAGGCTGAAATAAAAGTTGCATAAAACATCACTTCCGTTGAAATGTTGCTGTTGCTACTATTACTACTGCTCACTAGATTCGCTGAATTGAGAGTTGTACTGATTGCAAAGAGGAATTCTGGAGCTCCATTTCACGTAGTTGAACATAATTTGCTTAACCAGGGGTCACTTTTCTAACTACCAATCGGAGACTGGGATGGCGCTGTTAGACAATGGTAAAGAAAGCGAAAAGGACCGTTTTAGAATTCCTGCTTCTTGCGGAAAAGTTTCTGCATAATTTACTGTCAATTGCCATATGATCGCCTGCGTGGGATTAAAATCATCGGATAGAAGGCCGAACTGAAATACCCATGAAGGTTCTGCAATCAGTTTAGATCAGTGTACGCTCTTCGCATTGCACGGCTGAATGTTCCTAACCTGCCTCACGTTTTCAGGAGAAACCTTTGAGCAGATAAAAGAAACTGCACTGGGCTCCAATATTCCTGGTTTAATGACAAGAGTTGCAAATGCTCGTCTTCACCCAACAGCCTCTGACTTCTTGGCATCGTTGCGTGCACGACAGGTCGGAAATCGTCAAGTAGAAGACGCTGCTAAGGCCCAGGCAAATCGTAGAAATTCAAAAGCAATAACGCAGACTGACTGGCAAAACATGAAATCCAAGGATGCAGCGCGCGCGTGATGGTATGCCCTCCACATGGTCCAAAAACCCTAAATTCCCCTACCAATGATCGTTTCTCTAAGATGAAACCTCAGGCTTCATCTAACCAAATGGTTTTTCAGTGACAAGAGTTTCTTATCCACAGTTCCACAAAAAAAATCAACTCAGCTGAAAAATGCATGTAACAGTGGCTAACTTTTCGCTATAAAGATAAGGAACTGATGACGTCTTTCGATGTGACGCCAATTTTCACCTCCATCCCACAAAAGCTCGCAGCCGAAAACATGCAACCCCTGCCAGAAGAGCACTATCATGAGGCGAATATGAAACCCAAAATAAGGCACCTTTTCGATCTCCTAAAACATTGCTTTAGCATCTCAACCTTCAATAGAATCATGTAAGAACTAGTTAGAGGCCGACCGATTGGGTCACCGATGTCCGTCCCGATTGCTGAGGCAGTGTTGGAGTGGCTGGAGGAACTGGCTTTCAACAACTATCAACCAAGATTTTGGGTGCGGTATGCTGATACATACACAAGCCTATTAAGCCCGTCAGCGTCAATTTGTACCATGTGTCCTATTTAATCACTTTCATTTTGTCAGTAGCAAGGTGGTTGTGGACATAATGGGATCGAGCGAGATCCCAACCAAAACTAGGAGGCTGACATGCTCACATATATAATTTTTTGTGAGGGGGACAATTCCGGTACGTAGTACGCGTAGCAGAGCTCATTATGTATGCCAGCAGCTGCGCCCAATTCCCGCACCAGTCGACTGACCGGATCGAGTGGTTCCTGGGGCCCACAAAGGATAAAAGGCCAACTTATCAACGCATTTTATCATTATAAACAATCTGACGCGCTTGAAGTTATCATGGCGAGGCTCTGAAAGTTGCCAACTGACGGGATAAGCCCAGTGGGCTTCCGGGTGGAGCGGCTAACTAGTGGCAGGCCGCAGTGACTCTTTGTTACTGCGATCTTTACGCCTTCCACCTCCGTGAAATCCGAGCCAGCACTCCTTGGGGAGGATCCGGCCACGCAAGCTACCTGCCTCCTCTCCCACCTCCGGTCTTTCTGACTTGTTCATGACACCGGGCTCAGGTCAAGGAGGAGGAAAGAGTGCGGTAGATGTAGCTCAAGCCAACTCTCACTATTGTCTAACTTTGACAAAATGTTTTGAGTATGAGTTTACGTCTGCTTTAAAGCTGACATGAAAAGAAAATATTTCGAGTTTAAAAGAATTTTTTGAAGGTCTCTACACTGTATGCTCAAAATTCCCTCTGTCGCACAGCCATAGAACGCTAATTGCTAATGCAAAATAGCCCTCTGATGACCCAGTACCTTTGACATAAAAAGGATCGCGTTGCGCATTTTTTGAACAAGATTAATGAAAACGAAATCAGAAGAAGCCACGAATTTTTCATCACTTCTCACAAGTACTCATCTTTACATTACCTGCGCTTAGTAGGCCATCGTCTTCCGTAAAATTATTTTACAAAAAGGTGGTATGTACAGATTTTAATAATCTGAAATTTATATGCAGATGGAAATCGGTGCAAAACTACGCAAGCACATATTTTTTTGATATGCTCATCCAAAAACCTGCATTACAGAAAGTGGCTTGGAATTATCTCAGCTGACCTAGCCCAGGAAATTCTAGCCATAATTACTAAGAGAAAGGATTGCCTGGATTATCGTGTGGCATAAACTCGGGATACGTCGGTCACGACTGCATGGTGGCTTTTGAACTCCCTTTCCGCCTCCTGTACAAACGACACTCGCTGGAAAATGACAGTAGGTGTATGGATTCTCCCCCTTGATTTTAGTTGCTCTTTTAATTTCAAATATATTTTATATAAAACATTATAAAAATATCCTTTCTTGAAATAATTTAGTAGAAAACCTCATTGTTTTTAAACATATGCATAATTATGTTCTAACTAGTTTCCTATTTGGAATCTTTTAGAGCTTAAGTGTATATTTATTAAGTATCGTACCTCTTCATTTATTAGTGCTGCTTAAAATTTCTTGACGCAATATAATTTTTAACCGAAAGATATCCTTTCCTGAAATTTAACCTTTACCGAATGAATGCAGGTAAAAAAATTGGGAGGCAGTGATTAAACCTGGAAGCACGAGGTTGAAGATTGTCACCCACGTACTTGAAGGGAGATGGACAAGAATACGGCTGAGATGCGACCAGGTTTTGTGTGGAATACAGTATAAACTCTGCCCGCAGTCGAGTGTGCACCCCACCGAGCAACCAATCACTGGCACCCAACAAAGTTAGAGGACTGTCCATGTTGATGTTGAGCCAGGTGCACCTAAACTCTCCAGCTCACCTCGCTTTTGCACGGACCTAGCCCCGTCAGATTTCCATACAGAATAAAGGCCTCTCTGTTGATATCTTTGCCCATCTCATAAGCGACATCGGGTAGAGGAATTGCGGTTTTTATTGCATACCCACTATTATGGCCCAAATTATGCCTCAAAAGTGTACCCCAAACACAAACGCTGTCACCCAAGAGACTCCTTGTTCTTTGTATTCAAAATACTTTTCATTATTAAACTACCCCGATGGAGGATAGTACCAAGCGCTTAAGAATGATTTACTCCAGTTTATAAATGGTTGTTTTTGAATTTCCTCTGAAATTTATCGCTAACTTGGAGTGAATCAGTCTATTTGAAGGTTTAAAGGCGTAGAATGTAGGTTTTGTAGGTTCCTCGGAGTAGAACGACTTAGTATAAGTCATTTTTAATACGTTACAGGATTGATCAAACTGACAGCCCGATATTCTGCTGCTGCATGACTCAAATACGAGGGATTTTACTTACCGGTGAATCTTCAGCGTTCTCTGAGTGCTTTCTGGTTGATATTCCAACTTTAAAGTTTTGGAATTTGAGTCTTCTTTAAAATTAATTGCTAACTTGAAGATGAAACAAAAATAAAGAGCTAGTTTGAGGGCTTCGGATACGACAAAATATATCCTTAATGTCTCTAGCAATCGCCGGAAACTGATGAATTCTTAATCCCAAATACAGTTCACAGAGAAAAATCGCATGAGAAATGATGGTATTCTTTATTAAACGTTAGTGGCTGAGTTAAATCTCTACTTGTGAGTTCGCACTTATCTTGAATATCAACAGTCCAATCGTGACCGCTGTGTTAATAACTTTCCTCCATATTTTCAAAATGGTAGTCCGATCTCATGCACTAAATTAGTGAAAAACCTATGACTAACGCAGCATCTTCAGAATTTTCTATCATTCCTCACCCTGATGGCAAGACAGGATCGAATGACTCGAAATTATTGCGGGTAGGGTGGCTCACAGTTAAACAGTCTGTATAAATGTACCACATACGAATTTGTATTCTATTGCATGTACTTGGCTACTATAAGACCGACACGAATCTCGATTTCATGAGTTCAGATACCGTTATCATGTCATGCCTGGGAATATCAATTTACTTATAGCAAGGTTACGTCCAAGGTGAGCGGTTCCCTGGTTTTACGGCAACGTCACTCAGTTTGGGTTCAACGACATTTATTGCGCTCGATGCGACTTGTGATGATGAAGACGCAGTTTGCTTGCATAAGCACAAAGTTGCGGCACCCTCATCCAGAGGATAAAAGTGCACCTGGTGACTTGCAGCACACGGGCTCAGACTTGGAAAAAACTCGAGGGCCTGAGTACAGATGCAAAATCTCAAACAATGTCTAGAGTTAATGGCCATAAATTCTCTTCGGAGCGATCATGTAGGTGGTGAAACCTACTATCGATTGCGTCTTAAAACGTATTTTCTTAAAATAAAAGGTTATGGAAATATCTGCATACCGTTTTGGGAGATGCCCAGATGCGTAGGCCTCTTATCTCACTGAAGTCAACAGGGTCGAGGGCATGTTTGAAAGGGATGCGAATTCCACCGGGAAATTCCATGTAAGACAGCAACGGCTCCAGAATGATATAGTCAAATGTCACGAAATAATCAGATGATGAAGCCGTTTGCCAGGCCTCAGCACAGACTTTGTCTTTCGAAAGAATAACCGTGGCCAAAGATGATAATGTTTTTGTCTCAAAGACGATATACTGGTTGTGTTCCGGATCCTTCAGAATGGCAGAAACTGTCCCCGGGGAGGTTCGGTGGGTTACCAGTTCAAACCAGACGGAGCCTGTGGAGTAAATGCTCACACCATTCAGCCGTATGCGCATATAACCACCAGAAATACTACCTGGAATTAACAGGTACTTATCTTTTTGTAGTTTCAGATACCCAGCTTTTTGGGTACCTTTCCAGAGTGCTTGGTCATTTGGAACACTCTGTCCGTCTCTACCAGTTGGCTGATAACATTGATAATTATTGACAGATCGAGCTTCACATATTATTCTGCCCCAGGAATAACTTATGAGCGGATGCCTCAGTTCTAAGTAGGGTACTTTGCTGATCGAATTCTCCTCATTCAGGAGGGCCATTGCTTGTTTACAGGTTTCTGCAAGGGAATGAAGGGTGACGTTAATGATTTCCACAGCCGGTTCAAACATCGTAATAAGGTAGACGTCAAGCACCGACCAAACCCGTCGATTTGTATGGGTATATAGAGATGTTTCCTCGGCACAAGTGAAGAAACCGATGGTCTCTTTCTGAACCAAAACCTCCAATATGTTAACCGTGACGTTCTGGGTGGTTTGATAGATGCGATAGCATGTACTTTCTTCTGGCACTTGAACTAGACCCTGAGTCAGCGTTTCCCTTGAGAAAGGAGAGGTTTCACTAAGAAACCAACCAATATTTTCGTGTTGTCTGGACTGAATGCAGCGTAGAGGTTTCGTTTCACCTGCAAATGCTTTTAGAACCTGCGTCTTCATTGGAGACACCCTGCTGAAGTTGAGCGCTCTTTTATCCCATTCCCCAAACATACGTTCCTCGGATGTCCTAATGTTGACGCAAATGTTCGGTTTTCGAGTCACTGTGAGGTGCGGGTGCACCTGTTGTGGAAGACATAGGTAGCAGAGCAAACCTGTCCAAAAACAGAACATTTATGAACTCAAGACATCTGCAAAGGACGAATTATCGATCAATTTATGGAAAAATGCGTTTTAAAATTCCAAAGGGTATAATCGCAACGTTTTATTGATTTTTCTGAAAAACCCAATTTGACGATTAAAGCAGAAAACAGTGAAAGGGACAGTCTTGACGGCCAACTGAAATGCTAGACAATGCTACTTGAATTTTTACTGCTCAACTTCCGCTTGTCAGGTGGTGACAATCAAAATTATTAATCGTTTCTCAAACCGACTAATAACTTTTCACACACACCACGGTGTGGATGGTGACTCAGTCTTCCTTAACTTACACGGTTCCAAAACAAAGATAGTTTAATTCTACGTTGGCATTGACTGAATCATTTAATGTTTCATTTGTAACAATGTTTTTTTTGGAGACACACTAGGTTGAAAGTTGCTTCATAGTAATAGTGTACCACCCCACCCCCGCAATACAGATAATTTTGACCAAACTTTCCTGGAATTTAGGGTTTAGGTTGAAGTTGACCTCAGCACTAAGACTAAGGTTAAGTTTAGGCTTAAGTTTAAGGGTCGAGTGGAGATTATATATATATGTATATATAAACTACAAAAAATACAATTTCAAGCGCATGCTGCATGAAGATTACCAAACAGAGGTTTGAAGCAAAAAAATGAGTTTGCACTCATCTTTCACAAGCAAAAAGAAGGGCAACTGAAGTACACTTGGAGGGAAGTAAGGAAAAGAGGAATGAACCAATCAGATGAAAGAAGTCCACTTCGAGTGACAGTGCTGCTGCTTGATTTTGAGGAGTGCATCATGGGACAGACTGACGTATAAGTCGACAGTCACAGGGCATTGCCATAACGACCGTTAACGCCATTGTACGTCAGCCCAATTGTAGCGAAATTGCCATTTAACGGGCACTACGCTACTTGTTTTGGACGTCTCTATAGCACGAACTAAGTGCTATTTCGAGAAAAAGGCTGCAGAATAAAGGCTGTGTTAGATTCCTAAATCAGCCGAATGAGTCGAAAACGAATGATTCAAACGGTCGACCAGCTGAAGACGCGACTGTTACAACTCCCTGTATCCAACCAAGTAAGCTCAACGTATGATCATGCATCAGTACCTTTTAGTAGCGAGGTTGCAGAAAGATTTACTTAGAGAATCTGAAGTTACGTAATAAAGCAGTCGTATTTATTTTATGATGATTGTTTTTCCGTTGCTAACTAATGCACTCAAGAGTTGACGACTGATTTTGGGTTGCACTTGAAATGTCAATAGTTCCGAAGTGCCTCGAGAGTGAGCACCAAGGCAGAATGGGACGAGTCAGTTCCGTTAACGATCGTTGGACGCCCATCAACGAATGCAAGTCAATATTCCCGATCTAAACCGACAAGACAGCGAGCCCATAGCTCAATAGTTAGAGCGTTGAACTTATACTCAACAGGTCTCGCGTTTGATCCTTTGTGGTGCACCATCTGGGATTGAGTATGACTGGCTGGTGACGGCTCGCAAGCCCGAAATGACCATTCGAGTCTCCCTTGTCTTTACCGGCATTATTCACAGGGTTATCACACTAGACGGCTGCTGGCGGGGTTAGAGAGCGTCCCCCAAGGCAAATGGGACGAGTGATTTCCGTTAGTGATCGGTGAGCGTTCAGTTATGGGAGCATCTACCTATAATGGGAAACTCCGTGGACCCATCCCCCCTCGAGTTCGACGTGCAGGAGTTTTTTATATCATTTTAGACGTACTGAACAGGCAATTTGTTACTGAAGAGTACTCGTACTGCTGTTTTTATACTTCAGATTTCGGCTGTTTATATGCATTTTTCACTCACTTTCTCTCTCTCTCTCTCTCTCTCTCTCTCTCTCTCTCTCTCTCTCTCTCTCTCTCTCTCTCTCTCTCTCTCTCTCTCTCTCTCTCTCTCTCTCTCTCTCTCTCCTCTCTCTCTCTCTCTCTCTCTCTCTCTCTCTCTCTCTCTCTCTCTCTCTCTCTCTCTCTCTCTCTCTCTCTCTCTCTCTCTCTCTCTCTCTCTCTCTCTCTCTCTCTCTCTCTCTCTCTCTCTCTCTCTCTCTCTCTCTCTCTCTCTCTCTCTCTCTCTCTCTCTCTCTCTCTCTCTCTCTCTCTCTCTCTCTCTCTATATATATATATATATATATATATCTCTCTCTCTCTCTCTCTCTATGTCTGTATAAGTTAGCGCACATATGCTATGGTGAGCTTTTATGGGCTTGTTTCTAGAGACAGTTTGGTGAACAGGCGTTGGATTTCGATAACTTCTCATCATGCCTTTACATTTATACTCCTGTGTAACGAATTCAAATATGTGCGTAAGTAGAACAATTTGTACGGTTGTCAGAGTGGGGGGAGGGGAGGGAGGAGGAAAGAAACAAAATTGCTGTCCGTTTTCTGATCATCGGCGGAGGAATGGTGGCCGCCGGGACAGCTAATTGGTGGCTTTCGGTCACGGTAATTGCGGCGCCTGCATAAAGTTCTTTTCAACGCACAGGATCGGTTTGCGCAGCCTGATTGCAGCTGCTTCTGCCGTAGCCAACAGACGCTGTCCAAGGCATTCGGAGTAGATTGAGGGGACCTTGTAATTCACCCGGAAGGCCTCTATGGCACCTACACGATGGCCTGTGTCTACCACATGCGCGAGGATAGAGCTGTTTATGTTCTTTATCTACCCCTTCGCATCCTCTTAAATTGATTAAATAGTTGTACCTTTTACAATGGGTACGGTAACAGTTTCGTTCTTCTCCTGAATAGTACCTTCTTTATATGACGTTTGTGACAATTGAAATATACCTAGTTTACTTTTCTTACAATGAAAACGAAAGCATCTGTCATTAAAGTAACAGTAACTTCCGTCACTTCCCTTGACATTATTTTGAGGACAAAATACAACAGCAGACAATGAATTAATATAGAAGTAATGCTAAGCTGCCATTCAGTAAATATACTACTCTGAAAACTATTCATTTGAAGATACTGTTCTCTGTTTATCTGTAAACTATTTAGGTCTTTTTTAAGCCAAATGCATCAAGAAAACTTTTAAATTAAATTGAAATGCTTTAGGTGCGTTTTTCCGTCATATGCAGGATATCAACTCTGGTAATAAGCATTTTTGCGACGTTAAGCAAATGAGTGAGATTCCTCCTGATTCACCATGACTTCTGGAACCTAGCTCTACATATGATCAAAATAGTCCTCCTTTTTTTTTTTCGCGGACTCCCGTCCGAGATCTGGGATGACCAAATTCATCTGGCAGTAGGAGGGAGCCTTCGAACACGGGCGCTGTAATACAAATCAGATTTCAATGGTGCGTGAATGCCCAGATGCGCCAGAGGTGGGTTTCAGTCTTGTTTTTGGGTCCTCAGCGGCACGCAAAGCGGTCTTTATTTGGCGTGAAATGTTCGGCCATGCAGTTAGACTCTGGCTGCTAGGCTATCGTCCGAGTGCGTGCGCAGCCAAGCAATATTAACAGGGATTTGAATATATCAGATTCGAATTTAGTACCTCAGTCAGTCAGTACGACTGACAGGACACAGAAAATGGCTACCCAACGAATGGTGATAGCCTTGACGGATATGTTGATCGACACAAGTGAGAATGTGAGCATAGCTATTGGATTGAGGTAAGGGACCTATGACATCTAATATTTCGACTGTTGAGTTTGAAGATGTCCACCACGGGCTTTACAATAGACTGAAAGTAAGTGCGGTGATTTGCGCGCAAATAAATTTTAAGTGATTGTAGACTTGCGCGAAATTTACCCCATTTTCTCCTCCGCGATCCGCCTGGGTCAGGCGCTAAGACAGAGTCAAGACAACCGGAAGCTATATTGAGTGCAGATGGCAGGCACAGCGATATGCCTGATCGCAAACAAACAATTGATCACAATTTTACCATATTAACAAAAGCTCAGTGGTAGTAGAACGGATCCCAGTCCTCAAAACCCGGGCCTGCGTGCCAATACGCTCCATCATATACCACCTGGTCACAAATTACTTTTGGCCAGGATGCGGCATCCAGATGAACATCGTTGAACTATGCGTCGGGGCTGGGGAAGGTGCCCATGGAAGACTTTTTGTGTCACCGCACCTTGATCCGGCGTCAAATAAGACACGACAGCGTGAAATATTTGACCCTCTCTTTCATAAGAGCCCAGAAGAGCCCTTCCACGAGGATATTTTATGAGACTCGGATCCCATGCAGAGATTTACAAACACCTCGACGTACCAAGAGTGGACAAAGGGACGTTGAGAAGGATTGGAGAAGAAAATCGTATGGATTGGGGCCAGGGTATCGGCAGTTGAATCAAACGTGAGTACACAGTGCTCGGTAAACGTGCCAGGCGGACCGAAGTCGAAATGGGTTAGCATCGAGACCAATGACTTTGGATAGGGTTGTTCCAATTTACTTACTGTGACGGAAGAACAAAAAGAAGCGTGGGGGAGCATGATATCAAGGCTAAAGTTTTTCTGGTTTATAGAAACAACCGTCCCGAGCTGCTCGTATCCTCTTGTCTGCGTCATACTGTGTTACAATAAAGACGTCCTTCCTCGCAGGACTTTAGTTCCGCTGTAGCGTTTATTCAGATCTAAGAGGTATTAAATGAGGTATTTACAAAGAGCCCCTGTGAGACAAGAAGCCTTTAGGGAGGACGCGAAAGAAGAGGAGCTGCCTTACTTGGGAGAATATATTGCGACAGCTAAGAACCGTTGTCATCCACGTTACCAAACACCTTGGTCACAGCTGAGGGATGAGTCATTGCCAATTAAAAATCGCATGCCTAAGGGGCGATTGAGGATCCCTGTATGTCGCATGTTGTGGCACATAGTATTAGCTTAGTCTTCAGTCGAAGAAACATTAACGTGTGTAGTTTCCCGAGCAACTAACTTGCATTAGTTGATAAACGCTCACCAATAGTTAACGGAATTCATTTGTCCCGTTCTGCCTTGGGGCTCATTATAGCGCCCCGCCGACAGCCGCACATTGGCTAGTAGTAGTAGAGGCAGATTAACAATACCGACAAAGAAAAGAGAGACTGAATTATCCATCTCTGACTCATTAGCCGTCATCAACCAGTCATACCCAACCCCAGGTAGTGTCCCACCCGAGGCTCGAACCCATGACCTAATGATCAGAATTCCAACGCTCTAAACATTGAGTCACGGGCTCGTTGTCTTATTTAGATCGAGAATATTGACATTCGTTGACGCACGGTCAACGAACGCCTGAAGTTGCGAATTCTAAGTTGACAGTATCAAATGCAGGTTCAACCGTCGATTTCGACGAGGTCCACCGTGTGCTCCACAGCGTGTGGGTGCAGGGATGGTGGCTTGTGCGTGGGTTAAGTGGTAGTAGACTTGTGCTGCAGCTACCGCACTCTCTCTTCCCTCGCTTGTATGCGTCTGGTGTCAAGACAAAGCCAGGAGGCTGGAAGTCGTGCCGAGCGCAGGTGATGGACAACTAGAACCTGGCTCCAACACACAACTAGATCACGTCACCTGTTGATGCAGTGAATTTTTGTCATGTGACACATGCACACCTAGTCGTTCGGAGTTACCTCGTCTTATGCGCCAGCCGAGCCTCGTAAAACTTCCGTAGAGAAAAAACATCATTCGCTAACACCCCTCTACATCTCACAATCAATACCGGATTCCAGAATTGTGGTGCTTATTATCCACCTACTACTATTAACTCTAGTGGGCTTCATGAGTATTCCTCAAAAGCTACCTCAATTCCCCAAGTGACTCTGATTGTTTTGCCTCCGGGTAATTTTTCTTCAATAAATTTCTCTCGAATGCGTTCGACGCAACTCTCTTAAGAGTGATTTAACGCAGCGAATTAAAGGAAAAAGATGAATAGTAACAAGAGAGGCATTTGTTTTCTTTTTCCATTAAGGCCGATTTCTTTAGGAAGACAAACTTGATGTTGGAAAATGACTCACAGGACCTACAGGATTCCCTTGCTCGCTTTCGGAATGAATTCAGTGATCTCTCCTCGGTATTTGACATCGGTGAGCCCTAAGTACTGCTTCCCCACTCCAATATTCTCGAAATTAGCACTGGTTTGCATGACACCCTTTGGGTTTTTCGGTTAAAAATGACGCTGAAGTTTCATTTTGGCCCGCCCGGTCCATTTTTCTTTAAGTCTCCTAACGAGCTATGCTGTCAGCTTGCATTTTCAGGTCAATTAATATTCGTTGAAAACCATGAATCGTGAATTAAGGTAAAAGTAGCCTTTTTCCTTTGGCGTTTATGAAACTCCCACTTAGTTAGATTCCGAACTGCTGCTCTGCACTTCAGGTTGTGTTGGGGATGTGATGGCAAATGCTCGCGCTACGCAAGCATTTGTATCTGATCCCGTGTCTGGTCTTCTTGAATTTATCTTGACACCTGAACCATGTGGATTATGGAGAGAGAGCGTGTGTGTGTGTGGTTGATAAAGAGCAAGCATATTATCACTGAAAACGAATTCACGTGTAATTCACCAGCCCTGAACCAAACACTCTCTGGGGCACACTATAGATACCCCCGTCAACGAAGGCCAAAATCTAAAGTAACGAGCCTGGCTTGGAAAAGGACAGCTTGTCAGCAGCTGAAACGACTAAGCCTGTCTGTGATTAGGTGATTTTAAACAATGTCACAAAAGCGTTGACGCGCACAAGTTGTCTAGGGCTCCGAGCAACAAACAAGCTGGGAGAGAGAATGTGTGCAGGCGGTACGATAAAATGAGCGATATTGTAATGCCACGGAGGTTAATAATCATCATCGCAATTTTTCAAAGCTTATTTTACCTAAAACACCGAAAAAGGGCTAAAGGTTCTGCTAGAATGGCATGAGAGTGATTGATCCTGCTCGGTTTATGATTGCATACTTCTGTTTGGAGCTTTCTTAGTTGACTGTTCAACCATCGCCAGTTACGAGGTCTACCAAGTGCCCAATGGAATGGACGCAGCCCAATTTACTTGCTTTGAATTATTAGATATTGAGGTTATCTTGCAAATAACCTATCACATTCTCTCCTTCATCACCCATCTGATTCCGATTGCAAACCGACCAGAGGTGGGCTAGTCACAATGGTCGACAAATATAGACAACCGGTCTGCACGTGCCACACACACGACCCGGTTCTGCACAATGTACTAGGTGCTCAAAGAAAGAGGAACTCGGGTTTCAAGTGCACGAGGATGACATAGAGGCTGTATTGAGCAGCAGTCAGTGTGACTGACTCCCAGGCATCCCACAGGCACACCCACAGCACTTACCATGAGGAGCGTATCGTCCAGATAATTGGTGGCCCTCCAAGTAACGACTCTCAATGAACCGCTCAGTATAGTTCAAACGCCACTTCATTGTCTTTGCTGAGAATGTTTGTCTGGGTTATTTAGCTTTATCAGTGCCTGTTCCCAATGTCGACCCTACTCTTGTTGCCCAGTTTAAAACCGGACTCAGTTGAGTCAAGAAGAAGAAGAAGAAGGGAGTCCGGTAAATCCTGCGTAAGCCTTCTTCGTCCAACTTTACCTGGACGCAGATATTCGAAAAGTAGCTTTTAAAAAACAACCCTCGTATGCCATTGATAAGTTTTTAGGACACGGACCAAGACAGAGGATTGACAATTTCTGACTTTTCTGTGGTCATCATCCAGTGATGGCTCAATCCCGGGCTGCACAGCCGGGACTCGAAACAAAGTCAGTTGGCCATAGAACAGAGCTCATATCAATCCATTGTCAGCCATGCCAATTTCCCTTTCTTGGTCAGTATACCTTATAACTTATTGATTCCTAGATAAACGCTCACCGAATGATTGTAAGTCAACATGCGACAGCCTGTGTGAAGGGCTTATTTCAGATAAATTTAATGTGCTCACCGGATTGGGTTCGAATCTTTGCTGACAATTCGGAGAGCTAGGTGGGCTCTCCATTGTCAAAAGATCTAATGTTAATAGTGATCAGTGTTTTGAATGACAGGCCGAACTTGTCGACCTTGGATTGTTCGATTTTGCTCTCGTCCGCTGCCTTGACCTCTGAGTGGATGTTTCCACAGATTGATAACCACTGGTGTTGAGCAAATATACATCGGTCGAGGGTGCTTTTAAACCTGCCTCCTCTTCCTGAACTATTACCTTTGCGAATCTGAGGCATATTTCCGTTCAGAAACCAGGATAGATCGGAGCGCGCCACTGTCACGTAAAATCGAACACTACCGATCGTACGATTCTTGCTAGCGTAAAAATCGGAAATGGGCAAAACACGATGAAAGAAGAAGATTGCCTTGGAGAAACGCATCCACCAACCTTCACAGAAATTCCTCTCACGCACTGGTAAACGAAGTGAAGCTGAAAAAATTCGTTATGGTTGATTTCATCTACTTCGTTCAACATTCTCAAACGAATAATGTTCTTATGCTCGGTCAGTTTTAACAAATGAGCAGGAAACTCTCTCCGGTCTGTGATTATTAAAGCAGGTACGAAAGTCTCTGCTGGCGATGGAACTCCCTAATACGGGCATTTAGTTCAGTGTTACAGCAATATAACGGAGAATTTAGCAAAACCTGCTTGAGTAAAAACAAGAGATCAGATGGAAATGCAAGCAGAGGCGACTTTATAATGATGAAAAGCCTATAATTCGTAAGGTTCGCCCCAGAACAAGGCATTATCCCCACTAACAGAAACTACCGGATCAAACGACACAGCAATCTTGACAGCCTGAGAACGTCTGATCTCCATAAAGTGTGTATACTCCAACCTTAGGGTATCGTAAATCGGTACTACCAAAAGCCAACCATGTAATTGGCGCCTTCCTTTTGGAATCGCGCTGGCTCCAAACTCAAGCCGAAGTTGGAAATGGGTATAGATACCTTCCCTCACCCTAAAGTAAACGTGGCCTTGCTTTACTTCCTGAAAGTACATATTCCCGTGTCCTAGCTTCAACCCTAACCGAGACCTTCCTAACTCTAACACTGAACCCGGTCGTAACCCCGGGAATGTCACGTAAGTTCAGCTATGATACAATCGGGTACATATAACTCGGGCCCTATATCAAAATGGTTATTTCCAGTCAGTTGATCAACGCTAAGAGCATGTTCCTAAATAAGCCGTCCGAGAGATACATTTTAGTAGGCCAATGCTATTAAATGAACATGCATCGTCAGCACTTGTATTCAATTAATTGTGAGTGGTTGCCGTGGGCCAGCTGCACACCAACGGTTCGCTAACCGGTCATGGCTTGAGTGGGTGACTGATGACCAAAAACCTAGCAGAGCTTGCGGACCTGTGTGGGCGTGCGCGAGAAAATGCGCGCCGAAGCAGTCAGCAGCTCCAATTGCGTACGCTGCTGACACGGCAACTGGTAGAAGGCTGAAGTCCTGTAAAATTTAGCTAACTCATTCAAACTGCCCTCGTATTTGACTAACCTATCTTCTAAATCACCTAGACCGAAGGAGGACGATGCAACTGCAAGGTCTGACACCAAAGATGCGTTTCAAGAAAGCAGCCGACACAGTTCGGGCAATGCTGTGAGCCGACAGAGCTGTCAAAATCGTGAATCCAGAGATCAGCCAGAAGGTTAAAGAGGCCGAGACGCAGGCTGTGGCCGAGTACTTAAAGTGAGTGATTCTTTTTATCGGAGGGATGCTTTGGATGGCGGCCTAAACAAGAAACAGGAGTAGAGATCGCTCCGCACGCTTAGAATAGGTGGTCTTATGGAAAATTTTCAGGAAGGTAAAATGTACCCACGTCTCAACGCTAGCACTAATCCTAACATAAAACTAAACTGCCGCCTTATTCTTAACCCTAGCTCTACCGTAAACCTTTAGCCTAAGTTAACACGATAATAACCTTAACCCTTAGCTTAATTATGACCCTGGAATAGCTTAATTATGACCCTCAAACTTAAACCTGACCCCACACTTAACCCTAACCCTCACCTTAACACTAGACATAATTTCCTTGGAATAGAGCGCAAAGCCACCGGTATTGTGGACGGTTACTTTATGTGTGTCATGTTTAGGCGGCCCTTACCATTTTATTTCTGGTATAATATCCTTCTATAATCGACATAGAGGCTACGAAATTGTGAGCTATAGGTTATTTTGGAAAACAGGGAAAGGTTTTCTCTGAAAGGATTTGAGGCTAGCAAGAAGGCTGAGCCAGTGTACAAGGTTTTGAAAAATGAAACAACATCGAAAACAGCCAGGGGGAGGAGACTGGGCGACGAAAGGGGAGTTAGAGCTTGTTTGGACTTACTAAAAAGATCCTGGTCTAGGTCAGATGTCTGGAGACAGAGGGAGGGATGTCATCGCATTTCCAATTGTAGATAAAGAACTTGTACTACATTCTTAGAACGCATGTAAAAAGTACGATCTCGACTATTTTATGCTTTTTTAACGTTCTGAACAGCCTGTGATGAAGAGTAGATGGCCAGTTTTATTGCAACACATGACAGCACCTCAAATGAGACGCTTGGATCATGAAAATAAAACACACAAGTAGGACAGTTGATTACAAACAAGGTGTTTTCGATGAAACGGGCTATTGGCAGGCTTAGAATTTGACCCATGTCACTAAAGGAAACTTACTGCAGAAGATCAAACGGATATTCCAGTACGACATTTAAACGTGGTTCTAAACGCCCTGAAGAATCTTTACGATTCGCAAAATCCTTGAAAATTGCAAAGGGGCCGTATTTCACGCGGCTTGATTATAGTGAAGTTTTCAATGCGAATGAGTGCAGTATGGGACATCGGTTGATACCAACTGTAATCCAGAGAGAATGTGGTGGCAGGACAACGCCAGTTACTATGGATTAACAAGCGGCTGACAACGAAGGCAGGCGAGAATGCGACTGCTTTGGAGCGTTGTACTGCTGATCGATTGATTAACGAACTGTGTCCATAAGACAGTGTTTTCGTGCAATTACCGCTGTCCGAGGCCAGGAAAGTTGGTTTAATATCGCAGCTTTGCTGCACTGAAACAGGGGTGATCGCCTATCCCTGTCACATGGGGACCTAAAGCACACCTTGGCAACCCACACTTTCAGCTGCATGAATCGGGAATGGTAGATTAGAAAGAACCTGAATTAAAATTTGGTAAGACGGATTTGGGACATGACATAGTGAAAACGAGGGTAACGGTGAATTCTCATGCTTTTACTTCAAAAATACTTTAACTGACTGAGCCACGTCTAAAAGCACTGGTTTGGGGCTTTCTGTACAACGGTTGGCAACGCTGCAGAAATGAAAAAACGCAAACCGGTTATTTGTGTAATACGGGAACGATTTTAGGGGTGGAAAAAAATAAAATAGTAGGAAGAGTAAGAGGTAGAAATAAAAAATGTTGATAAGATCAGGTATGTTGTTTAAGTATGCTATTCAATTTACGAAGCATTATGCGATTTGAAAAAAACGGGCTGTCGTAGCAACTTTGTTGCATAAATGTCGAATGAATCGTTAGCAAATGCTAAACGACCGATTTCCTGAAACTGTAACCAATCGAGTATAGGTCTTATTAATAAGTAATTGAGAATTAAGTTAATTAAGATGCAAACACTTAAATATTAATTCCCTGACCTAGTACAGCATTGAATCATGGAATTATTGAATATTAAACTAATGGCTATTGAATCAAAAAAACTAACTCTATCTGATAATCCTACGCGATAGACACTAGTACTAGTTAAACAATAGATCCTAGTTGATAAATTACTTAAGTTTTCCTTAAAAATAAATAATAAATCAGCCTCCCCCCCCATAGTCAAGTCAACCCTGCGGACAAATAACGACCCCAACCATCTTTACCACAAATTGAAAATATCCACAAATACTAGCGTGCCTACTGAAAACGATTTCAGTAGCAATGCGATAGCCTAGTGATAAGCAGGGCAGCAGTTTCGAGGTGTGCCGCATTCAGAAGTACACAACTTAAAAACAGGCGGGTACGCTTTCCAGAGATAAGTTTTTGACGTAACTCCAACCTACTTAAGATAATTTTCTGCTGGTACAGCTTTATGCTACAAGCCGTGATATACGTTTCCTTAACTGAAGATGGAAACATATCACTGTAAGCGTATTCGAACGTTGTATGCTGCTAGGGAGATACCTGTGATCATGCCAGCTACCTAGCTGTTTCTCTTTTTTTAGAAAAATGCAATTCGAAAAATTGTTGAAGCACAAATGTCCTCTCTTAAGGCATACGCCCGGCCGGCCTCATCATCGTAAGTGACACCAGTGGATCTTCTGTTAATATTTGACGTATGAGGATCTAGGCCAGCATAGTTACAGTAAGAAGAGGTTCACCTTAGTAAATTTGCGGAAGATCTACCTTGGCTAACTATAGAGACATATTTCCATTTTCAAGATGAGTAAGCATGTCTTTTTTAACATAAATATTGCAGCATATATTGCTCGAATGCGTTTGGTGGTGTGCTTAGGAGACATCTAATCCCTGCACCGTTTGGCAGTTGGTGAACGCTCACATATGGCTAAGATAAGCATCTTTTAACCTGGTTTATACCCTTAAAGCTGTAAGTATGAAGACATTTCTGACGAGTTCGGGCTCATTCAAGCACGATCTTTCTGTTCCAGACAACTTGCTATGTGAAGATAACTCAAGCCTGGGATGTACAGCCCATAGCTTCCCCCTGCTTCCAACAAGGTCGGTGAAGACTCGACCTCGAAGCCATTTCAAAATTTTCTGTGGTGTACATGGGAGGGGGACAGTCGTTTCATCGGCAGCAAGAAAGGCAGAAACCCCAAGCTCGTGTAATACGGGACCGGTGGTGATAGGGGTTTTATGGGTGGAGCATTACAGCGGGTAACATAAGCTGTATACGGTCCTTGAAAAGTTGCATGTGTTGTGCTTTATCCTCTTTGAATTTACGAAGTCGATAGTGCACATCTCTTATAAAGGCTTTAAGAATGTGATAGCCATGGTGGATAGCGGTTTGAAGCCTGTTGTATAAGGGAAAAGAGTAATTGTTCTGGTGTATGGAACACGTTTCTATCATTGAGCATGAAACCAAACACGAGCTTGGGGTTTCTGACTTTCTTGGTGCCGTACGTAACCTACCGTTAGCGTTTCATCCTATGGAACGTTAAAATAAAATCTCTGATCGACGACAACTTAATGGCTATCGAGTTAAGACACACAATCCTCGAAAGTATTCAAGAGAATTAAACCCAGTCTCCAATTTGTCCATGGAGAACTTTTAGAACGTGCATGTGCTTTTTCAATAGTGGTTTATACGGAAAAGCGAGTATGTAGTATGAGACCGAACGAAGCCTATGCTCGACTCGATGTTAAGGTTGAGAAAGAAATAGCCTAAAGCTCCTTTAACTTTCTTCCTTTGTCAAAGGAGTTCATTAATTTGTAGTCCGAGGGACTGAATTTAGCGCACCTATATATCGCGTTCATCATCTCCCGAAGAAGACAAAGAAGAAGAGAGGATGAGTTCATGGACCAAGTTGTATTTGTACTGACGTTTTGAAAGCCTTCTCGTTTACATCATCAGAGTATCGTGGTTGCTGCTTCTGGTGGTCTTGATTTAGTAAGTCCTGCCACTTGCATTGGTGGATGCATGATCTTTGACCTAACCATTTGCTGATGACTACCTTAGACCTCCCCGAGGTTGAACGCTAACGGGCTCGCGTGACCTCTGTCCCCTTTGGAGCCGTTTAGGCAATGCAGCGTGCCTGTTGGCCTTCTTCACGTCTTCCTCTTCTTCGGGAGAGAATGAACGCAATAATATATCGGGAACTCGAATATTCACGCACATTACTATATATATATATGTATATGTATATGTATATATATATATATATATATATATATATATATATATATGGACTGCCTAAAGTCCACAAAACTGAAGTTCCACTGCGACCTATAGTGTCCTTGATCGGTGCGCCCAACTATAAAATTTCCAAGTGGTTATTCCAAAAGCTTCATCCGCTTACGAAGAATTGTGAAACCTCAATTGAGAATTCAACGGAGTTTCTAAAGAAATTAAAAAGGAACCAAAAGTCTCCACAGATGAAATAATGGTCTCCTTCGATGTTGTTTCCCTCTTCACGTCTATACCGTTAACACTAGCAAAAACAATACACAAAGGAACTTCTGTTGTCCCACGATACGGATGTTCCAGCAGCGGCCGTACTCGAACTCATGGACCTTTGTTTAGAAACTAACTTTTCATTCGACCGAAAAATGCTATAAGCAACTGAAAGGAGCTCCAATGGGGTCACCCATCTCTGGTTTTCTCGCCGAAATCGCAATGCAGAAACTCGAGGCCACGGCTCTTCCGTTAGTTAATCCTCAACTATGGCTACGTTATGTAGACGACACATTTGTTGTCGTTAAAAAGGACCAACTGGAAATGCTCCATAACACCATCAACTCCACAATCCCAGGAATCCAATTCACACTCGAAAAGGAAGTTGACAATAAACTCCCATTCCTGGATGTTCTCGTACAACGAAAGACCGACGGAACACTACGCACATCGGTTTATCGCAAAGGAAACTTATGCCGAAGTTATTCTGCCTTATGAGAGCAATCAGCCTATCGCTCACAAACGGAGTGCTGTCAACAGTCTACTCAGTCGAGCAAAAACACATTGCTCCGATGAAGAAGGCTATCGAATCGAACTGAATTACTTGTGTGAATTATTTTTCGCAGAACGGGTACCCTAAGGATTTTTGTACGCCGATACTTGAAAGGACAGAAATCGAAAGAAAAGGAACCAAGTAGTTCTAACGAGGCGCCAAAAATAAATACATGGCGAACCCTTCCCTTACATCAAGAATGTGTCTGAACTCGTCGAAAGACACCTAAGGAAGCACCAAATTCATGTGGCGCACAAACCGACAACTACTTTGCGTACCCAGCTTGTCCACCCTAAGGATAGGGTCAACTATTTGGATAAGAAAGAAGTCATCTACAAGATCCCGTGTGAAGCATGTGATGCCGTGTATTGTGGTCAGACAGGCAAATCCGCCTCTACACGCATCTATGAACATCAGTTGGCAGTAAAGAGGCGGGACCATCTGTCCCAAACAGCTATGCATACTCTAGACACCGGGCACACCTTCGCTTGGGATAAAACTCGGATTGTCGCTGCCTGTTCCTCCAAGAAAGGTCGAGAGTTCCTCGAGGCGATGCATTCAGATGAGTCATGCATCAACAGACATATCGAGTTGGATGCGGCGTACAGACATCTCAAGGAGAAATGGAAGAAACGAGAACCAATCAGGACAGGCTGATACACACGGCGGCCGCTCAATGGTGCCAATGTTCACACCAGTATCCATTTTTTTCGCGTGATTACGATGTCAACTGTTTTTGGTCACATTTGCTGCCCGCCTGCGTCTGACGACGACCCGGAGAACCGGTGTTGAAAATTTACACAATAAAGCTCCATTTCCCATAGAACGTATTCAACTTCAACTTTATTTCTTGGGATGCCTTCTTTTCACTACTTACGTATTTATTACGACCGCAATGTCTTGCTCGAAGCCAGACGGTGGGAAAAATGTGCCATTCGTGAAAGTCTAACGCGAGAACAGTTAGCATTTCTACACAGATGTCGGAAGAAGCAGATTTTACCGAAGTCTGTACACGTGAAACCTGCCGTTAAGTCTACCCTGGGATACCAAATTGCGACCCGTTACGGGCGAAGCATGCTTGGTGCTTTCATAACTGATGCCCATTTCCGACTCCAAAAATTCCAAGTTTCTAAGGAGCGGCACATGGAGATTTGCCGAGAACAGCTTCCTTCACAATTATTTGAATCCCTAAACGACACGATTGCCCGTGCTTCCAGAACGCGAACGACAGAAGAAGCGGAATATTTTAGACAGAAAATGGTCGAACATTTCACAACAAACCGACGCAAATCAGAAGTGTTCAAAGAAGGTCGTAAATCTGTCATCGAGAATACTCACGACAACGGAAGAGAACGTGCTTTCCAAAGGTTTGAAATACAATCTTTCTGACTCAAACTATTTGGGGTTTCTTGCAAGCTTGGAATCCATCATATCGACTGTGAACCTCTCAGAAGATGAACAATTTACAATACGAAATAGTACCATACAAGCCTTTAAAGGCCGGAAACATTTTCAGTACTATCACATGAAGAGATGAAAGCGTTAAAGGGTCTTAAAACTGACAAGGATATTATCATTCTCCCCGCGGACAAAGGAGGCGCGATTGCGGTTTTGAACAAAACAGACTACAATGAGAAGATGCTGTCATTGTTAGAAGATGGATCCACCTACGAACCACTCTCTGTGGACCCTACAAAGACACTGAATTCATCTATTGATAAAGTGTTGAAACGTCTCACAGGGCAGAAGCAACTGTCAGGAAATATTGCTAAATCCCTGCGACAAACGGAACCAACCATCGCGAAGATTTATGGACTGCCTAAAGTCCACAAAACTGAAGTTCCACTGCGACCTATAGTGTCCTTGATCGGTGCGCCCAACTATAAAAATTTCCAAGTGGTTATTCCAAAAGCTTCATCCGCTTACGAAGAATTGTGAAACCTCAATTGAGAATTCAACGGAGTTTCTAAAAGAAATTAAAAGGAACCAAAGTCTCCACAGATGAAATAATGGTCTCCTTCGATGTTGTTTCCCTCTTCACGTCTATACCGTTAACACTAGCAAAACAATACACAAAGGAACTTCTGTTGTCCCACGATACGGATGTTCCAGCAGCGGCCGTACTCGAACTCATGGACCTTTGTTTAGAAACTAACTTTTCATTCGACCGAAAATGCTATAAGCAACTGAAAGGAGCTCCAATGGGGTCACCCATCTCTGGTTTTCTCGCCGAAATCGCAATGCAGAAACTCGAGGCCACGGCTCTTCCGTTAGTTAATCCTCAACTATGGCTACGTTATGTAGACGACACATTTGTTGTCGTTAAAAAGGACCAACTGGAAATGCTCCATAACATCATCAACTCCACAATCCCAGGAATCCAATTCACACTCGAAAAGGAAGTTGACAATAAACTCCCATTCCTGGATGTTCTCGTACAACGAAAGACCGACGGAACACTACGCACATCGGTTTATCGCAAGGAAACTTATGCCGAAGTTATTCTGCCTTATGAGAGCAATCAGCCTATCGCTCACAAACGGAGTGCTGTCAACAGTCTACTCAGTCGAGCAAAAACACATTGCTCCGATGAAGAAGGCTATCGAATCGAACTGAATTACTTGTGTGAATTTTTTTTCGCAGAACGGGTACCCTAAGGATTTTTGTACGCCGATACTTGAAAGGACAGAAATCGAAAGAAAAGGAACCAAGTAGTTCTAACGAGGCGCCAAAAATAAATACATGGCGAACCCTTCCTTACATCAAGAATGTGTCTGAACTCGTCGAAAGACACCTAAGGAAGCACCAAATTCATGTGGCGCACAAACCGACAACTACTTTGCGTACCCAGCTTGTCCACCCTAAGGATAGGGTCAACTATTTGGATAAGAAAGAAGTCATCTACAAGATCCCGTGTGAAGCATGTGATGCCGTGTATTGTGGTCAGACAGGCAAATCCGCCTCTACACGCATCTATGAACATCAGTTGGCGGTAAAGAGGCGGGACCATCTGTCCCAAACAGCTATGCATACTCTAGACACCGGGCACACCTTCGCTTGGGATAAAACTCGGATTGTCGCTGCCTGTTCCTCCAAGAAAGGTCGAGAGTTCCTCGAGGCGATGCATTCAGATGAGTCATGCATCAACAGACATATCGAGTTGGATGCGACGTACAGACATCTCAAGGAGAAATGGAAGAAACGAGAACCAATCAGGACAGGCTGATACACACGGCGGCCGCTCACTGGTGCCAATGTTCACGCCAGTATCGATTTTGTTCGCGTGATTACGATGTCAACTGTTTTTGCCACATTTGCTGCCCGCCTGCGTCTGACGACGACCCGGAGAACCGGTGTTGAAAATTTACACAATAAAGCTCCATTTCCCATAGAACGTATTCAACTTCAACTTTATTTCTTGGGATGCCTTCTTTTCACTACTTACGTATTAATTACGACCGCAATGTCTTGCTCCAAGCCAGACGGTGGGAAAAATGTGCCATTCGTGAAAGTCTAACGCGAGAACAGTTAGCATTTCTACACAGATGTCGGAAGAAGCAGATTTTACCGAAGTCCGTACACGTGAAACCTGCCGTTAAGTCTACCCTGGGATACCAAATTGCGACCCGTTACGGGCGAAGCATGCTTGGTGCTTTCATAACTGATGCCCATTTCCGACTCCAAAAATTCCAAGTTTCTAAGGAGCGGCACATGGAGAGTTGCCGAGAACAGCTTCCTTCACAATTATTTGAATCCCTAAACGACACGATTGCCCGTGCTTCAGAACGCGAACGACAGAAGAAGCGGAATATTTTTAGACAGAAAATGGTCGAACATTTCACAACAAACCGACACAAATCAGAAGTGTTCAAAGAAGGTCGTAAATCTGTCATCGAGAATACTCACGACAACGGAAGAGAACGTGCTTTCCAAAGGTTTGAAATACAATCTTTCTGACTCAAACTATTTGGGGTTTCTTGCAAGCTTGGAATCCATCATATCGACTGTGAACCTCTCAGAAGATGAACGGTTTACAATACGAAATAGTACCATACAAGCCTTAAAAAGGCCGGAAACATTTTTCAGTACTATCACATGAAGAGATGAAAGCGTTAAAGGGTCTTAAAACTGACAAGGATATTATCATTCTCCCCGCGGACAAAGGAGGCGCGATTGCGGTTTTGAACAAAACAGACTACAATGAGAAGATGCTGTCATTGTTAGAAGATGGATCCACCTACGAACCACTCTCTGTGGACCCTACAAAGACACTGAATTCATCTATTGATAAAGTGTTGAAACGTCTCACAGGGCAGAAGCAACTGTCAGGAAATATTGCTAAATCCCTGCGACAAACGGAACCAACCATCGCGAAGATTTATGGACTGCCTAAAGTCCACAAAACTGAAGTTCCACTGCGACCTATAGTGTCCTTGATCGGTGCGCCCAACTATAAAATTTCTAAGTGGTTATTCCAAAAGCTTCATCCGCTTACGAAGAATTGTGAAACCTCAATTGAGAATTCAACGGAGTTTCTAAAGAAATTAAAAGGAACCAAAGTCTCCACAGATGAAATAATGGTCTCCTTCGATGTTGTTTCCCTCTTCACGTCTATACCGTTAACACTAGCAAAAACAATACACAAAGGAACTTCTGTTGTCCCACGATACGGATGTTCCAGCAGCGGCCGTACTCGAACTCATGGACCTTTGTTTAGAAACTAACTTTTCATTCGACCGAAAATGCTATAAGCAACTGAAAGGAGCTCCAATGGGGTCACCCATCTCTGGTTTTCTCGCCGAAATCGCAATGCAGAAACTCGAGGCCACGGCTCTTCCGTTAGTTAATCCTCAACTATGGCTACGTTATGTAGACGACACATTTGTTGTCGTTAAAAAGGACCAACTGGAAATGCTCCATAACACCATCAACTCCACAATCCCAGGAATCCAATTCACACTCGAAAAGGAAGTTGACAATAAACTCCCATTCCTGGATGTTCTCGTACAACGAAAGACCGACGGAACACTACGCACATCGGTTTATCGCAAGGAAACTTATGCCGAAGTTATTCTGCCTTATGAGAGCAATCAGCCTATCGCTCACAAACGGAGTGCTGTCAACAGTCTACTCAGTCGAGCAAAAACACATTGCTCCGATGAAGAAGGCTATCGAATCGAACTGAATTACTTGTGTGAATTATTTTCGCAGAACGGGTACCCTAAGGATTTTGTACGCCGATACTTGAAAGGACAGAAATCGAAAGAAAAGGAACCAAGTAGTTCTAACGAGGCGCCAAAAATAAATACATGGCGAACCCTTCCTTACATCAAGAATGTGTCTGAACTCGTCGAAAGACACCTAAGGAAGCACCAAATTCATGTGGCGCACAAACCGACAACTACTTTGCGTACCCAGCTTGTCCACCCTAAGGATAGGGTCAACTATTTGGATAAGAAAGAAGTCATCTACAAGATCCCGTGTGAAGCATGTGATGCCGTGTATTGTGGTCAGACAGGCAAATCCGCCTCTACACGCATCTATGAACATCAGTTGGCAGTAAAGAGGCGGGACCATCTGTCCCAAACAGCTATGCATACTCTAGACACCGGGCACACCTTCGCTTGGGATAAAACTCGGATTGTCGCTGCCTGTTCCTCCAAGAAAGGTCGAGAGTTCCTCGAGGCGATGCATTCAGATGAGTCATGCATCAACAGACATATCGAGTTGGATGCGACGTACAGACATCTCAAGGAGAAATGGAAGAAACGAGAACCAATCAGGACAGGCTGATACACACGGCGGCCGCTCACTGGTGCCAATGTTCACGCCAGTATCGATTTTTTCGCGTGATTACGATGTCAACTGTTTTTGCCACATTTGCTACCCGCCTGCGTCTGACGACGACCCGGAGAACCGGTGTTGAAAATTTACACAATAAAGCTCCATTTCCCATAGAACGTATTCAACTTCAACTTTATTTCTTGGGATGCCTTCTTTTCACTACTTACGTATTAATTACGACCGCAATGTCTTGCTCCAAGCCAGACGGTGGGAAAAATGTGCCATTCGTGAAAGTCTAACGCGAGAACAGTTAGCATTTCTACACAGATGTCGGAAGAAGCAGATTTTACCGAAGTCCGTACACGTGAAACCTGCCGTTAAGTCTACCCTGGGATACCAAATTGCGACCCGTTACGGGCGAAGCATGCTTGGTGCTTTCATAACTGATGCCCATTTCCGACTCCAAAAATTCCAAGTTTCTAAGGAGCGGCACATGGAGAGTTGCCGAGAACAGCTTCCTTCACAATTATTTGAATCCCTAAACGACACGATTGCCCGTGCTTCAGAACGCGAACGACAGAAGAAGCGGAATATTTTAGACAGAAAATGGTCGAACATTTCACAACAAACCGACACAAATCAGAAGTGTTCAAAGAAGGTCGTAAATCTGTCATCGAGAATACTCACGACAACGGAAGAGAACGTGCTTTCCAAAGGTTTGAAATACAATCTTTCTGACTCAAACTATTTGGGGTTTCTTGCAAGCTTGGAATCCATCATATCGACTGTGAACCTCTCAGAAGATGAACGGTTTACAATACGAAATAGTACCATACAAGCCTTAAAAGGCCGGAAACATTTTTCAGTACTATCACATGAAGAGATGAAAGCGTTAAAGGGTCTTAAAACTGACAAGGATATTATCATTCTCCCCGCGGACAAAGGAGGCGCGATTGCGGTTTTGAACAAAACAGACTACAATGAGAAGATGCTGTCATTGTTAGAAGATGGATCCACCTACGAACCACTCTCTGTGGACCCTACAAAGACACTGAATTCATCTATTGATAAAGTGTTGAAACGTCTCACAGGGCAGAAGCAACTGTCAGGAAATATTGCTAAATCCCTGCGACAAACGGAACCAACCATCGCGAAGATTTATGGACTGCCTAAAGTCCACAAAACTGAAGTTCCACTGCGACCTATAGTGTCCTTGATCGGTGCGCCCAACTATAAAATTTCTAAGTGGTTATTCCAAAAGCTTCATCCGCTTACGAAGAATTGTGAAACCTCAATTGAGAATTCAACGGAGTTTCTAAAGAAATTAAAAAGGAACCAAAGTCTCCACAGATGAAATAATGGTCTCCTTCGATGTTGTTTCCCTCTTCACGTCTATACCGTTAACACTAGCAAAACAATACACAAAGGAACTTCTGTTGTCCCACGATACGGATGTTCCAGCAGCGGCCGTACTCGAACTCATGGACCTTTGTTTAGAAACTAACTTTTCATTCGACCGAAAATGCTATAAGCAACTGAAAGGAGCTCCAATGGGGTCACCCATCTCTGTTTTTTTTCGCCGGAATCGCAATGCAGAAACTCGAGGCCACGGCTCTTCCGTTAGTTAATCCTCAACTATGGCTACGTTATGTAGACGACACATTTGTTGTCGTTAAAAAGGACCAACTGGAAATGCTCCATAACACCATCAACTCCACAATCCCAGGAATCCAATTCACACTCGAAAAGGAAGTTGACAATAAACTCCCATTCCTGGATGTTCTCGTACAACGAAAGACCGACGGAACACTACGCACATCGGTTTATCGCAAGGAAACTTATGCCGAAGTTATTCTGCCTTATGAGAGCAATCAGCCTATCGCTCACAAACGGAGTGCTGTCAACAGTCTACTCAGTCGAGCAAAAACACATTGCTCCGATGAAGAAGGCTATCGAATCGAACTGAATTACTTGTGTGAATTATTTTCGCAGAACGGGTACCCTAAGGATTTTGTACGCCGATACTTGAAAGGACAGAAATCGAAAGAAAAGGAACCAAGTAGTTCTAACGAGGCGCCAAAAATAAATACATGGCGAACCCTTCCTTACATCAAGAATGTGTCTGAACTCGTCGAAAGACACCTAAGGAAGCACCAAATTCATGTGGCGCACAAACCGACAACTACTTTGCGTACCCAGCTTGTCCACCCTAAGGATAGGGTCAACTATTTGGATAAGAAAGAAGTCATCTACAAGATCCCGTGTGAAGCATGTGATGCCGTGTATTGTGGTCAGACAGGCAAATCCGCCTCTACACGCATCTATGAACATCAGTTGGCAGTAAAGAGGCGGGACCATCTGTCCCAAACAGCTATGCATACTCTAGACACCGGGCACACCTTCGCTTGGGATAAAACTCGGATTGTCGCTGCCTGTTCCTCCAAGAAAGGTCGAGAGTTCCTCGAGGCGATGCATTCAGATGAGTCATGCATCAACAGACATATCGAGTTGGATGCGACGTACAGACATCTCAAGGAGAAATGGAAGAAACGAGAACCAATCAGGACAGGCTGATACACACGGCGGCCGCTCAATGGTGCCAATGTTCACGCCAGTATCGATTTTTTTCGCGTTATTACGATGTCAACTGTTTTTGCCACATTTGCTACCCGCCTGCGTCTGACGACGACCCGGAGAACCGGTGTTGAAAATTTACACAATAAAGCTCCATTTCCCATAGAACGTATTCAACTTCAACTTTATTTCTTGGGATGCCTTCTTTTCACTACTTACGTATTAATTACGACCGCAATGTCTTGCTCCAAGCCAGACGGTGGGAAAAATGTGCCATTCGTGAAAGTCTAACGCGAGAACAGTTAGCATTTCTACACAGATGTCGGAAGAAGCAGATTTTACCGAAGTCCGTACACGTGAAACCTGCCGTTAAGTCTACCCTGGGATACCAAATTGCGACCCGTTACGGGCGAAGCATGCTTGGTGCTTTCATAACTGATGCCCATTTCCGACTCCAAAAATTCCAAGTTTCTAAGGAGCGGCACATGGAGAGTTGCCGAGAACAGCTTCCTTCACAATTATTTGAATCCCTAAACGACACGATTGCCCGTGCTTCAGAACGCGAACGACAGAAGAAGCGGAATATTTTAGACAGAAAATGGTCGAACATTTCACAACAAACCGACGCAAATCAGAAGTGTTCAAAGAAGGTCGTAAATCTGTCATCGAGAATACTCACGACAACGGAAGAGAACGTGCTTTCCAAAGGTTTGAAATACAATCTTTCTGACTCAAACTATTTGGGGTTTCTTGCAAGCTTGGAATCCATCATATCGACTGTTAACCTCTCAGAAGATGAACGGTTTACAATACGAAATAGTACCATACAAGCCTTAAAAGGCCGGAAACATTTTTCAGTACTATCACATGAAGAG
Source organism: Schistocephalus solidus (assembly GCA_017591395.1). Lineage (NCBI taxonomy): Eukaryota > Metazoa > Platyhelminthes > Cestoda > Diphyllobothriidea > Diphyllobothriidae > Schistocephalus > Schistocephalus solidus. The sequence goes on along the minus strand of WEDG01000437.1, from coordinate 386,987 downwards.
ATGAAAGCGTTAAAGGGTCTTAAAACTGACAAGGATATTATCATTCTCCCCGCGGACAAAGGAGGCGCGATTGCGGTTTTGAACAAAACAGACTACAATGAGAAGATGCTGTCATTGTTAGAAGATGGATCCACCTACGAACCACTCTCTGTGGACCCTACAAAGACACTGAATTCATCTATTGATAAAGTGTTGAAACGTCTCACAGGGCAGAAGCAACTGTCAGGAAATATTGCTAAATCCCTGCGACAAACGGAACCAACCATCGCGAAGATTTATGGACTGCCTAAAGTCCACAAAACTGAAGTTCCACTGCGACCTATAGTGTCCTTAATCGGTGCGCCCAACTATAAAAATTTCCAAGTGGTTATTCCAAAAGCTTCATCCACTTACGAAGAATTGTGAAACCTTAATTGAGAATTCAACGGAGTTTCTAAAGAAATTAAAAGGAACCAAAAGTCTCCACAGATGAAATAATGGTCTCCTTCGATGTTGTTTCCCTCTTCACGTCTATACCGTTAACACTAGCAAAAACAATACACAAAGGAACTTCTGTTGTCCCACGATACGGATGTTCCAGCAGCGGCCGTACTCGAACTCATGGACCTTTGTTTAGAAACTAACTTTTCATTCGACCGAAAATGCTATAAGCAACTGAAAGGAGCTCCAATGGGGTCACCCATCTCTGGTTTTCTCGCCGAAATCGCAATGCAGAAACTCGAGGCCACGGCTCTTCCGTTAGTTAATCCTCAACTATGGCTACGTTATGTAGACGACACATTTGTTGTCGTTAAAAAGGACCAACTGGAAATGCTCCATAACATCATCAACTCCACAATCCCAGGAATCCAATTCACACTCGAAAAGGAAGTTGACAATAAACTCCCATTCCTGGATGTTCTCGTACAACGAAAGACCGACGGAACACTACGCACATCGGTTTATCGCAAGGAAACTTATGCCGAAGTTATTCTGCCTTATGAGAGCAATCAGCCTATCGCTCACAAACGGAGTGCTGTCAACAGTCTACTCAGTCGAGCAAAAACACATTGCTCCGATGAAGAAGGCTATCGAATCGAACTGAATTACTTGTGTGAATTATTTTCGCAGAACGGGTACCCTAAGGATTTTGTACGCCGATACTTGAAAGGACAGAAATCGAAAGAAAAGGAACCAAGTAGTTCTAACGAGGCGCCAAAAATAAATACATGGCGAACCCTTCCTTACATCAAGAATGTGTCTGAACTCGTCGAAAGACACCTAAGGAAGCACCAAATTCATGTGGCGCACAAACCGACAACTACTTTGCGTACCCAGCTTGTCCACCCTAAGGATAGGGTCAACTATTTGGATAAGAAAGAAGTCATCTACAAGATCCCGTGTGAAGCATGTGATGCCGTGTATTGTGGTCAGACAGGCAAATCCGCCTCTACACGCATCTATGAACATCAGTTGGCAGTAAAGAGGCGGGACCATCTGTCCCAAACAGCTATGCATACTCTAGACACCGGGCACACCTTCGCTTGGGATAAAACTCGGATTGTCGCTGCCTGTTCCTCCAAGAAAGGTCGAGAGTTCCTCGAGGCGATGCATTCAGATGAGTCATGCATCAACAGACATATCGAGTTGGATGCGACGTACAGACATCTCAAGGAGAAATGGAAGAAACGAGAACCAATCAGGACAGGCTGATACACACAGCGGCCGCTCACTGGTGCCAATGTTCACGCCAGTATCGATTTTTTCGCGTGATTACGATGTCAACTGTTTTTGCCACATTTGCTACCCGCCTGCGTCTGACGACGACCCGGAGAACCGGTGTTGAAAATTTACACAATAAAGCTCCATTTCCCATAGAACGTATTCAACTTCAACTTTATTTCTTGGGATGCCTTCTTTTCACTACTTACATATATATATATATATATATATATATATATATATATGCAGAATAACTTGACCGACAAAGACAAGGGAGACTGGAATGGCCATTTCTGGCTTATTAGCCGTCATCAGCCAGCCATACCCAAACCCAGGCGCTGCCGCGCCCGAGCCTCGAACTCGCGACCTTGTTGGGCAGAAGTCCAACGCTCTACCCACTGTGCTACGAGCTCGTTGTCTTGACGGTGTAATGGTCTAATTTTTGCCATTGATAATCCTCAATCGCTGAAGAGAATTTGCGAAAAGACTTACATTGACCCTCACCGTAACCACCAAATAATTTAATGACATTGCGATAATGGGCAGTCGGGAGCTGATTCTTCGAGTAGGTCAAGTTTCACAGAAATTCACGTTGATGCTTATCTTCATGCGGTGGAATCCTTTGTCTATATATACGAAGCATTCTAGCCATTGCAGTGGGTTGCCGACGATAACCTGAATCATATAACTTCTTGATGGGACATCGATGTAGCACGCGGTCAAATGCCTTTCTGATTTCGATATGCAGCAACGACGAGCTCATGTCCATGGTCCAAAATTTCCATGTAGTTTTTATGCGCCAGTAAAAGTTTTGTGAAGCAAAATCAGTCTTAGTGAAATGCGTCACGATATTGTTTCATCTACATGCATGAAAAGCATTTGCATTTTGCTGGCAAGTTCCGCGGTCTGGAAGAGATAACTGATTTTGGAGAACGAGAGAGTACGCTGTGGCATCGTTTAGCTCACTCAAAAAGAATGCTCGAAATCTGACCGTATAAATGGTGAGGATGTTTAAAATGCCGAAGCCCAGGCCAGACACCCGTTGTAGTAGGAGAGTGACGGGCGTTAATAGAACACACAGTAAGTGTGAGTTGGCCTTACCACTCATCTCGCAATTTACGCCGTCATTGTTGCTACTTATTCTCATTCGGTAGTTCCGAAAACGTGGTTGAGAGTATTGTGTAATTTCTATCAATGTGTGTGGGATAACTTAAATTACGTAGCTTAAATCAGTTAGACTACTTGCAGGTGCGACAGTAGCTTCCTGTAACACCGATCATAGTGATAGCACCGCCGTTTTAGGTAATTTAACGTTTGTCTTCTCTTCAATATTAGAAGTACACCTAGAGAGAATAGGCAAATAATAGGGATTTTTTCTTCGGGTAGGCATCTCTCACTATTCGGCATATCAAACAAGCAGACTGGAATCATTTAAGAGTAATTTATGGAAAATTACGGTGACTAAGTACCTACTCCTCTGTACACTTAGTAATACCATTGTCTGTTTGAATCACTTAAATTATTCCATCAGAAAGTGACGGTAGAATAACTTGCATATTCTAATTTTTAAACTTGTATTTGGGATGGCATAGCTTCATTTCTGCTGGGTTTAGCCTGTGTTTTGTTTCACCATTATTCATTTGTTTGTATTTACTTGTATTTATGCTCTTTGTTTTGTCGCATTAAACATTTCTAGTTGCTATGTTGCATAATTACAATTATTGCCAATATGTCTTATTTTTCACTTGATTACTTTGTTGCTTGTTGAGCATGTGTTTTTCAGAATTATTGACTAAGCCACCTGCCTTTCATTAAGCAACCTCTTTTCGTTTCTGAAATAAATTCAGTCACTTGATTTTCTTATGCATTTTGTTTTCTGTGGTCGTCATATGGTGAATTTGTGCTCATTTAAACTAAAATAATTTAATCATACGATTTTTGTCCTTCTTTACTAGGCGGGATCCTCGTGTAGCTTGTTATGTTCCCCACCCAAAATCCTTAATTCTACCGATCCCATAAGAGTGCGATCTACGGATTGAATTTAAAGGGGATGATAATACTACATTGTAGCCATGTTCATCGTGTAGAGAGTTGGGCTGGCGCTCAGTGCAAACGGGCCCAATACGATCTAGATTGGCGTATGTGTGTGCTCGGTAGAATGTTTTGCCAGTCAAAAACAGTGTATACGGGGTGTAAAATGATTTGGGCAGAACGGATGGCCATGGTTTGTCTGCAGTTAAGGTAAGGAACATTTATGTGAGTTTCACCATACCAGCAACTGGGAGCTTTGAAATAATGACATGATGCCCGATGACAGCATCCACTGGTGAGGCACGAGCACCAGCGAGTACGATGCATACGAAATTATCCAGCAGACCCTATATGCAATAAGGTAGACTGACAGCATAATTAGGTAGTAGGTCGTGGAATATTGAGGCTATTAAAGGTTTGCTGTGCGAGGTGAACAATTCTAGACTAGGAGGGTGAAACCTGACGTATACGCTTCAGTAGATGAGCTAACTGATACACTATCATGCTCGACATTTAAGTGAGTAGTTTCAACTATATTTTGTTATCCTATTTTGGTTTTCTGTGTGGATTTGAGGCTCATTTCCGATGGATTTTATTAAAGGAAAACTGGCAAGAATTGCGTAAAACTGAAGGCTTCCGGATATCCAAGAAATTTTTGATGCTTTTTAATATCACAGAACATGGCGTATTATTTTTGTGCATTGTGCCATACCTTAATATAGAGAAAAGAAACGTTTCAAATAAATTCCTTGTTTAAATAGACAACTCACTGCATATTTTTTTAAATAGATTCTAGTCAAATTTATTTTTAAATTTTGCAGTAGAATTTCATTTTTCTCGGCAATGAATTTTCATACTTGGGTGAGTCTACTTATATGACCCAAACAACTACCTGCATTAGAAAGAAGTTCAAAGCCCCGGTATCTTTGCAAATGCTTTTTAGCAATATCTTATTCGAAAGTTTTAAATAAATACATAGAACAGAAGATAATTTAGCTCCAATCGATTGAAAACAGGGAACATCGTTAAGCATGCATCGATGTTCCAAATATGATCTGAAACTCATTGTGATCCACTGCCAGAAATAAATCTATATAAATTTAGCAAAATAAAACTTCTCATAATATAAAAAATGCTATATTCACGATTTTACCTGAAAAATTTTATTTATATTTTTAGTTACAGTTACAGCATTTTTTCACGTTTTCGGAATTTTCCTATTTTCTTAAAAATTTGGTATTGTTAAATAAAGTTAAATTATTTTTTTAAATTTCCCTTTAAGTTATAAATTCGCATAAGAATGTCATTATTATTTTAAAACTTTGGTACATTCGATGTTACCGTGATGCGAGTGATTATTAATCATTTGTAACTTTTCGTACTTTGCGTCGGTAGGTCACATACTGTTGATTTTTAGTTAAATTAAGTTGCCCTGGTTATTCTCTGTCTTCTTATTTACGCATCTTTCGCGTGTTAGCCTTCCCATATCCTTTCTCTGCAGTGGTTAACTTTACTCTTTTTATCGATAAGCTTGCGTGTACTTCACAAAGGCTTTATTGTTTTCACGATGACTTGCTCGACCAATTTAATTTGTGTACGCCATTAATGCTATGCAGCGAGGAGCAGAAGTTGACAAGCTGTTAATGGCTGTTTTTAATTTCTACCTGGGCGAAAGGGCTTCAAAATTCTAGCTTTTACTTAACGCTGGGGTGATCGCCAAAATGGGAAAACCTATTGATTACTTAGCTCATCTAGTGCGTAGCGAAATCGTCTCATGTGATGTTGTGACAACTTTTGTCCGGCGTGAACTTGTTAGTTTCTCAGGTTTAGCTAACGCCTCTGAGTTGTAGGGATCACAGTGAGGGATCATGCTGTCCTGCAAAAAGGCCTTTTTTATTAGGCACAACCGGGCGTCCAAAGGGAGCTGTATTCTGTTTTCACGGGTAGGCACCGTTTTTAGCGAATAGAAAGTATTGCTGGTGTTTGGGTCGCAGAACTTGAAATAAGATGAGGATGTGAGGTACCTGAATTAAATATTTTTTCTTCTAAGACAATTGGCGCAAAATATAATTCAAAATTTATAATGCAGGAGAAGTTTTATCCCTCACAGTTTCCTAGTTTATTTGATTGTTGGGTAGCATTGCAGTTTGCCGGTTGACAACCGTTTATTCCACACCCAGCTCCACAAAACCCCCAATGCGCAGACCGTTGTCAAACACCTCACACATATCAAATTTGCTGGCAGAGGATGAAGACGAAGTACCTGATGACTTCAAAGATATGCAAGTAAGTTTTATTGATAATAATCTTCAGAAACAAATGTGCAGAATTGAAATGAATTCTCCGGAGAGATAAACGTGTTCAAGTTTGGTCTGAAATTGGAAATCAATATTTGAGTTTAAATGCATAGGCTTCAGAGGAATAACTGTTTATTATTCTCATTCTGAACGTAATCAGCTAGCAGTATATAAATATTGATTGATTTACCGTACTTGAAGCACAAAGGCGGTGATGCAATTGCCTGGGCTTTTCATTATTACTCGTGCTGCGGGTATAGCCGGTTAGTCCCTACTACAACAACTACTACTTCTACTAAGTATACTACTATTACTACTTATACTACTACAACTAATACTACTTCTACTAATCCTTACTACTACATCTCCTACTACTTCTCCTTCTACTAATACTACTACTACAGTAAATTTCAATAGTGGGATTTGTACAACTTATTCAATTACTATTACTATCGCTGATAATTCCAATGATACTACCACTAATAATACTAGTAATTGGAATAAGATAGTGAGGTCAAGGCAGATCTTTTTCCCTTGGCTTGTGAGCTGTGTGCCCAGTATTATAGCCTGGCAAAAAACTCAACAGATGATTGAGTGAAAACTGAAATCGGCTTCTATCACTGTCTTTGACTCCGACACGGTGAGGACATTGAGCTGCTTCGAAAAGTGCCATCTTAGAAGAGTGTAGTTCGCGTCAAGTGTAACCTAGGTTATGCAGAGGTGTCTTGCACGGTTACTATAGTATTATGATAGTTAATATTTAAATACATGCCTGATCGTGAAACTGGAAAAAGGTTTTTAAAGCGGCTGTCCGACACCATGTACCACAAGAACGATTGCTTAGGATTTACGCAGTTTTCATGAAAACACTGTCAAATATGCCCTTAGAACTCCGTATTAAGCCTGAGTTAGATATTCACACTTCCATGATGTCGGTTTGAATTTCATGTGAAGAAAATAAAACGGCACACCCTGGAGCAGGTGGAGGTTGTAGCGGATGCGAGAACAGCCTTTATGGCGTCTACTTCAGTGTCGCTCACGCCAGCGTTAATAACACAGCATCGTGACGACGAAGTTGCTCAGCTTAAAGTAGCCAATACAGTCTTCCGGTGCAATTAGTGCTAACAGAAAAAATTGGATTACGCCAGAATTCGGATATTTTGACTGCAATCTCTAAAACAGGTGGGAATTATTGAGGCGAGGGCATGTGCTGACGTTGTTAAGCTATGCCTGGCAGAGATGTAATGTGTGGCTAAGCCTACCGACAAAGAAAAGGGAATGAAATGGCACGGCCGTTTCTGGCTTATTAGCCCTCCTCATCCAGCCGCACCCAACCTCAGTTCCGCAGCACTTGCGATTCAAACCCGAGACCTTTGGTCATAAAGTTGAACGGTGCCCATATGCCACCTTAACCAACACGGGGGCAATTCAGGGTGCGATAGGCGTTATTTGTGTTGAGCTCCCATAACAAATGCGAAACGCTTAGGTGCCGGCGCACACCGCACCATCCACTGTTGGTATTTTTGGATATGATGGGATATGCTTCAACGGCGCCCGAACCTGCTTCCGGACGTCTCGATTCTGTCCTGACACCGGACACAGGCGAATAAGCGAAGTGAGGGAGGGTGGTAGATGCTGTGCAAACATACTACCATTTAAAACTGAGTTGTGCGCAAGTCACTTTCCCTGTGCCATTCGTCTGTGTAGCTTATGGTAGACGTCGTCCAATTACGTGACGTGTGTGTGGTGCCCCTTAAATGGGCTGCGTGGTGGATGAGCTGGACCAACATGAGGACCAAATCAGGGTAAAGCAGGCGTTATTTAGGATAAATTCCCATGAAAATAGTCAAACATAGGCATGCGTATGTGTCAGTTCATGCCGCACCCCACCCACTTCATGGGAGATTATTCATCTGCACGCGACCCACCGCTGAACGTCTTGACTCTGTCTTGACACTGGAAATTGGCGATTCAGGGAAAAGAGAGTGTGGTAGATGCTGTGCAAGTCTACTATTATTTAAAACTAATTTGTGCGCAGGTCACCGTCCCTGTATAACCCTTCAATGGAGCATAAGGTGGACATAGTCGGATTATGACGATCGAACTACCGTGTGCCCCTACTACGGGCCAGTCCATTTACGTGCCACACATAAATCGGGTCACTAGCTATGTTAATTACTACCACCATTCCGAGCAACAGGCCCACTCAGACAGTGGCTGTGCCAGGTAACGGTAATAGGGCGTGAGGTCGACGAGGCAGCACATTTTACTCAATATAAACTAACTTACGCACCTTAAGTTATGCCGTAGCGCTAATAGCAATGGCTTGGATCATTGCCAACTGCCGGGATAACTTGTACCACATGGCCAGCCCAGTGTGTGCTTGTGGTGAATGGCTGACTAGCGAATTGAGAGACATGTTAAAATGTGTCATCTATGACACTCCCGCTCCGTGGGATCCGAGCCAGGCGTGGCAGCACGTTTAGGGGCAGCTCCGTCCGCGCCAGCCACCGGCAGCCCCCCCCCCACCCACGATCTTCTTGAACCAGTCACGATACCGAGCTCAGGTGGGAGAGGTCGATGGAGTGCGGTAGATTCAGTGTACATCCACTCTCACTATAATCTAATCCATGCGCTAGTCACGATCTCTGGCCTACCTTGCTGTAGGCACACGTTGGATCTCTTCGGATACGACACTCGCACTGTCGTATGCCATGAGGCGTTTACACCACCTTTCGTTCAGTGGAGCGCGAGTATCGCATGTTGAGAACGGAAGCAGGAACAAGTTATAAACTGCAGATAAAACATGAATTAGACCTTTTCTGCCGTCACTTACACCGGTTATTTGTGCAATAACATCGATGTCAAGGTAGCAGTTGAAAGGCCAATAGTGCTTGCTGGAAGACGTGGTACTGCTTAGCTTGATGTGTATTGCTTTTAAACAGGCGAGTCCAAACATATAATAAATAAACGGTGCATATGCGGCGTAAAATGTCATGCGGTTGCGGTAACTTGAAAGATCGAACACCTTGTCATATGATAGTCACTTTAACATGAAGCCCTTTACTGCTGGTGTATTTTATGGACTTAACAACACAAGCAACGTTATAAATCCAGTAGGAGCCTAGTGATACGATGCATCAGATGGCTGAGAGGAAGTTAATATAAACATTCACATAACTGCATATTCAAAACAGATTTACAACCGTCCGATGGCAAGATGGATGCGGTTACCGAGAGTTAAGAAGTCCGTCTACGCGTGCCATGTCAACGACCTTAAATCTACTTTACATACACCAGAACACCCATAAAGATCTACTCGTATCTCTCCTGCATGGGAATGCAATAACGGGCAACTTCAGTCAGACTCTCGGTCCTCCAGTCACTCCAAAATATTCGAATGAGAGTCAAGTTATTACGTCTGTTGACAATCCCCCAAGCAACGACTCTCAGGGCATCGTCAGAGATTCAAGCAGACCAGCTTAATCATAGTGGGAAATGCGCTGAGGTGTCTTAAAAATGGATTTCCAGATGTCCGCTTCACTTTGTCATACCAAGTGTCTGAGTTTATCAATCGAATAGTGGAGAGTGCTGAAAGTGGCTAACAAATCTAGAAATTCGTTTTACGTGTGTTAAACAAGACATAGTTGCCATTACACGTAACGGGATACAACAAGAACTTGCCATTTACGCGAGATGTACATGTTACGTTGCATCCGCCATAACCGCAAGGCCTAAGATGTTTGTATTCTTGTTGCCGGAAAGAGTTATGCGGTTACGAGGGTGGCGTTCGTGGGAGTGGCAGGTCGAAGTTTGGTGGTGAGTTTTGGGCTACGAATTTTTACCACAGAGTTGTGTGGAGGCGCGTATAGTTGAACAGGCCCAGACAATGACTGAACGTGATTGGTCGGCGTGGGCAAGTCAGGCTGTTGCGATAGATGTATACCGGGTTTTATGAAATTGGTTCGCCGGTGTCAATGCGATGGATTCCCAAGAAACCGACCAGGCCGATACGTGATGCAAATGTAAGTGGAATTGTGATTACTGAACTGATGGTGTGGGCGACACTGGTGCTGGTCGAATTTATGGTGGGGAGGGAGGGGGTCTAGGACGTGTGTTTGTCGTGGTTAAATTGCGGTGAACTCCATTGTCATCGATGCACATATGACCGAAAAGATCAACACGATTTTTCGATGTCCTGGTTCATTGTGGGCAGACAGGGCGCGTGCAACGAGTGTATGCCACCGGTCTCAGTAGGATGGATTCGCAAGGGTTCGAGCAGGCCGATGCGTGATGCAAGTGTGCGGTAGTAAAGATAGTCGACCACAGTTCAACCGTCGATTTCGACGAGGTCCATCGTACGCTCCATAGCAGGGTGGTGCAGGTACGGTGACTTGCACGTGATTTAGTGTAAAAGTGATAGTACTTGCGCTGCGTCTACCGCACTCTCTCTCTTCCTCCCCCATCTATGCCCGGTGTCAAGACACTCTCACTATAATCTAATCCATGCGCTAGTCGCGATCTCTGGCCTACCTTGCTGTAGGCACATGTTGGATCTCCTCGGATACGACACTCGCACTGTCGTATGCCATGAGGCGTTTACACCACCTTTCGTTCAGTGGAGCGCGAGTATCGCATGTTGAGAACGGAAGCAGGAACAAGTTATAAACTGCAGATAAAACATGAATTAGACCTTTTCTGCCGTCATTTACACCGGTTATTTGTGCAAACACATTGATGTCAAGGTAGCAGTTGAAAGGCCAATAGTGCTTGCTGGAAGGCGTGGTACTGCTTAACTTGATGTGTATTGCATTTATACAGGCGAGTCTAAACATATAATAAATAAATGATACTGTAAATGCCAGTTAGAAAATTGTAAGCAGTCAGGATAGCTCTGAAAAAGACGGTTTCGAAACAGCTCCTAAAAGAAACTGTTAATGAATTTTAGGCCAAATTACTGGGACATTTACAAATACATGATGAGGTTATAGCGGCGGAACGTCAGAAACTGCAGGGCATTCTGTATCAGCGTAGATCCGCTGCCAAGACGGCCAGAACAGCTCACGCCCTGAATACGCTAAACCAACTCCTTACCAAACAGTCTGAAGTTGAACAGGGGTAAGCCCGATGGCCAAATATCCAATTTTAATTTGTAATGTTTGCGCTACTTTATAATGTGCAGTAAAGTTGATATATTCATAAATTGTAGATTTGAACAAGCGAAGGCTGAGATGGAGAAAAAGTTAAAAACACGTATTTTAACACAGAAGCACAACAATGACAGTAAGAGCAACAGTGCAGCGTAAGTAGTTTTTAGATACTTAACGAACATTGCCCAAATTTAGAGCACTCGCCAACTTTGAAGAGTGCGTGGGTTGCTCAATGCTGGACGAGGAATAACAGGCAAACGGAGAGTACGTAACTGGTCTCGATCGAACTCCGCAAAGTTTTACCTATGCTGCAAAAATAATATTTTTTCTGCCATGATGTATTTTATGTTCCATCGGTGAACATACTCGAAATAGTGTCCGATATCGCAAAAGTTATTCATGATTTTAATGCTGCTCCCAATAATTGGTCTTCCTCAATGGATTTGCTGAGAGAATTTTAATATTTTGGTGTACCCGCTGAAATTACGGTAAAGATAACCGAGCTATTCTAAAGATATCAGTTATGACGGAGATTCTTGTATTAAAAGAAAAAACTCTATTCCGAATATCGGGTTGTATTCGTAACTTTTCCACTTGGTGACACCAACCAATCGTCAGACTTAATAAGTAAAGAAGCCAGCGTGATAGTCGAACTATATGGGTTAGCGCGAAATGGCAAAGAGCGGCGGACAGGGAACAACATAATTACGATATCTTTTAGGGTCGGGGGAGAGGAGAATAGTTACGGTTCTGTGTGTTTGAGCAGACGGTAATTCTTCGATTTAACAGACGGTTGGATGAGCGATCGTCGATGCGAGTCCAGATCAGGGGTCAGTGTGCCGTTGAGAGAGTACGAACGTTCAGATGCGGTTTCGCCGTGTCCCACGACGTCGGTCTATATGGCCTAAGTGCTGAAATCGCATTGTGTTACCCAACACGGAATAATATTAATAACTATGTACTTTTATTGCTACAGTAGGATGTTGACATAATGACATTCGTGCTACATTTGTGAGCAGGCAAAAATACTATACTGTCATCTGTCTTCAGTGATCAAAATCCCCCTTCTTCCTTGATTTTTAAGGTTTGCTAATATTTCCCTTTGCTGAAGGAGATCAGTGTGGGAGCTTCGTATGTCCGACCACATGTGCTCAGGGACGTTGGGGGTCAGTAGAAGGATTTTAAGATCGACTGGGAAGTTTTTCCATGCAGCTTAATTTAATTCCTTTTCTTTTTATATCTGTACGCAATGAGTGCCGATAGCAGAAAGAATCCTCCCATGAAGATGCCGTGGAGTTAAAGTTAAAGACCCCTCCAAGATTCAGGAAAGAGTTGTACCTGGAGGACGAGGAGTAGTATTAGTAGACACATCAGAGTAGAAACTGAGGTTCACTATCTTTTGACAGTGATTTCGGGCATCCATGGCAGAAAACTTACCTTGATATAACGCTTTATAGAAGGAGAGTGCACAACTTACGATGAAAACTCATGAATTGGGTTGAGCTTTTCGTTGTTTTAGTTCTCGTCTTGAGGCCAGACACCATAACATGGCAAACTTCGTTCATCGTAAACTACTAGGATCAACTGTATCCCGGGGAACTCTAACGACTTGAGTAGATCGGATTTCAGTGGGGGTTAATGACAACGTAACGTTATCACTCGCCCCGTCAGCAGCCAATAAAAAGACGACTGAAGACTGTGCTGATCACACACCTAGCAAAACATAAGGCCGTTTACAGATCCCTCAGCTAAACGACTTCTTCTTAAGGTCAAGTGAGCGAGAAACCTCACACGAGGTACTATGAAGCTTGTATACAATGCTTGAACTCTTAGGAAGAGGTGTCCATACAGGCCTATGGATGAGGCACAGAGTAGGTGGCCTTCTTCTTGACATCTACAAAGATTTACGACAAATATCCATTAACTTGGAAACTGTCAAAACTTGAACCAATCAAATCTCCAAATAAATGGTGAATGAACTTTGATTAAATACAAACATTAAAAATAATATAACGCTGGTAAAAAACAGAATATCGTAACCTAAAACGGAAAATCGCGTAAGATAGAGTATTCATACGTTATGCCTATCCAAAAAACCAACTGCGGAAATACAACAGCATATACAGAACGTTTTAATACTTTTAATTGATAATCAGGACAGCATGTCAAGTAGCTAACACCCTGATGTTTGAGTGTGCGCTCGAAAATGGTGTTCAAAGGGTTTATTGTTGTTTTCCGTTTTCGCAATGTTATAGATGCGCTCCACTGCGAAAAAGGGCATTTGGCTTGTTTCCGAGAATAGCGAGGTCACAGGAATAAAGGTTCTCAGAAGGCACATGTTCAGCACACAGTCAGTAAATAAAACCATGAAATAAAATTAGCAGATGCAATCACAAGCATATCAGTTTCGTGAGGAAAATTTTTCCGCTAAATTAGTCAGAAGATTTTGACAAAGTGGAGTCCATTGAATTTTAGGGTATCCTCGAAAGGATAGTTAATATTTCAAGGTTTTCAATGGTCAAAATTATTGAGAATTTCGAAATTCCTACCATGAGTCAACCTCACAGAAAAGCATGTGCATGCATCTTCCACGCTGTATGCCATTGAGGTGCACCCGACAGCGTTCCGCATTGGCTGTGGCCACAGTGCCTCTCTGAGATCTGATTGGTCCATGACCGCGAGAAGTCACTCGGCTCTTCTGGAACTTCCTCTTGAAGTGGATTGGACAGGATATAGCCAATCTGAATGAGATACCATAAATCCACACAGCTTTTCAGTGAGAAGGACATGCTGTTTTTGGAATACACTATCTTGCATAGCAGTATTTGCAACCTTGATGCATTGCAATGCTAGATTTAGATAACTCTGTATCCAAACGCCGAGGCCGTTCTGTGAAGATTCGATGGAACTTTGAGTGTTGTCCAGGTAATATGCCCTCACGTTGTCGGTTGTACGATAATAAGTCGGACGTAGGTGGAGAACTGCACTCTTTGGTACATTGAAATCTAGGATGTATTTCTCGGAACATGTTAGCAGTCTCCGCAGATTATTTTGCAGAGCATTCTGGTCACTCGGGTATTTAATGAATTGCCAGAGGTTTAACGTCATCGGCAAAAGTGATCTTACCGCAGTCCAGTTCCTGGAGACTGTCATTTACATAAAGGATGAAAAGGTACTGAGAACGGAGCCTTGAGAAACACCACTGACTACGTTCAGCCAGTCCGATTTATCCTCTCCGATACAGACGCGTTGTTTTCGACCGATCAGAAATGACTTTATCCAGTTCAAAAACTTCCCCCTGATGCCAAGGACGTTCAGTTTATGTAAAACGCGTTGATTGGACACGCTGCCAAAGGCCTTGCGGAAAGCAATTAACACTATATCTACTTCGAAGCCCGTTTCTAAAGCACTGGTCCAGACTTCGAGATAAGTCAGCAGATTTGAAAGGCAGGAGCGACCTCGCCAAAACCATGTTGAAAATTCTGTCACTTTTATCCCAAAATTTTGGTAGAACACCCTGTTCTCATTGACAGTTCGAACAGAGATGAAAGAGGCATTGCTAGCTCAGTTGATAGTTCTTTAAGTATCAGCCAGGGAGCCCATCCGGTCCAGGAGACTTGTCTGGCTTGATTTGTTGGAGTACCTGTCATACATCATCGATTGAAAAAGGCTATGGTTTCGATGATGGCCGTTCCTTCGCCGATTAAAAGTCCCAGATTGTCATAAGATGGTTCCACCGTAAACGAAGATCTAAAAACTGGGACAGCAGCTGTACTTTCTGAAATTTTTACGGTCCTTCCGTTAATATGTTCCCGAGGCTCGAAGGTAGTTCTGACAATGCATAGTTGCTTACGGCATTAATTTCATTTGTTCTTTTTATTCGGCAAATGATATGGGATCTTGAAGATGCAAGCACGTCTTCTACAGTCTCTGTTTATTCTTGGTCGTTTTTAATCGTCAAATTGATCCATGGAAGTTGTTCACATAGTCTTATTGTTTTCATTGTCAATGAACTTCGATTAGGCACCCTTATAAATTCTGCCAGCTTTCATCGCTATCGGTCGCATTGACTAACCAGGTTTCAACGGAAGTAGCACGTCTCACTGTGCCCAAATCCCCTTTCCAAATGATTTCCTGTCTCTTTATTGGCGGTTGTGGAGATAGGAGAAAAGACACACAGGTAAAAGCAATATGGTCGCTTAACCCTAGTGGCGGTTGTGAGTTCACTTAACTCTTTTTCGTTACTGAAAACGAGATCTAAACAATTTGATCATTGACCTTCTCTCAGCTTGGTTCCGAACTCTATGTGCTGAGTGAAGTATTCATCCAAGGAAAAATTTATGGTCGGATGACGTCGCTGAGGCCTTAACTGCGGGAGCTTTCCAATCGGTGCCCGGTGCGTTAAAGTCACCCAGGAGTAGTAAATTCTCCTGCTGGCATTTAAATTTCAACCAGTTTAGAATTTCTACGTCATCACTTCCTTTCTAGCTAGGAGGCCGGTAGACAACGCATAGGTTAAGCGTCGGCAATTGTTTGATTCTAATTTTGCAAGAAATTATTAAATACCATCTTAGTACTACGTCAGAAATTTCCGGCTGACAGGAAGAAAGTTCCTGCGATATATAAAGTGCCATGCCTTTACGTTGGAATCTGTCACAACGGAACATGTGGTAGCCACCAATAATGACCTCACTGAGCCCTATTTCTTCAGCTAACCACATCTCTGTCCCTGCAACTATGTGCGATTTCTGCTCAGATGTTAAGGATTTGAACTCATCGAGTTTGTTGAAGACTCTGGCATTAGGTATAGTATATTTCGAAAGAGCGGCCACTAGTGCTTATAGCAGCCTCGAAGGCGGGCATTTTTATATTGGTTAGGCTGTCAACCTGACTGCTTTCGGTCAATGAAATTATCTTTTGACGTGAATTATGCGCCACTCTGATTTTTAGAACTTACGGCTAGCTAGGTTTGGCTTTAGACATAGGCTTAGCTGTTAGGTTATCAACGCTGTCCACTTCACTTGTATCATCGGTTGTGACTATCCTGAGTTGGAGTTAACGATATTCTCTTTACAAGTTCTCCTTCAATATGATTGGTCAGCACGGGGTAGGATCAGTTTTCTTGGAGGATCTAACCGATGCCCTCGGCTTTCGCTTTTTCACCCATTTGCAATATTTCAAATTGCACGCGCTCGTTTTACGCTTCATGGATGTATTTAAACAAGCTAATAGCTTAGACGCTTTTTTATATTTTGGTTCCCGAAAAGAGCTACTAGTCAGTTTCGCTGGCTCCACGCATAAAACCCCTGATACCTCCATTCCACATTAGAGGAATACTTGAAGCCAGAATATAAGGTAACATAGATTCCCGCTCAAACTTGTACTGTAGGGGAAGAGAAGACACAGCAATATTAAATAAAACTCTGGTAATACCGGTGACAGGGCGCCAGAGTCTACGAAGGGTACCCAATCGCGTATCCAAACTCTAAATTGAGTCTTAACCCGCCTGTATTAGGGGGGGGGAAAGATTCCTACTCCCGTGACCCCACAAACACTGTCCCGGAAACCTCTGAAGTAAAAAGTAAAACACACGACGGTTGAGTTGCCTCAAAACGATCACATGGCTTTCGATCAGCATGTTACGTCACCTACCTAAGGTAACAATACTTGCATCCAAAACGTTCCACCAGCAGACACTAGAGATTGTAGGAACTGAGGCGAAGGGGAATAATAAATTGTATATTGCATGTGAATATATATATATATATATATATATATATATATATATATATATATATAATTCCCCGATAGGTGCAGCGCTAGTCTGAGTGCGTCAGGTCACAGTGATAACTCTGGCAGGTCTGTAGAAAAATATACTCAAAGTGGGGTATAAAATGAGAAGAAGCTGTGAAAGCAATGGTAGACGGGATGAGTAAATAGAGGCCTTGAAGGTTCAATGGAATGTCGATCACCACTGCAGAGCCTCTACATCCCTCCAGCCGCGCAGTCGGGTTGAGAGCGGAGGGGAGTCATCAACCCCGACTCGTCAAGACGAAGGGAAGTGGCCATGCCTCCTAAGGGGACGATCTTGACTCGAGGATATCCCGACCACTCAGGCGAGGAGGAGCTGCGTCGGCGTGGGGCGCACGCGGTCGCCTGAGAACTGACGACGGCTGGAAGGGGGAGCTTTAGAGAACTGAGACGCGCGACGCCGACGAGCTGATCACACAGACGGAAGGCACCGCTGAAGACCTGAAGGCCCCTATTCACAATGGTGTTGACCATGGAAACCAACAAGGCAGCCATGGCGCTCCTAGCGGTTGAACCGGTCTCACGAATCAACGTGAGCCACTGGCTTTAGCAGAGAGAATGTGTTAAGGCTGTAGTTGTTGGAGACCGTGATATCAGTTTATCCATCAGCCGTTTCAGGTGAGAGCACGCTACCCTGTGCAAACTGGACAAATTAACCAAATTATCCGTCGAGTTCATCTTTCGAACAGTTAATGGGTAAAGGTAGGTAGTGCGGGGGGAGCACGCTGGATAGGTCGTTAGTAGCTGTGGCCACTGGGTACCGGAAACGGCGACAATCTTCAGAGACAACGGTGACGTTGCATATGCAGCGTAAAAGGTCATGCGGTTGCGGTAACTTGAAAGATCGAACACCTTGTCATATGATAGTCACTTTAACATGAAGCTCTTTACTGCTGGTGTGTTTTATGGACTTAACAACACAAGCAACGTTATAAATCCAGTAGGAGCCTAGTGATACGATGCATCAGATGGCTGAGAGGCAGTTAATATAAACATTCACACAACGGAATATTCAAAACAGATTTACAACCGTCCGATGGCAAGACGGATGCGGTTACCGAGAGTTAAGAAGTCCGTCTACGCGTGCCATGTCAACGACCTTAAATCTACTTTACATACACCAGAACACCATAAAGATCTACTCGTATCTCTCCTGCATGGGAATGCCATAACGGGCAACTTCAGTCAGACTCTCGGTCCTCCAGTCACTCCAAAATACTCGAATGAGAGTCAAGTTATTACGTCCGTTGACAATCCCCCAAGCAACGACTCTCAGGGCATCGTCAGAGATTCAAGCAGACCAGATTAATTATAGTGGGAAATGCACTGAGGTGTCTTAAAAATGGAGTTCCAGATGACCGCTTCACTTTGTCATACCAACTGTCTGAGTTTATCAATCGAATAGTGGAGAGTGCTGAAAGTGGCTAACAAACCTAGAAATTCGTTTTACGTGTGTTAAACAAAGACATAGTCGCCATTACACGTAACGGGATACAACAAGAACTTGCCATTTACGCGAGATGTACATGTTACGTTGCCTCCGCCATAACTGCAAGGCCTAAGATGTTTGTATGCTTGTTGCCGGAAAGAGTTATGCGGTTACGAGGGTGGCGTTCGTGGGAGTGGCAGGTCGAAGTTTGGTGGTGAGTTTTGGGCTACGAATTTTTACCACAGAGTTGTGTGGAGGCGCGTATAGTTGAACAGGCCCAGACAATGACTGAACGTGATTGGTCGGCGTGGGCAAGTCAGGCTGTTGCGATAGATGTATACCGGGTTTTATGAAATTGGTTCGCCGGTGTCAATGCGATGGATTCCCAAGAAACCGACCAGGCCGATACGTGATGTAAATGTAAGTGGAATTGTGATTACTGAACTGATGGTGTGGGCGACACTGGTGCTGGTCGAATTTATGGTGGGGGAGGGAGGGGGTCTAGGACGTGTGTTTGTCGTGGTTAAATTGCGGTGAACTCCATTGTCATCGATGCACATATGACCGAAAAGATCAACACGATTTTTCGATGTCCTGGTTCATTGTGGGCAGACAGGGCGCGTGCAACGAGTGTATGCCACAGGTCTCAGTAGGATGGATTCGCAAGGGTTCGAGCCAGGCCGATGCGTGATGCAAGTGTGCGGTAGTAAAGATAGTCGACCACAGTTCAACCGTCGATTTCGACGAGGTCCATCGTACGCTCCATAGCAGGGTGGTGCAGGTACGGTGACTTGCACGTGATTTAGTGTAAAGTGATAGTACTTGCGCTGCGTCTACCGCACTCTCTCTTCCGCCTTCCTCCCCCATCTATGCCCTGGTGTCAAGACAGAGTAAAGAAGACCAGAGATTGGAGAGGGCACAGGTGGCTGGCGCGGTCGGGGCCCCTAGGCGTGCAACCACACCCCCATGTTCGGCATTTGTTATGGGAGCGCAACCAGAATAACGCCTGCTGTACCCAGATGTGGCCCCCGTGTTGGTTCAACGTATCTACCGCATGGCCCATTTATGGGGCACAGTAAAGATAGTCAGACAAGTGCACAATAACAGGCTCCTAAAATAGATCTGGATGGACAATATATAACATGTAAATTCAAAAAGGATACGTCCTTAGTTCGGCGTCACCCTCCTCCTGGCTAAAGCCTCCATTCATATGAAGGACGCAGGTGTACCCGTCTGCATGCTTTCCGTCGATGAGGTAGCAGCGTGGAATCAGTCGGTGTACCCGGAAACCGTGACGGGCGTAGAAGCGGAGGCCAGCAGTGTTGGTACTGAGGGTGTGCAGAAAGACGGCCCGGCAAGGCAGTAGGAAGAGGCGGTCCTGAAGGGAGTCCAGGAAGTCCATATGGGCACGTGAAAGGACCACCTTCCAAGGGCAAATAATTAGCCAATTAAAAGCGCGCAAAACAGAGATATGCATAGTTCAAGCACATGATTCAAACAGTGCACAGTTATTTAGCATGGGCTCCCCCATGGCGATAAAAAAAGTTGCATAGAGCGAGGCTATTGACATGGGTAAGCTGACGACGAACGGTTCTGCAGTCCAACTCCGTGGATGCCGTAGGGTATGCTTGCTGAACTGCTTTGAGTAATCATGATCACGCCAGCTTGCATTCTCTTGAGCACTCATGGACAGGGGATTTGAGCCAATCCTAACTACTACACATATCGACTGACGTTAATGACCAGTCCTACCCTCACTAATAGTCCTAACGAATAACCCTAAGTATTAACGCAAACGTGTAACCCTAAAAATAAACCCCAACAAGTAACCCTAACTACTAATCATAACCACTAACGCCAACGCAAAATCCCCAGCTGCAACTGAAAACCAAATCTCAAATTTCCTAATCGCAGCCCTAAACCTCAAACTCCAGTTCCATGGTCTCAATCCTAAACCCATATATTTAGCTCACCACCCCTAAACCTAACTCTATAAGTTTATTCACAAAATTACCTAACTCTAAATTATCCAACCAAACTCCAGTCCATAACAGCCTAAAAGAATACAAGTCAACGTAATCATGGCTACTCAAACCATTTCAGGCGGTAATATATCCACACGCAATCCGTAATGGCAGTCAATGCAGACGCACAGGAGATACTCAAATTGTTATTTATGGATTAGTTTCTATCGTTAGCCAGCCAAAACACAACTCAGTTAGTCGAGGAGGGAAGACGCTGGGCGGTCGGGGGAGGGGTGGCGACTTAAGTGCTTACATAATCATAAAGCATGGGCCCTCTCTCTGCCGGTCGCGAACGGGAGATCCAGAACATAACGGAGACATCTTATCCAAACTAACAATTAGGACAGATCAAGGAATGCCAATTAGAAGTGACTCGCGGATTGCTTAGGAGTCCACTGAATTCAGTCTAGAGGAGCACCTAGCTTTGGTCAAAGTCCGCGCTTATTGGATGTCGGAAGGCTGCCTTCCGAAAAGAGACGAAACCTGATGCAAGCATTAGACAGCAAATGCAGACTAAGGATTCTGGTTTGTAGTCGGGATTGCATGCGACAGTAAACAACTTTAAGTAACCCTTCGAGGGTGTCTGCAACTTAAAACCGGTGTCCTAACGAACTGTGTCACGACAGAAGAGCCACTGTATAAACGAGCGCACGTCCAAATGCTGGTTGAAGGAGCGCCAGTTGCTGGAAGGTCACATAAGAGCCAAGGACACCGGGTCTGGATTTGAAACAGCGTGAAACCTCAAAAATCCCAGTTTGCAGGTGGGCTTAAATGACACCAATCCACCCACACCAAGATGAAGTCTGATCGTGAATTTCAGCCATAAACGATAGGAAGTTCAGTCTTCAATAAGAGGCTATGCTACGCAGGCCGACATAGCACTAGAATTTAGGCATGGAGCAGCAAATGCAAACGCACGAGACGCTAGCGGATTAACTTGGACTTCTCAGAAAGCCAGCGCATGCAATTGAACCAACTGCCATTCATCCGACATTTGTTTCCGAGCCTCATGAGGCAAAACCAAGGGGTCATAGAAGCTAGAAGCTCGGGTTTGTTGCAAGCGCAGGACAAATAAAGCCATCTCATACCACCCCAGTAGCCCCGAACTGAGAGCCTAACTGACACACAAACAGTAAAACGACCGTCCCGGACCTGCACAAATTCAGACAAGTGCAAACGACCAGGTTTTAAGTAATACAACGCATACTACCAGTCATCTGGTAAAGTGGACTACATAAAGCTTGATCAAGCTCCTACAAAAACATGAAAAAATACAAACAGAAAACATAACGCCTTTAAAAGAGACATGACTTAACACCGTCTTGGCATCGGTGGAGAGCACTGTTATGAGACAGCAACGGAGAGTTCTCTGAAGCATAAAACTCCTCTTATGGTCTATTAATCTTCTGCGAATCGAAACTCTGCCTTGGGGATAAAAAGTGCAGTCGTCATTAATTTAACCAGCACAGAGTCGACTGCTGAAAGATACGAACCGTTCAATCAACACCTGCTTGATGATCGTAGATTACAATGCTACACCCGTATACTCGCGGAATATTGCATATGCCATGCGACTACCAACATACCAGTCCTGTCGGGCACCCAAAACAATGACCTGGCAAACTCTCCCATAGGTGAAAAATGTATCAGAGCTTGTTAAAAGACACCTGAGAAAACACCAGATCTAGGTAGCACTTTACCCTACATCTACTTTAGGCTCACAGCTTGTACACCCTAAGGAAAGAGTTAGCTATCTTGATAAAAAGGTGTTGTCTATAAAATCCCATGTTCCAGTTGTAATGCCGTTTATTGGGGACAAACTGGAAAATCTGTCTTAACCCGCCTACACGAACATCAGTTAGCGGTTAGAAGACGATACCATTTATCCCAAGTGGCTATGCATACACTGGGAACAAAGCATAAATTTGCATGGGAGAAAACACGGATTGTTGGCACCTGCCGAACCAGAAAAGGCCGTGAATTCCTGGAAGCAATGCACTCAGATGAGGAATACATCAACCGGCATATCGATTTGGATTTCCGCTTACAAAATTGATAAGGACGCATTGAAACGCGTAGAACCAATCATGACAGGATGACAAAATGCACTCAACGCGTGTTGGTTTGGATTTCGCCCAACGGTAGCATCCTTTGTTAAACATGGTTAAGTAATTACTTGTTTTTGTACACACCCCGTAGTCTGAAGACGAGCTGAGGGACCAGTCTCGCAGTTACGCATTAAAGTTTCTATTTCCTCCCAAAATTTCGTCTTTTCTTATTGAATATCTTAACAAGTTACACCCAAAGATTCCTAGCTACTATTTACAGGTGAGGTCTTTTCATGAAATGTTAGCTGATATTTGTGAAAAATGGTTCCACTTAGAACGAGGACGAGGCATATGCAGCATAATGCAAGACATTTCATTCGCACTGGGAGGATGACATCTGGCTAGGGATATAGTTAGGATTTAATTGCCGACAAAGACAAGGAAGACCGGAGTAGCCATTTCTGGCTTACTTGGCCTCATCAACCAGCCATACCCAGCTCCAGGTTCCAACCCGCGCCTTTTGATTTAAAGTCTAATTCCCTAACCATTGAACCACGGGTTCTTTGTCCTGTCGGGTGTGCTCGGGTATATAAACAGTGGTATCTGGGTGCCCACCGATGGCGTTACAGAATGCACTCGTCCTGGGACTCTATTTCGAGCATCGCCAATAGCCATTCAGCGGCTAGTATATTATAGGCTGGATGATGGCGGCTTATAAGCCCGAAATGGCCACTCTAATCTCCTTGTCTTTGTCAAGAACATGAAGGTTTTCAAGATGGTCACACTGAAACAAGTACTACCACAGTCTGCGGAGTCGTTGTGTATGACATTTTGAGGGCTTCTGGTCTTGCCGATTATAAGGGGGGGGGGTGCATATTGGCACATTCTAGCGAGCTGAGCTTCTTTATCGACCAGAATTCACAGTCCGGTAGAGGATGAAGCGACAGGCAAAAGTAAAAAAGCTGCTGGTCACCAACCTTCGGTGTGACGACGTCGCCATTGGAAAGACAGAGGGCGGAGCCGGAAGTTAAGTAATTAAGTGAACCCTTGGACCGGGTTAGGGGCCTGCCCTGATGATGAGCATGGCAAAGAACCAATGAGAGGAGGACGGATGCTAAAAAAAGGGGGAAAAAAAGTGGGTGTGAAAGGCATGAAAGGTGTGAAAAAGGATTCTATCGTCGCGATTACCTAAACAGTGGGTTGGTAGACTGTTACCTAACCTGGTAAGTTTGATCGACGAGTGAAAAACATTAGCCAGACTGAAAGTACAAATAATTGTGCAGGTCAGCCACTAACCCCTCCCCCCCCAGCCCACGCCGCAAACCCGCATCCAGGTGGACGCATTTACTTTGCCCCTAAAATGCGCACAATTAGGAGTGCGTGCAAAGCAAATGGACATCGGGTCACACAACGTAATAGTACACGTAAATTCAGCTTCGCATAAAATCGGTCAAGATTTAAAAAAATAAAATTAAAAGGTATGGTGGCATGATATAGATGAAAGGTTAAAAAAAGGTTACAATCGGATACGAGGCTCCAATTGTAAACGGGAGGCAAAGGCTACCGTAATACAGGATAGAGGGTTTTATGGGTAGGTTAAAGCAAACAGGCGTATAGCTATTTTCGGAAAGGCGCAAAAACACGAGCAGGCAACTTAAAATGCTGGAAGTTTGGAGCTGTAAACGGGAGAAAAACATGAACAGATGGCACTGCTAAGATATTCTAGGCGAACCGATATCAGAGCATGATGACCAATAACATTGAAAAGGAAAGTGTGAAGAGTACATCAGTAAATTCGGCTGCCATGACGACCGCGACTGTAATTAACGACGTTGATAGCCTAACCCCTAAACTGCAACCGCAATTTCTAACCTAAACCCTAGCCTTAACTACTAAACCTAATCCTGACAATACTATTATCCTAGCTGTGACACCCCCCCCCCCCCCCTAACCCCTTACCCTAGCCGTAACGCGAACATCACCCTTCAATCCTAACCTCGAACTCTAGTCCTAATCACGAAACCCATAACTCTATGCCTAACCTTAGGCCGAACGCTAACACTAATAAGAAGAATAAACGAAAAGAAGGGAGGGAGAGGATTCAATTACGACTACTCAAACGGTATACGTGGATGGTTGGTAGAAGTGAGGACTAAGTGAGGCAACATATCCCATCGTCACCAAAAAGATAATGTCAGTGGTTGTGAAGGCAGCGGACATGAGCATGGTTTCACAAGTTCCACAGAGAGACGTGCAGACCTGCTGTTGAGTGCTGGTTTGAAAGTCACTACCGAATAGGGCAAACAAACTACCAGGAATAGGCGTGAACGACTCGAGCCGGTTTGCAATCGAGCACATGGCATTTGAAAGTCTGATGTGTTCTCTTGAGGCAAAAAACAAACGGTAAGGACTGACAACGAATATGCGACTTATACGGGAGGAGACTGTGAGAAATAAGCGGTTTTTTAGTCAATCAGGTCTCAAGTCGCAACTTGCATCCTGGAGAAAGGGCACGAAATCAACTTCACAGACACGAGGATAATAGCACGAGGCAGCGGTAAGAAGAGGGGAACCGTAGGAAGCCTGCGTGTCTAAAAAACTCCATTCACAGACAGGTTGATATACTCCCTGCTATAAAGCTCTGCTGATGCAGCCCAGAGGCGTGGTTCAGGTTCCAGCCGTCACCACGCCATCAGACGGCGTACGCCCCAGCCTTATCGCGAACACCATCCATCACTCTACTTGCCTTCCCCTTTGTTTGACTACAAAAACTGTTTATTTGTTGTTGCATTCTCTCCATTACTGTGCCTTTGAGTAGTTCAAATGGTAGTACTGACGAAAACCTGATGAACACGCAATCACCAGGATGAATTTTCGGACTCACACAGGAAGCCATCGTCAAAGAATGTGAGCACTCAACGACAATTGCGCAGTATCTGTAGAGGAGCAAACATGCAGGTTGAAGTGGAAGAGGAAGACGTAGTTTTCGCGATGTCGGGTCCACGCTGTCTCATGGCGTGGTGACGGCGAGCGTCCTCGGCTGGGAAATGGGTCGCGCCTCTTGACTGTTGTTATTGTCAATGAGCTGTCGGAGAGCTCATGCTAAGAAATCTATTGTCGCAGTGATCGCGGTAATGATTGATCCGGAGATTTTGCCAAATTAGTTATACCGAATAAGTGAGTTTGTTCAGTGGATGATTATAAGTAAAAGAAGTGAGGCGAAAGAAGCAATACAACATCTCCATAAGTAAGCAGCGACTCCGGTTCTGCAGCAAAGTGGATACATTACGGTTTCCAACTGGAAATTGTGTATAGGTGCCATTATTATTATTAGGGCAGTTTAAATTCTGCGAATATTCCCAAACTTAAAAAGTCAAATCGGCAAACATATGTTTTAGATAATTCATCATCGCGCCGGTACAATTACCAGGAAAATGAAACAACGAGGTGTTGACAGGGATTAAAAACGGCTAATCGTTGAAATTGATCGCTTGCACGCCGCCTACGTGGCGATGTCGGCGTGTAGAGCTCATTTGGACTGTGGGAAGAGCGGGAGGCAGGGTTGAGTATGGAGACTGAACATCACTGTCAATTACGCGGAGTGAACAACTGCCATCAGGGGGTGGGGACGTCGTGTGAACACAACCTTAAGTGGTTGGTGGTCATGGAAGAGAGTGCCTATACTAGCGTCTTCAGACAGCACAGTGCTGAGTTTGTTAGCCGTATGGCTACTGCCTCGGCTGTTGCAAGCACCCTTGGCGTAGACCTTTAAAGAAGTTGGTTGGCGTCTGGTAGAGAACCTGAAGGGCTTCTTTGGGGTCAACACGGTGATTAAAATCAACTAGATGCACGAGAATATAACTCGAGATTGATTTAGTTTAACTTTTGCCTAACCAGGCAGGCATGTGTTCACGTACTCTCTTTTCCAAGCACCTCGTTGTACGGCAAATTGATCTTGCTCCACAGGAACTTTAGGTAATCTTGAGTGAGCTCTGCGCCTTAACGTACATCTAGGCTGAGGTTACACCTGAACCACGTAAAGGAGATGAGTCTAATATTTAACAGAAGGGCATTGTAGCGTCAATGCGGGTAAGGTTCCCTAAACACGCGGCAGAATAATAAACGGCCTATTGGAATTCACTGGTTTAAGAAACTGTCTAGACAATAAATGTAACTTAAGGCCACTAGGTTGAGCATACGGATGACGCACAATACCACAAATGTCGTCGAAATTCATTTGAAAAAAACGCACTGCTGGAAATAATGTCATGCAAAAGTGGCTGACTGGAAATTGAGAAAATTTGGTCTACTGCACCTGCATGAAGCTCAAACAATTGTTTCCCAGTTCTGGTGTTTACGGAGTACTGATGACCAACAGTAATAGCGAAACGAGTGTCTGGGTTTCTTTTAGCATCAAATCACAGCCTCAGGGTGAGAGGTACATAAATGCAGTTGGGAAGACAGTCAATTGACAATCCGTCACACATACTAGTACATGTCCAACGGTACAGTTAAAACCCTTTGAAAATATCCGGCCTCAACCGGCTGGAATCTCTGGAAATTTTGGTAGAAATGACATGGCGACGGACCTATAAAAGGGCCAGGTATTTCGACGAGAGGTTAGAGTATGAAACAGTTAATGATATCGAAAGTCGAAGAGCATAGCGTCATTCTGATTACAGGAGGCCTGTGATGGTGAGAGGAAGAGGATGGGCAAGAAGCAGTTTGAGCGGGATAATCATCTTGTGGATTTCTGGTGTCAGAAATAACAGAACGCACTGCCGCAGAGTTGGGTGTGGGTATCACTCATTGTCCGAAATCTACCATACGTACTAGAATCATGCGGATGAAAAATGGCTGGACACAAGCGACCAAACTGGCGTACTTTATCAAATTATTGGCAACCACGGCTCCTTTCAAACCACAGGTCAGATAGGACGACTTGGTTCGTAAAAAATCGCTCGCAAAGGGGACGTTCGAAGAGACGACTCAGTGACTCAAATTGCTACTCACGCCCCGGTGGAAGGTCATGAGTTCGACTTCGCGAACCGGCAGCAATACTGCTATTGGCGGCCAGCAGACCCACGCTAACACGTACTATGCCGATACGACTAGGTATTGGGGTCCCAACACCTACCAAAGGTGTGCGTAGCCAGCACGATCACGGACATTTTTCCTTCCACCTTCCATCCCAATTTCATGACTTCACTACAAACACGCACTTGTTGAACTCATACGGCCTCTGATAATGGGCTCGTGTGCGATTTTAAAAGCTCCAAATAATAAACATAATGTTCCAGTGATCGCACCTTCCTTTTCTTTGAGGTTTGTGGATTTCTAATTGGACATATCACTACGTCAGTGCTAAACCATTAAGACATATTTTGAGTTGTCCGATAACAACATTTATTTTGGGTATAGTGACTTACAAGTAAGTTTGGGAACCCTGAAGGAATGCGCTCGTTTTGTCCATAGTCCTAACGAGCCAGCACACCGATAACCGTCCACCGACTGCCAGGAGAAAAACAACTATTCCAGCAGTGATTTGATTGCATTCACCTTGAGCGAAGACAAGAGCTTGTGGAAAAGCGTGACATGAGCAGAGAAGTTAGCTGATCGACTGCTTCACATGGTCAGTTATATGTGTACGAGTAAGGTCTTACGGCGTAAAAACGAGATCACTGGCGCGACAGTGACGGTATCGGAGAGCCCTTGTGTTCTTGTTTCGGAGAACGTCCGTAGGCAAGAACGAGCGAAATCCGCACGGGCAAACAGACCAAGTACGCTACCTAATTGGGGAACACCACCAACCAACCGGAAATTACCAGGGAGCCATCGACTCCAAGGACATACTTCGAAGGCCAATCATGAGTTGACCAACGAAACTGGACGCGCAGCACACGCGTACACCTGGACCTTACAGGTGTAACGAACCACAGTACCGACAGAATGGTTTGAATGGACTGGGAGGATTTTTCGCGCGAATCCCGGATGGGGATGGAGTGATGAAATGTCGGTGAAGATACCGGTGCCCCCTTCCACTCCCGAACGCTGACCCCCATCTCCACGAGTACCGTCGCCGCTTATCGTATTGCTACCCTCAGTTCAATGTCAGCATCCCCTCGTCCCGACCCTGCAGTTGCTCACAGCGTTGCACTCCCCACCGGTTATCCAACAGACATGACGTAATTCCCCCCACCTCAAAAGGGATATCGCCTCATGTAACGCTCCCTTCTTTATTTTCGATTGTGCCGTTTCATACCTTTTTATCCTTCTTAATAGTAGAATCCATTTCCAACATTTCTGCCGTTACTTCTAATAACTGTTGCGTTTGAGTGCTTTGCATGGTGCTTAGAGACCATGTTCAATACGCGCATCGTCTAATAACGACTACAGGTGCGTTACTCGCCCGTGTGTATGCAAACCTTGAAGTCTTCGGCCGCTACACAGGCACACCGAAGCGTGCACCAGAGAGGCAATAAAAGGGGCCCACAGGAAAGCTTGGACTTGACTTGTGTTGAATAAAGGCCTGCTTTCGAAACCGTTTTACTCTTGTCTTTGGAAACACTACACTTCTGGTCACCCAAAATGGCCTGAGAAATTAGATAAAAGCTTAATGTCAACAGTCTCTAAGCGTACGATTTTGTCTTTTGTTCTACAGAGCTCGCCGAAATGACACGACTGGTACTAGTTTCTGACATTGCTGACGTCATTGTCGCACCGAGAAAGTACACAAATATTGTGTGTTCCTTGCCAAATGCTCTGTAAATATGTAACCTTAAACGATGGTCATTTATCAATAGTTGCTGAAATCTTGAAGAGTCAGTGAGCGTGCGCCTGAGCAGACTGTAGTCAGCGGCCAAACAAAGAAGCGTAAAGGAGGATTTTGAGGAACGCAAAAACTTCCACCTGCTGGGCGACAAGGAGAACAGATCAAATAATAGCAGTGGGGTATCGATTGAGGCGAGAGTAATCTGGGGCAGAAAATATCTCGCGATTATCTAGGCCCCCTTCGACCAGCCACAGGCACAAACAACATTGTAAACGGATCCATGTACACTCACTCCTGTGTGAATAAATGACCCATCTACTTCGATGAGGGCTTGCAGGTGGCGACGAAAATGAAAAACATCGGTTCGTTGGTGTCGAATATGACCCTTCAGTCAGATATCTATGTGGATTATCTGAGTGATGTGAGGGTGCCTGTGTCTCCAGTGTCGAGCAGAGGCATGACTGGTCTGAGAGAACATGAGTAACTGCTAGTCCTGATTCTCTGCCGTTTTTTTCGGCCTGCGTTTCACAAATAAATTCACATAAATATAAATGGGCATTCGAGGGTCCAAGCTGACCCAATCGTTCTAAGATTAAGACACAGGCCAAAACCAGAAAAATCCGATCCAAGGAAATTGAATACTGCTTTTTAATAACCATAACATAAGGAAAAAGCTGTCCTATCAACATGCACAGCACGTTTGCAGACAAAACTGTGGCGAATTAGCTATACGCTGAAATCATTTATGCAAATCGCGAGTGGACTGCTCAGGAAGGGGGTGGAATGTAAATAGAAAACTTACCAACACCCAGTCTCCTGTAAGCTGCCGTAACGCCCAAACTCAGAATGTAGGCGACCATAGAATTGGTAGAAAGACTGTGATGTAAAATCGAACGGTCCTAGAAGCATTTTACTAGTAGAGCACAGGCATAAATGAAGCTTACGGAGACTTTGCAGTTATTCAGGGTCCTATACTCCACAACAATCATTCCAATCACTATATCCAGGTGGGTAGCGAGGATGGTAAGGTAGTTTTTGTTTGCCACCAACTCCAGGAACCAGGGTTCCGGGTATCTAGGCGAACCAAGGAGAATTAGTGGATAACAAAAGTACTTGATGGGAAAACACTCCCCACAGAGGCGTTTGATGGCCTGCAAGTCGTCATTTCGTGCCAGTCGAACGTCCATCAAGCCTGTGAATGGCGTCATTTCAATTGTAATGGGGACTGGCGGTCATGTAATAGCTGAGAGCAAGAAGAAAAATCAAGAAGCATGACCATTTAGACAGGAGTAATATAGTGGACGCCGAAAAAGCTGATGGCTAATTCCTAATCAAAAAAGGTCAGGGATACATACTGAAGCAAAATGGACTCTTCTTAAGTTGAAGGCGGGGAGATACAGGTGGCCTTCCCGATTTTGAAATTCGGACTGAGACGAATTCCAAAATTCCATCATGGGACAAGCAACAAACGGCTGCTGCGTTCGATTCCGGCCTTTGTGAGTCCCTATACCAGACAATGGACTGAGATGTTGTGACAACAAAATTTTTCGCCACAGCAAACGCTCACTATCGCTCAACCACTGCGCGAGTTCTGGTTCATAAAAATCGGTTCGATAGCTGATCTGACGTTCGGCAAGATTGCATCCTGTCGCCCACTCCGTTGAAATACACCATTAACCGGATTCTCTGAAGAGCCCTACGAGGTTCTGTCGGTGTTGAGGTTGGACCCAGACGCTCACTGACTGATCGCGGCTACACTGAGGACATCGCCTTTCTAACCTCAAGCTTTGGTTATCTACAGTCAGCAGTGTCACGGGTAATTATGCCACGAAATCTGTCGGTATATTCATAAACGCTGGCAGGAGCAAAGTATCTTCAAGCTGCATCATGTGAGATTAATGGCTGCCAATGTGAATAAGTAGAACATTTTAAATAACTCGGGACTAGACAATTGCCGAATGAATAGCGTAAAGATAATATCGTCTCCAGAATCGATGCTGCTTGTAAGTTTTTCACAATCTTTAGAAATTGTCTATGGACCGAACGCGACATCCGCATTTATTGCACATCCGTCAGGTCAGTCCTCTTCTACGGTTGTGAACGCTAAGCTGTGCGCATGGAGCATGAGTGAAAGAAAGACGGCTGAGGTGGCTTATGCACCTTCTTCGTCATCCGCCACACGAAGTCAATGTTGCTGGTCTCTCCGGTGCCGTTGACAAGCTGGGGGCGCTGAAGAGGTCTACACATAACCTGATTAAATACAGTTCATCAAGAGATTAAGGATGTTCTTGGATCTTCAGTATTTAGTCTCCGTCATTAGACGAGATAATTTGTCAAACTGCTCAGATCCGTTGTCACGGATCGTCACGCATTCAGGGTGTACAATCTTCGAAGACAATGAGACCTGTTAAATCAGGCATCATTACCTGTAACAAGTATAACAAGTATAAGTATTTCGTTATTCTTGAGTCGAGGTCAGAAGAACGTAAAACTTAAACCTGTTTATTTAGCCATTGAGCTGTAGGCTTTAATAATTGAATGGCTATATGAAGTTTTATCAGCAGCAACTACGAATATGCAGCCATTTGAATATGACGCTAATCGATCTGATCTGATAGTTCAAGCCCAGATTCCCCAAATATTTTTATTAATACGAACTAATTACTTATTGTGACTAATTGTGAGAACTGCCTTTGAGCTCAAAAATGCAGTTGGCGTTTACGAACACACCATTAAAAGAAACGTGTGCTTTATGGACGGGAAAATTTCACTCGATAACGCAGGCAAAACGCAAGGGGACGAGGTAGATGTCCTGTATATAAGTAACGTTCATCTAAAATTACCAGAAAGCATAGACCAGTAATTTGAATTTACTATAACGATAGTGCGAAGTAATAAGGTCTGGCAACGAGAATTGAAATTCAATTTCAATATTCCAACCGGCGATGCTTTACTTAGCGTATTCAACCGAAAGGCACAATCTGCTGGCTGTGTTCAGTCGTAAGGGACTGAGAAGGATTATGACGAAGACTTTTATGTCAATATTCGCAATTAGTGAGTAGTTAAGACAACACCGCATATACCACAGGGAACCCACATAAACTGCTGTCAACCGTTACCTTAAGTGCTAAGAAGGCTGATATCAGTACTTATAACACAGCCGCATTGCACTTAGGTTGACAAGTAAACAGATAAAAAGGAATTCACTAAAGATTATTCTCAATTAAAAAGCGCTTCATTGGTCAGTATGCTCAGTCAGTCAAACCAGATAATCAGGCCTCAGCAGAGCCTAGTTTTGAAAAGGAAATGGCATTGACAATCACGTTACAAACCACTATGAATTGATCTGAGAAATGTTAAATAGTGAACCAATGCCACCAGAATGATGGTCAGAGATCATGTACCGACAGAAAGTGATGGTTTCTGAGAACACACGTCATTCTGAAAAAACACTTGACCCAAGTCATTAGTTGGAAGATGATG
Source organism: Schistocephalus solidus (assembly GCA_017591395.1). Taxonomy (NCBI): domain Eukaryota; kingdom Metazoa; phylum Platyhelminthes; class Cestoda; order Diphyllobothriidea; family Diphyllobothriidae; genus Schistocephalus; species Schistocephalus solidus. The sequence continues at coordinate 354,241 of WEDG01000437.1, read as the reverse complement.
ACACGCGCAAAAGGGAGATTTCACTTGCTAATTAAATTTTCAGGTTAATTGTAGAAATACGATGACAGTTAACTGTTGTTTGTATTATTCAGCTGGCTCTGAGATCGCATTCTTGACAAAGAGTCATGTGGCAGTAAGACACAGGCGGCGAGAGCGACCTCGTGCAGGCTGACATTTTTAAAGGTTGAAACAGAAAATGAAAAATAACCAGTCTTGTGTCTGGCATTCGGTGCTTTTGAGGTCAAAGACCTCCACAAGTATCTCAGTCCAGCATACTGTAACAGCTCTGAACCAAAATACTGTTTTGAGAGTCCAAGCAGTATTTGTAACTAGAGCGCTCCAATCATCAGACCAGACCACAAGTTGTAGGTTAAGACAGAAGGCACCTGTGGGAGGAATTTATTTTGCACAAACTCCCAGTTACTGCCTCAGGCAGCAAAAAGCACTACCGTGGCAAGGGTTAGGCGTTGCTTACGTCAAGTCATGCCTGAGAGAGCAACTGTGAGTCGGTGCACTATAAATTCCTCCCGCAGTTGTCTTCCGCCTTAACCTAAACCTTGAGGTATGGCTTGATTGTAGTGATCTGAGAACAACTACTGCTTAGACGCTAAAATTTGTGACCCCGACGCGATCCAGATGCAACCGTCATTAATGGCTGAACACCATCCTAACGATATTCCACCTAAAATTCACTAATATTTTCCCCGTGTCACTCATCGTGCCCACGGATATGGAAATTTGGTTACCGACCCCTGTCGCGAATCGATGGACATCATAATTAAAACTCAGCCACGCAAGTGCAGGCTAAACCTGAATACATTTGTGTAGAGCAGCCATCCAATTGTCTTGTCATCTGAACAAATGCTTCTTTTGTCCGAGACTTTCCACGCGTCACCATTCGCGAGCTGTTTTCATGCATTCAACATACGAATGTTTATGCAGCGATGAAGTTTCAAAATTTTGACACTATTCCATCCAAATTCTGAGTCTGAACGACAGCGAGTCTATGTCACTTACGCATCCGTCCGACTGAGCACCCACTAGGATGCATTGTGTCTGAGATGCTCTGCTAACAACGTGTCAACCCACCGGCACACGTTTTCGAGATCATGCCAGGAAAAATTCCGGCTGATGCCATAACAGCACTTCTGCACAGGTCACAGCATCAGCCTGGTCTCCGGCACGAGGAACTTCAGCCATACTCGACAAACGCTCTCCAACCAGCACGTACACTGGATTATCTCACCCATTTCCTCGTTTCTCACAATCGACACATTCACTTTGTTCTATGTCTAGCGGAAGCTGTGGCCGACCGCCAGTATTGCTACATCGGTCGTGCTTGTTCAATGCTCACTACCTCGAGGTCATGTAACTTCGCAGCGAGCGGTTTAGGACTCACTAATCTGCAGAGACTTGGCCAACTTCCACTCACAAACAAGTGCGTCCATATAGTCGTGATTGCGCAAGCGCCACTTGAACACCGTACTTCTCGGTCGACGCGATATGGGCTAGTAAACACCACTCCTCCCGAGCCATGAAATAAACACCCATGGTAAAACACATAACGTGCTCCACAGACCTATTTAAGCACCTGTCACCACTGTCTCAGCCTTCCTCAGGCATGACTGGACGCAAGTAACACCAGCTCTGGCCACGTTAGTGGCTACCGCTGTGCACAATAAATCCCTCTCAGAGGCGTCTTTTGTTGTTACCTACAACTTAGGGTTTGGCCTGATTATTTTTGTGCTCTGAGTACAACTACTACTTAGACGCTGCAAGTTCTTGATGTGAAAATTCTAAACAAATCAGAACATACCACGATCACAATTGACACTCGGAAAGGCTATTTATAAATAGATATAATTTCAGGAAAGCTTTGGATTTGCTCATCATCTGAAATAACGTATCGAACAACGGGTAACTTGAGTATCCTAGTAGAGTATACTTCGATCAACTTCCAGAAGCACCATCAAAGTACTTGGTTTTCTCAATTAATACTGAACGAATCAGTCAGGATCTTACTGGAAAGTCCGAATTCTCTGATTGCTGGTGTACACTAAAACTGTCTTAACAGGTATAAACACGAATAAAGTACGTCGTTCTAGAATCAATGAAGACACGGATTGGAGTAGACTCATCACGGAAACGGAAGAAAATACGGTGGAAAACAATATTGAAAATATAAAGCAAGGTCAATATTCGCGCACAAAGATATTTTGAACGAGTAATCTTATTTACTTTTGGAAACGGAACCTGTTTGCAAACGTGCATTCGAAATTCGCACAACAAACATCACGATAAAAAACTATAGTTAGCATAAATGCATGTGTGATGTGGACTTGGATTATGCAAGTAAAGGAGAGGGTGGGAAATATTCCAAATGCCGCAAAAGAATAACTATTTGAGAGAATATGGGTAGTCGAATCTAACGAAAAGTGCACAAGTATACCATTCTGAAAAGTACGAGCGTAATTTCCCATGCAGATAAGTTAATGAACAAGATTTGATGAAACAGAAATGTAAAAAATGTGATGAAAATCTCGCTCAAGCACGTTCAAAAATTTTCAGACGGTTTAAAGTGACTTCGGCCGCAGTTCATGGGCTAAAGTACATCTACGATCCCGGAGTTAGGATTATGTTGACCTAAACTGCGACATTTCAAACCTATGCTGATCCTAAGACTACGTGTTGCGTAAAGCAAGACGTACTGATTAATCTGTGCATTACCGTGAACCTTCACATCAAAAGTCGGTCTGAATAATCATATGAATTCACCTTTAAAGGAGTAAACAAAGGGAAGATACCTCAGAAACAACTCGGTTTTGGCAGTGACTCAAGAGCTGAGTAATGAAACACGAGATAAAGACTTGATACGAAATTAGCGAGGAGAATCAGCAAAGAAACACATCCCACGACCGTGTGTTTGGGCCCGATGCTGCTAGCACCCAATTCAAAAGCAAAAGCCCTCTCAGCCGATTATACCATGGAAGAAAAGGTTGTGAAGTGAAGTAAAACAAACTAAACGCAAATGCTTAAAATTAGCAATTTCGGACTGAATACTAAGAGAGATGTAGTAAGTGAGATAAAATTTCCTTTTGAATCAACTATTGTCATCGCATGTATCAATTACTGGAGTTAGCGTGATGTATATCAATGAAAAATTTTGAAACTTTTTTATTCTATTTATACCGGATAAACGACTTAGTGAGCAACTAATATATATTTGTTAAGGAAAAAAGAGAGAATTTCGCATGGCAAAACTTAAGGCTTTATTCAGTTAAATTTTCGAATTCTCGCTAGAATCCATCGTCCGAGATAAAAAATTGGCAACCAAGCAAAAAACAATTAAAGTGGTATGAGCATAATTAATAACCACTGGCGCCAGATAAAGGCTTCGCTGAGATAAGATGTTAACTCTTTAAATATACGCTGATAAAGTTTTAAACAAGTGTAATCAACGTATAAAAATCCTGCGAATTTATTCTTTGTTTACGGGAACTATTACTATGCTCCAAAACGAGCCTACGCGATGAGGAATTTATCTTAACCCTCGAGAGTGCTGAACCACTTGTCATATTTTATGACTGCCTTTTGTACCGTTGCAACCCACACGGTTTCTCTGTATACCACACTTAATCTAACGTTACAAATAGGGTACTCAATGGCCCATGCCTACTTCCCTCAATACATTAAATTGAATTGAATTGAATAGATTTTGGAGTCAGAAAAGCTTCCAGTAATTCTGAGTGCCAACAAGGTAGAATCTGTTTTCTGGCTCCACGGAGTGCATGGCATCTGAGCCTGAACCCCGGTTTTACCTTGAGGGCGAGGGCACTGTCTCTGCAGCCCACGACCGGGAATTCTTCGGCAGAAAGCGAGCAATCCTCCACGAATGCACTCTTGCCTGGAGCAGAATCCCAGTTCTTTAAAAAGAGGGTGAGACTACTTATACAGTGCACATGTACGATTGCTTTTCTATCTGAACTGCTAGCAAACACTAAATAATTGTATACATCCAGGAGTTATTTTTATTGCTAGCCTTATCCACACTGAATATTTCGTCTGATAATGCCTGTACGCCTGCGAGAAGAATACCTTGACGCCACGGTCAGGAGTCGAACCCTTGACGACAAAACATGTAATGACGCACCTAACAACTCGAAGACATTCACACGGAAATCTAACAAACAAAATTGTATGCAAATAGAAAATGAGGACAAACACAGATATTCTGTTATTGCCTCTCCTCCTGACAAGTGGGCAAAAAGCCGGAAAACACTAATGAATGTCACCTACAAAGAAGAAGTGTGCATGTGGTGTTTAAGTCTCCTACAGAAATTCCTATGGATGGAGAAAGATATAGGTAACTTGAAACAATAAATGACTGATCTAAAAGAGTCGGTTCATTGATCATCCGGCAAATGACACTTGTAACAATGGAAATTCCAAAAAGGAAATTATGGATGCAAATATAGCTTCCTAAAGCATACATAATGTAAGGTAAAAGACATTACGTCTACAGAATTCAGTCAATCAGTAGAATTTTCTTTCCTTCAAAAGGGATATTAAACCAGCTTTTGCACCTTACCACTCTCATCCAGGTCAGACAGAATCAGAAATGGTCTAGATACACAAACATGCTGCATCGTTGCTGGATGATATAACACATGGCGACGCTGAAAAGCTCGCCAAATTTGAAGGACTTTAAGGAAAGAATTCGAAGTCGAAAAAGGCCAAAATGCTTGCACAAAAATGAGTTCCAACACCAAATACAAGCTCCTTCTTATCAATAAATGTTCAAACGGAATTCTGCACTGTTGATACAGGAGCAACTGCAAGACAAATTGGCAAAGTTCCAAAAAAGGGGTTACCCATTAACTATAGGAATCGTTGTTAATACTAACGCGAGTATAATCATCGACCAGAGTAGAATTCTTCCTGATATGAATGTTCTATGCACAAATCAGAGCACCAAGTTACCAAACAGAGATTTCGGCCGAAAACGAAATCTCGTTAGTAAAGGGGTTCCAGAGTCCACTTATCTGATTGGAAAGGAAAGGGTAGAAAATGACTTCAGTCTTTTAAGAGTTGATGGCAAATGCATTAGCGTGCACAAAGCATTCCGTTTAGGGAAAATGGGTGTTCCACATGAATAATCATCAACGAAGCCACTTAAAATCATTCTTGAAAATGATATTCAGGTTTCACACCTTCCAGAACGAAGAACGGCTTTCCGAATCTCACACCAGGATGCGTTTTTCAGTCGGATTAAGAACCAACGGAAAGGCACAAAATGAGAATGCGGAGAACCGATCTGAAGAGGAGAACTGAATAGGGAAAAAATGGCTCAAAATAAAGGATGGGGACATAAAAGTGATAAAGATGTTTTTCTTGTAACAGACCCCTTACTTTATTAAGGCTGATCCTCCCCGAGACTTAGGATGATAATACGAAATACCCAACTGTACAGAGCTCGTATAATAAAAGGAAGGCGCTCCAGAATGCGGTTAACGACCACTCATCAGACCTCAGCCTGGACAGAATGGCCATCAGTTCATCTCGGGAAGCACTGACAGATTCTAGCATTCAATCCCACGAAATGAGCAAAAGTCTATATATAGGAGTAACCCAGTCTAAATTGAGATGTTTGTATACCAATGCGCAAAGTCTTCTTTCGAAAATAGACAAACTCAAGGCACTAGTCTCAGACCAAACCCCCGATGTCGTTGACATCAGAGAAATGTGGCTCAAAGCTGAAATCGCAGGCAGCGAGGTTTCGATAGATGGATTCCAGCTCCTTCGAAAAGACCACGAAAATAAGCGGAGAGTTGAAGTGGCTGTATACGTAAGGACAGGAATATCGGCAGTCGAACGAGCGCACGCACTCTTCCTTGAATATGAATTTCTCTGAATACAGATAAAAAAGCTCTTATTTCTGACGATCTACAGACCACCGAAAATTCCAACTGCAACTGATGAGTCACTCCCCTCATTTTGTCAAGGAAGTCGCAAGTCACCAGGAGTGCTTATTGCTGGAGATTTCAATGCAACTACAGTAGACTTAGTAAATCTGACAGTTGAAGGTGCGCCAACTTCCTTCGGCCACAAGCTAATGGATCTCACTCTCGACCAACATCTGTCATAGAAGGTTAACTTAATAAAGAAATTAAGAGAGAAGCAGAAAGCCACTTGCCTAGACCTAGTATTTACGAAGGACTTCACTAACATTGATGAAGTTTATTCTATTGCACATCTCCGTTAGTGACCGTACTTAACTGCTGTAGGATTACTCACTTTATTCTCAGTGCCAGATGAGAACGGAAGGCAGGCCAAATATATGGAAGGCTGATTTTAACGAGGTGCAGAAAGAACTGATGTCCATGAAATGGGATTGATTACTAAAGGGAATCCGGAGTTTGACTAGCGATCGTTTAAAACGATTTCATTCGATCTGATTGCGTGCTATTTTCCAGTGATGGTACCAAAAAGACTTGTCGCCCTGTCCGGTTAACAAGAGAGCTTAACAGGCAGTTAAAGATGAAAAATAAAAAAAGGAAGGTATTCAGGGAAACAAGGTCAGCAGAACCTCTCGAGGAATTTCTTCGCCAACGAAATGGTGTCCAGAATTGATCCGTCCGGCAAGGAAGAACTATGAATCTAGAATTATACAGCAGACTGAAAATAAACCGAAAATTTATTCCATCATAGTCGATTTAAAAATGGACCGAGTCGCAATACTTGTGGATGGGAATAGTCTTGAAATCTTCTAAAATGCTGAGAAAACCGAGCACGTGGGTCGGTTCTTTTCCCCGGTTTTTACTTGAGAAACTGAGCTTCAACTTGCCAATATAAACAGGACTGTAGATAACGCCGGTCCAGTGCTTGAATATATACCCTTCCCGGCACCTCTTGTGGAACGAGAACTGAAAAATCTCAAAGAAGCAAAGTCATCTGGTCCAGACGATATATCGGCAAATTTCTTGAAAGAATTGGCGGGCGAGCTCTCCCAACTGCTAGCGCAGATATTCAATTCGCCATTTGAATCAGGGAGACTGCCATCTGAATGGAAGGCAGATAAACTATACCCATATCCAAGGCAAGGGTTCGAGCTTATGTCAACAATTATCGGCCTGTCAGCCTAACTTTCATTTGCTGTAAAATAATGGAATCAATAATTAAGAAAGCGACCATGAAGTTCCTGGAGAAAAACATACTTTTCTCAGAGCTCCAGCATGGTTTCAGACAGAATCGCTCTTGTTTTTCCAGTTTTTTTGCTCTCTAAAGAGCAGTGGAATAGTGGATTGGACGATGTGATTGGTTTGACGACATCTAAACTGATTTCAAGAAGGCGTTTGACAGTGTCCCACACAAACAACTTATCTATAAATTAACTGAAATTGGAATAAGAGGAATACGGCTGACATGGATTGCAGATTTTCTTGCCGGAAGATTGCAAACTGTATGCATCGGTACTACGAAGTCAACTCATACTCCGGTTCTAAGTGGTGTCCATCAAGGATCCGTCTATGGGGCATTTTTCTTCTTAGTCTACATTAACGACTGCGTCGATTACATGGGTCACAGCACCATCATTTTTGCAGACGATTTTAAATTGCGGAGGGCAATCAGATTTTATGCCGACAGAAACGCACTTCAAAAGAGTCTCAACCGTCTTAGCAGCTGGTCTGCTCATTGGCTCTTCACTTTTAACGCTGGGAATTGTGTGGTTCTAAGACTGCCTACCAGAAGAACCAGAAAAAAGTTTGATTCCTACCAATACCTTCTCGATGGGCAGTCCGTTTCAATTGTTGAGGAACAGAAGGACCGCGGTCTTCTAATAAACTCCTCACTCAAACCATCTTCACTGTGTTTAAAGGCAACTAAACGCGCAACGCAGATCTTATTTGCGCTCATATGAGGATTCGTGCAGATTGATATCAAACATTTCCGAAAAACCTAAGGGCATTCGGTTAATCTCACTTGGAGTATGCCGCCCAGGCATGGCATCATTGGTTCAAAAAGGATTATCTACACCTGGAACGAGTGCAGATGAGGGCTACGAAGATGGTCAAGGATCTTATTCATCTGTCATACGAAGCCAAAATGGCTGAATTTGATTTGTTCCCTCTCAATTTCAGACAAGTACAAGTTGATCTCATCCAAACTTACCGGATTATCCAAAGCCACGGGTTTGCCCTAGAATTTGCTGACTTCGTTGAATTAAGTGGGGCGGAACATCTGCCGGGTCATCTTTTTAAACTGCGGAGGAAGTTGGTCCATACGGATATCCGTTGGAACGCCTTTTCGCAGAGAGTCTTTCGAGCATGGAACGGACTCCCTGATGAGGTTGTCCATTCAGAAACTGCTGACACATTAAAATGCAAACTTAAACTGAGAAGTGGAGAAAGTTTTGCACATTAAATGAAGATTATGTCAGCAGCGGCAACTTATGCCTGGCCCACACATATCACTGACCTTATATTTATATTTGTCAGATTTATTGTTTTAAACTTTTATTCTATTGCCATTTTTGAACGTGAATAAAGCTCAAGGGCGAAAGCTTGATTCCCCTAGTAAAGTGATTCAACTGACTTGAAGTGCCTTAGCAGCTATGTAGTGTAACCATTCATAATGGCAACGCAGCACGATTCCAGCTCCCTTTTTTCACGGCCGTTCACAATCCCGTTTTGATAAGTTGCAAGCGGCGTTGTGCATTCGTATATAAGGATGCAAAAACAGTGTGTAATTTCATTGTTTTATCAATTGGACGGGCAATTGCCTGAGCTCGTGTAGTCATGGGTGTCACTTTCTGCTGAGACAGGGTGTCGCGCGGACGCAATTTCTTACCCAGGTTTGGCTTCGTGTTTTGCCCTATTGATGATTGTTTTTTTTCCACTTTTTTCTGTATGTTTAGGGGCGTCGTTTAGAAGTCGTATGCAGCGGAACTATCTATAAGAAGGTACCCTTCGGACTCCCCATATTTGTCTTCCTCATCCTAAAGTTCATCATCTGACAGAGCATCCTCATGCTCTTATGACGAGTCATCTTAATCCTCCACATCGTCATCGGAGTCAAAACCACTTGGTGGTTGGACGCCATCTGTTTTTACGTATACTGCAGCTGCAGAAGGTGAGCCAAAGTTACACGACCGAATGAAAAAGTGAGCAGTTCGTTCACAATTGGCACACATTCATCTAAACAGCTTTTTAAAGCTGATCAAGTCATTCTTTACTACGGGCCTGCCCTCAGACGCACGAACACTGTTTGGTGGTGCAGTCATTACTCCACCCATAACGGCAATGGGTAGCGTTGAGTATGTTCATTTGGGACTCGTAAGGCAGTTGATTGATAAGTTAAGCAACCGTTTCCACGCAGTCTTTAGGTGATGAAGTATCAGTATCAGTATATTTGAGGGAGATGTAGGTGTGTCACCTTTGAATTCCCTATTTGTACATGCGAGTTGTGGTATCAAAAAAATAGTATCTCGATATGTTGGCGAGGCCAACATAGTGGAACATAGTTGAAAAAGAGCAGACAGTGAAAAAAAACTCCTGGTGATATTTAGGAGAAAAAACTGTCGCCCTTGGAGGGGGTCCAATGGGGGGCATTTCGGAGGTCACAGGAATCAGCCAGCTTCTCCTTTGCTGATTGCAGAGTCCGTTGAGGGATATCAAAGGCGGTAATATATATGTCCAGATCATCCTCGGTCCATTGCGGTTAGAACCAAGGGAGAACGTTCATACACCTCATGGACGACGGTCGCCAGGTCCAGCTGATGCGAACACTCACGGTGTCACCAAGGTGTGCAAATAAGTTAAGCAGCGAAGACCTCGAGGACCCCAGCACGGGAACAATGGGAGAATGCAAGCCCTCGAACGAAAATAACAAACATAAAGAAATGTTACTCAAATATAGCTAGATGTATCATAAATGCCTTATTTTCTGACGTCACACTTGCAGCTTTCAGTTAGTGTTGTAGCTCGCACCATTATATCGATCTAACTTTCGCTTAAAAACCTCCAAGGAGTTCGACATAACAACATCCAGAGAGGGACTATTCCAAGCTTCGACTACTCTTTTGGAGAAGAAGTACTTCCGAGTGTCTAGCCTTGCTCCAGTCACACGTAATTTGAGAGGATGACCTCTCAAGTTCGTTGTTTTTACTAACTCGAAGAAATCCCCTGGGACGAGACAACAGTCCTGGACGCGTAGTATGCGGAATGTTTGTATCAGGTTCCCCCGAAGCTGTCTATAGTGCAAGGGAAAGAGATTGAGACTCGACAGCCGTGTTTCATAAAGCTGTGAGCCATGTCCAAGGACAAGTTTGGTTGCTCGCCTTTGGACCTTTTCGAGGATGTTGATGTCCTTCGCCGCTCAGGGTCTCCAAGCTTGGATAGCGGACTCCAACTGTGGCCGCACGAATGTTCCGAAGACTTTAGCGAAGCAGTCGGTAGTGAAGGCTACAAAAGCTCGTTTAACGAGGTATAGAATCGACATGGCTGACTTTGCTACCTTTGCGCAATGTAGAGAGGGTTTAAGCGAGGGCGTGATCCAGACTCCAAGGTTCTTTTGGACGTCCACTTCTTTCAATGTAATGCCATTCAGACTGTAAACCGTACGGTTCGAAGGATTGCTTTTCCCGACTCGTATGAGGTAGTTGTATGTCTTGCAATTGATGGGTTACCCATTCGTCGAAAGACTAAAAGATAGTAAACTCTCTTTTGGCCTATTTTAAGTAGGAGAATGAAGCCATTTAGAAGTGAAGTTTTTTGCGGTTTGGGAAAGTCTTCAGATGTTCAAGCGTTCTGAAAACCACTGTTGGAGGAGATGTTATGTTAAGGCAGATGTGGTTGGCATTTCAAGTCAATCGACAGACAGTTTGATTTCAGAGTAACGGCCGTCATTTTTGACGCACTTGTTTAGCAAATTAAAATGTTAACTCTAACTACGAATGTGAAAGATGTTACGTTAAACATGAATACGTAGACAGGTTTATCAGTATCAGTATATTTAAGGGAGACGTATGTGAGTTACATTTGAATTCCCTATTTGTATATGCAAGTTCTAGTATCAAAAAAAAGTATCTCGGTTTGTTGGTGAGGCAAATTGATATGAGCCAACTGTGTACAACATAGTTGAAAAAGCGCGGATAGTGAAAAAAAACACCCAGTGATATTTAGGAATAAAAACTGTCGCCCTTGGGGAAGGGGGTCCAACATTGGGCATCATGGAGGTCACTTGGATCATCACATAGAAGTGCGAAAGATGCAGTCAGATACTTCCTTGATGATTGCAGAATCCGCCGAGTGGTTTAAAATGCAGAAATATCCACCCAGACCATCCTCGGTCCATTGCGGTTCGAACCTAAGGAGAACGTTCATAGACCGCATGGACTATGGCCTCCAGGTTTGGCTGATACGAACACTCACGGTGTCACCAAGGTGTGCAGATAGTTAAGCAGGGAAGACCTCAGGGACCTCCGCAGGGAAATTAGGGAGAGTGCGAGCCCTATAATGAAATAATAAACATAAAGAAATGTTACTCATATATAGCTAGTAGTATTATTAATACCTTGTTTTTCTGACGTCACCCTTGCAGCTTTTATATCGATCTAATTTTCGCTTAAACGCCTACAGGGATTTCAACATAAAAACATACAGAGGAAGATTATTCCAAGCTTAGACCACTCTTTTGGAGAAAACGTACTAACCAGTGTATAGGCTAGCCCCAGTCACACGTAATTTGAGAGGATGACCTCTCAAGTTCGTTGTTGTTGCTAACTCGAAGAAATCACCTGGGGCAAGAGAGCAGAATGTTAGTATCAGGTCTCCACGAAACTGGCTATAGCGCAAGGGAAAGAGATTGAGATTAGACAGTCCTGTTTCATAAGGACAAGTTTGGTTGGTCGCCTTTGGACCTTTTCAAGGTTGTCTACGACAGCGTGTCTGAGCGTCGTAGAGCGGATGATAATTTCTTATCCGCCACGGACGACTGCCACAGAATAGGCATGTCTAGTTTCTTGGAAAGAAACGTATGTATTATTAATGCTTTCCCACTTTAGGAAGAAGGCATGCAACGATTCTACGAGGCTCAAAGGACTATCAGTTTAGAATGTTATTTGCAGCCACTTCAATCATAAATCAACGGTTACGTTCCCAAAATAATTACACTCCGTAACAGTTTCCAAAGCGTGCAAGGTCAGTAAGTTTTATTGATACGTGGAAAGGTACTGAATTTCGTCAGATCGTGTTATATACCAGTGTACTGGTCCTTAATGATGTTCTACCGCGTAGGAATTCGAAGCACTTCCTTTTACGGTTTACCGCAGCTGGATGCCTAGTCCGCCCACGGTCTTGCAAACAATGGGTGCCATACAGTGGTCTTTTGTTAAAACTGTTTGTAGAAAGGTTTTCATCATTATATGGTTAGGGTAAAATGGTATACCATGTTCATAGTATTGTTCACGTAGCGGACGATGTTGAAAATATGTTCCGTCTTCATCAGCTGCCCAGACGTGTTTCACCTCCTTACAACTGTTAGCGTCAAAAAGTTATTGCTAGGGCACCATTATTTAATACTTAGTGCTGAGGTTATTGGACATTTCCACCATTCGTCGCTGTTTTGCGAAGATTGCCGGAACTGCTAACCACCAGAATTCTTTCGATAATGACAAGGAAATTACAAACTAAAACGTAATTATCTACATCCAAAAAAGAAGAGAGAAATATTTTGGGTGAACAACTGAGACATGCTGAGGAGAATGCGACTTATCGGAAAGAAGTAAAATCAACTCAGCACTTTTTTAATATGCTGATGACGACGTGAACAAGAAAGAATGGCGGAGGAATATTTTTCGCTAGCGAGCAAGAGAAGGAGTCATCATAAGCCACATTTGCTCCCAGACAGACGGCTAGACATGAGTTGGATGTCCTAGATTTTGGACTACTGCAGTGGTTGACTAGTGGGGAGGAAAAGTGTATGAGTGAAATCCGTCGGGCGTTGGCTAAGCTTGAGGCCACAGTAAACATGTAGGAGGTGCAGAATTCGTTAGGTTCTGACACGTCGGTTTACGTTGTGCTCTGATGCAGGATAAAAAGCCTTCGTAGGCCCTCGTAAATGGCCTCTGGTCTGACATGAAAACTAGACAGCAATTAATTCCCACAATTGCTTTGCTTTCGCCACAGCTTGTGTTCAGCGGTACAACGATCGAAGCCGTTGCTATGTTCAAATACATTCTCTTAAACTAAAACAGAGGTACAAAGATTTAAGATCAAGTTGGTGCTTAATCCCAGTTCTCAGGCTGTACAGCGGCTGCACACGTAAAACCAATTAGACTGCCCAAAGGAAAGTTGATTCGCATCCCTTTTTACCGCTAGTTTATCCTAAACGCCACCTAGCGTAGTGATTAATTAGTCCCTCTGCAACGCTTCTTCTAATGCGATAAGCTAATCTGCTTTGTTAGTTTTCGCTGGTAACCACTTATTATTTAAAAAATCTAAAAATACCCACTAAAACATTCATTCTATCCAAAAGGTATAGTACTTTTCGTCAATATTAGTAGGCAAGGTATACTATCTTACATATGGACAAACATGATTAAAAAAACTGTAAGAAATACTATTAATTTAACTGATTCATATCAGAAGAAATCAATTCTGCATTAAATATACTGAAGATTTTCGGCCGATTAGGGTTTCACATTTGAGTGAAAGAATCGAGCAACTAATGCTAGTCTCTGTAACTTAAACGGTTTCATATTCAGCTGGAAGTGATTAAAGAGCGTGAAGATCAAAACATCATTTGCATAAGCTGTTTTAGACTAAGCTTTCTTATACGATGTTCGATTAGATTTTCATTGCCATTGCCGGTTATGTAATATTTTGCTCTTTGAAGACAAACATATATCTGGTGGAATTTAAATTTTGGCTAGATTTTGAGTTGAATAACTGCTTAGAAATCCTGATTTTTTTAGTTCAGAAATTATTTTAAAACATGAATTGCATTTTATAAGAACAACGACGGAAATTATGAAAATAAGCATATCTAAGATGAATTCTAGTACATTAGATGACCTAACTCATGCAATTCATGATCGAAATTTAAATGAGTATGTTAGCGTACATTTGGTCTCGTTATTGTGTTCTGATGAGTAGATTTTAGGCTAAGAAAGTCATTTACTGACAAACACTTTAGGTGTTGTTCAATAGAACAGAATAAAATAAGTAGGTTTTTTATAATGTAGTATAAAAAACACTAATATAATCAATACATTTTCTAAATAAATTCATTCAGGAACCGAAAAATCTGAACGTACTACAATGAAACTCAAATGAAGACAAGTTTAAGGAATTGCATCGTATTCCAGACAAAAGCAAAGAATTCAGCTTCCGATTAATTGTAAGTCTAACGTTGTTGCCACAATTCGCAATTATAATCTTGCTTACAAGTATTTTGTTTTACTTCGTCAAAAACGGTGACCGCTAATAAAATACGTACCAGATACTCTAAAGATGGATGGCCCAAAAACATATTCTTAAATCTTCTTATGTATCCGGCCACACCGTAATGCATTTGCAACCTTTTAACGGGGCATGAACGAAAACAAATATAACAAAAACGCTCCAGTATAAAAGTTCAATTGTTTTATTTAAGTTTTAACAGATAATGTTATTTATGTCCAATCGCTTTAAAGCGCTGAAAAGCGTGACGTGTTAGCCGAAAGTTCAAGGACAGTTTGATATTAATTTTAATCCAATATCAAAAATAACAAGAAAATATACTTGGCTGATGTTCTTTTACTGTACACAAAATGCTATGGTTTCGATTATAACTGAAAATTCTATCGAAATTTAACTTTCACAGTGATAGTGATTCAGCAGGAATTTTTAATGTGGCAGCTTTTAAAAAGTTGTATTGATAAACAAAGCAATATAAATTAATCTATTTCTTTCTAGTTTATATTCGCGTAGGATTGTTTTTATTTCAAAGCTATCGAACCTGCTTCCATGCTGGTCTGTGTGTTATTATCAATCTTTCAAAATTTTCCACACTTTGCCGGAGATCAGTCACGCAGTGTATTCTGTAATCAATTTACTCAAGTTTTTATTATAAGTATGTCATGGATGTTCAGCTATAAAATAAATTAGAAATATGACGTTATTATTTGATTTAGAAAAGACGATTTTCAACGTACTTTCATTAAAATTACTTTTTGGATAAAAACCCGATAGGTGAGTTGATGATATTATTAGCGGTGTTTGACCTATTTTGTACATGTTCAGTGTAAACGGTAATTGACATGGAAGATGGCATGTGTTTACCTTCTAAATCCCCTTTTGATACCCTGAGCTGCAAGACTTTGTCACGCAAACATTACTGCGCACGCAAGAGACCGATTTTCAACGAAATTTAACGATCTAAATCCACTTTTGGACATTTTAATTGGCACAAATTTAGTACATATACTTTTAAATAAATCAAAACAATTCAAGCCTACATGAAATAATTAAGAAGTAAATAAGGAATGTCTGATTTGCAAATTATTGTTTTACAAATGTACGTAATGTGTTCCCTTAGTTGCAGTCAACCATTCTTTCGTAATAAAACCATTTTAAAAGGCATCAAATAGACATACCTTTTGTTCTGTTAGTTGTTTTTATAAGGCATGTTAATTTTTCAAACCTTAGCAAATATTATAACTTAAAAGCGTTTTCCGATCCACAATGCGAAATGAAATCACCAGTCGCTTAGAAATGTCTTGACGGACTGAGAATCCTATGATATTTAGAAACAATGTCGGAATTTGTAAGTTATCTGTACAATGTAATGAAAAGGATAACTTCCACAATTTGTTGTTTTTACTTTGTTCGAATTTAATTTCTCTGCAGTTAATTCCACCTTAGTGGAATTTTCCCCAAAACGAAATCCGAAAATGATCCAGTAGCAGCTAAAAAGCAGAGCATACATGCTTTATTCTTACTGGATTGACGAGGCAGATCACGCACAAGTCAATAAAATCCAAAAGTGTGTTAAATATGATTTGTGTACTCTGTGTGACGTTGGACGGACATTAGCTGTTGCAACTCGGAAATGTTAACATTTATTATAAATAAAGTACTTTGAGTGAAAACGTGTTTGCGGCTAGTAGAAACCTCAGATAAAATTATATAGGGTGACGGAGCTTGCTACCTGTTCGTTCGTTTATTCTGAAATTATCAGTCCCACACTTCCAGCATAATGACCTGCGTTCACCGTGGACAAAAACAGATTTGTATTATTACAAATGACACGTGATGACCCAAAGCTGCAACGGTAGGTTATTTGAACGGTCATTCGTCGATGAATTGTAAAATGTGCGTTAAAGGTGATTCTTTAAAAATGGTGCTGGCGTGGTTTGCGAACGATCTGAATTTTAAATAACAAGTTAACATTGATTGTTAAAAAGGCAATATTTAATGATAAAATGGGCCAGAATTTGTATTTGGCTTATCACATGTTCTGCAGTTCTTTTTTTTGCACCTTCGCCTAATGGAAGTACTTTTGTCTTACGCATATGTTTCAGTACAAACCTATGTGAGTCATTCCATCTGAATTGCAGAATGAGGCTTAAGACGGTCACATAAAAGTACGTCAAATTACTCCTTAAATGGTTCGTTTAAAAATATTTAAAGGTTTTTTTTTAAAATCAGAAGAAGATAAAGTAGAAGAGATTGGTGCATTTTCTATGGATATAAGTGTCACTTGTGAACAGCATTTGTAATCCTTTCTGTTCACTTTCTAGCATTTCTTGTTACAAAAATGGGCTTGATAATATTATAAACGCTTTATATTAGCATAAAATGAACAAATTTACCATGAATGTGCTTCACTTGAATCACAACATTAATTAACTTAATGAGGTAAGCAGATAAAATCTTTAGAAATAAAATCCTGAAATATATCAGAATATGAATATACCTAATTTAGTAGGGGATTTCAGCTGATTTAAATAATTCATTTGACCTTGGTGGGATTCTAACCCATACTACCATGGGGAACGCCTTCGTACAGTCAACGTTCTAGCCGAATGAGGTAGGAGGAAATCACTGGGAGCTGTGAGCTTTCGCACAATGGCATCAGGTTACCCATCCGGCATACTGCAACGTAGAGAATCAACCAATTCTGATACAGTAAGCTGACTGCCCAAGCAGGATTTCCTAAGCGATCAATCTAGAATCCGTCAAATGACTCGCAGGCATGATTAGTTAGTAGAGGATTTTGGCAGATTTGAATAATTCATTTGACCAAAATCCACTACTTATTAATTGTGCCCGGTAGTTAACAGGAATCTAGGTTAATTGCTTAGGAAATCCTAATTGGACAGTCAGTTAAATGAATTGGAATTAGTGGTTTCCATACATTGTAGTAGGCTGGGGGATAAATAACTCAAGTTCGATTAAACTCATGGCTCTTGGTGAGGTTATCTTAGGTCAGTTGGCTAGAACTCTGACTGTACCTATGCCTTCCCCTGGCTGGCGTTGGTTCGAATCCCACCGAGGCCACCGGGGTTTTTGTAAATGGGTTAAATTAGGTTAAATATGCATGTTGTAATGAAAGCAATGTAGAATTTTACTTTGAAACTCTCTGAATTTTCAGAAACTTTCAAGCCTAAACATTAACATACTACCAACACTTCAGATGATATACAATTTATTCAGCTTTGTTATAATGATAGAAGTTTCTTTCAGCAAGGAGAGAGGAAAATCTAATGTTTTCTTTCAGAGGTCCAAATGGACACATTTTTATGCGAAAAATAGGTCTGATGGTAGCCTTCATAGTTCGGATTATAGCTTCTTAGAGAAACAGCAAACAGTTAAGAAAAATAACTATCGTGTTAGGATTTAATGGTTGGAAATCTGAAACAATACACGATAAAGGGATAAGGTCGTTTTTAGGGAAGCATAATAGCAAGTTCTCTATGTCGGAAAGAAATAAAGTTTCTTCAGCCTGTATTTAGCGAACAAATTATGTATAATATCGTTCAATATTGACAACACTGCCAACTCGATGCGATCGTGTTTGAAAATGTGCACTTATTGCAAGGGGAACCTCGTCATTAATATTTATTAAGGAATATTTGCGTCAAAATAAACGACTGGAAAAAAGAAATTTCCTTGCGTCGCGCAAGTTGGAAGGTACCTACTGGAAAATAGAGAAAAATGATAAACTAGGCGTAAACAACAGATTGGAATTGTAGAAGTAAATTTCCCAAAAACTAATGAATAGCCAATTGTAACGAGTGAGGAGCGTAGACCAGATTGTGGTTTCGCAGAATATCAACGTGAAAAAACGCAGGAATTATTAATGCACATATTTAAATAAGTAATAAGGATAACTAAAAGCGCGCTCAAAGAATATGTCGAAAAATGTACGACGAAAGAGAGGTTGTGTAAACTACAAGAGAGTGAATTTTCGAGATTGAACTCATGGTCTAGGTGTTCACATAATTCAAGATTCTCCCTCGTATATAGGCCGCTTCTTGTTAAAGAAATTTACGTGTTAATGGCCCCTAAACGGTGAGTTGAAACACTCTCCTGGTGTTAACAGAATGAAATCTTTCAAGTAGGTTAGTTGTGATCGAATTATCGAAGCTTTTATTTTCCTGCGTTGGAAGCCAATGAGAAAACCGTCCGTCAATTTTGTTCGTGCACGATACCATAAACGTCATTCAATGTTTCGTGAAATTCAGTGTTTCTCCATCCTCTGATGTTAAAAAGTCATCGTAGGGCTGCTGAATATGGTTTTGGGAGAATTTTACTTATTTATTATTTTGCAATGCAAGTGTTGTTTAACGGGATTTTAAACCTTTCCGCCATTATATTGGAAAGAGATTATAATAGGCTTGGTTGTGTCTTCCACCTTGGCCGCACAGAGCCTGTCCACATTGGAATGAGGACTGCTGGACAGTCAAATTCAATAAATGTTGCTTTGTGGATGGGAAATATCGCATCCAGTTTCTCAATAGAATAGATATCTCTCGTCTTTGTCAGAAAATGCAGACTGGGTTCGTTTCCGTTGAACTGCCAAAAGCCTTATTATGTGTAACCTTTGAACATTAAATGTATTCTGGTGGAAAACGCATCGCGTAATTGAACCCTTTTTCTGTCTCAGTATATGGGGACCCCCATTAAACCAGAGTCTGTTGCAAAGTTTTATGTTGTTATTGACATCTTAGAGTGCAAGCTCATCATAGCAATAGGTAGATTCGCGCTTTTACCTACAATATAAATAATTGTGAATATATCGTAAACATATACGATGTTCAGTGATCTCATGGTCTATTTCATTGGTATCATTTATTCTATGTAACCAATAAGCATATCGAAAGTGATTGGACCGAGCAGACGTTCAAGTGATACTTAGTATTGTTTACTGTATTTTTGCGCACATTTTCAACAGGCCACGTGGCTTTTCGACTGACACCCCTGTAGGTGATGACGTGATACATTTGCAAGATATGATTTCACGATCAAAATTATATTCGTTTGCAAAAAATTGCTGATATCATTTGTCTCCAAACTGTCTTTTAGCTCGCAATTTAAATAAATAATTCGTATTGATTTGTTTATGGTAGTTCTGTGTGCATAGGTAGAACGCAATCAGAGAATCGGGCTTACAAATGCGTTATTTTCAATGGTTTTAATTGTCATGGTTTAGAACTTTTCCTGGTATTTCTAAAGAAAGTTTACTCCAATCATTTAATATAAATTTGATTTTACTTATACTGCCCTTCCAACCAAGAATAACAACCGCTGATCTTTGTGGGCTAAGTAATGTTTATTTTCTCGTGATTTACCAGTACGGATGGGGTTGCCATATTGCGGATAAAAGCAAAGAGCACTGTTTCCGAATGCAGATCAGAAGACGATGATATCACTGAAAAAAAGGCTCATGGGTTTGACGTTTCGTATTTCTCCTTGAAACTGTATGTGCTTCCGTTATTGGTTGCTGCTGGGATAGTGAATTTCACAGGAACAGATGATAAATTTACACAAGTTTTACCTTTAACCTGCCAACGGCATAATTAAAACAGAGTATTTGGTTTGATTGGGAAAAATACAAGCCTCCAAATCGGTTCCTGAACGTCAACTGCATGTAGCATATCAAATATCATTTCCTTGTTATAGCGCGTCTGCTTGCAACTTATTTAGTCTAAGCTATAGTAAGAATAAGTTCATCTGTGTTTAAAGGAAAAATAACATTGTTGACTGCTGACTCAATTCCTTCGTAGGAACCTTGATGATTTTTGTCTTCCAAACCTATCAACTAACAAAACGCATCTATATAATCGAAAGCATATCTCATCAGACTCAAGTGAAATATGCTGAGGACAACAACCCTAATCATGCCCTTAATTTTGAATAGCAAACCTTTCAAGATTTGGAACTTTTTGACAAACATTCGCTGTAGGTTGGATCTCGTTATACTCACCTGAGCATTCTTTGGTATGTATGCCATTTTGAATGACTTCAACAAGAGAATTTGCTTTTATTCTTATACATTTACATTTTGACAGTTTTTCCATAGACGTCATTATGTTCAAGGCAGGTGCCAGCGGAAAACGGAGTCTTTTTCCTCCGACCATCATATGCCTTAATCGAAAGGCAGCAATAACTTCATAAGGCTGACGTTTCTTAATAAAAATTGAATGTATATGCACAGACATCCTCAGATAAGCGTAATGAATGCACAAGGTTTGCAGTATGTATAAAGATTGGGATCACAAGCAAATCGGAGGAAAATGTCAGCCATTAGGAAAAGAGACCAAGCGTTTTTCTTTAACGGCAGAAAAATCTGTAGTCTATAAGCGAATCAGGTGTTGTTATGGAAAACTAATGGCGGTAGGTGGTGTGTCTCATAAAATGTTAGTCAAAATGCTAAAATTTATTTCGACTACAAATTATTACTAACTGATTGGTTTGCAGGAGCATTTCTCAAAATAGCAGTCGTATCCCTGTGCGATCTTTTGAATACACATCCTGATGTTAGCCTTCCATAATCGGAGTTTTTAACAATGAAAACTGAAGCTTTGTTCCGGTCTTTTCTATGCCCTTCAAACTCAAAACCATCATTGCTCTTTTGACCAATTTAAATAAATAACCCTGCAGTCAACGTTGCCAATCCTGATGTAAGTTTACCGGACTGTCGTTTATTTTTTCAGATGCGCAAGCTGCACAATTTCCTTGTAATGAAAATTATATATTTCAAAACGCTAGTCAGTAGAGATCTTATAAAATATTACTACGGTGATGAAGCGTGTTGTATCGTGAGTTGGTAAACGAAATACCGACCCAATCGTCTCGATGAGTTATAATTCACAGTCAAGTGTATACGTTTGATCAGATGGAGTATAATGTGTTGTGTGACACGGAGGCACAGGCTTTATGAGTAGGCTGCTTTCATCCTTGAGCTGTCGTTAAAGCCCTGTGAAGCGTGGTGCAGACTTTACCATGCTCGTACCAGCGCCTATCCCCAATCTTATTGAGTCTGTCATGACACTAGATACAGGTGGTTGAGGGAAAAAAGAGTGCGGTAGATGCATTGCAAGTCTAGTATCATTTTAAGCCTCCTCTTCCTCAAGTCACCATGTTTGCTTACAGCCTACTGAAGCACAAAGTGAACATAATCGAATTCGACGGTTTAACTGTCACTTTTAATGAGGAGCATTATAAAACGAATATATTAAAGGCTATTTGACAGAAAACCTCCCAATCATCTTTAACCTTATGGTGTGAAGGGTAAAAAGCACAAAATTACACTTATTAGAGAAAATACCTCCAAAACGTTCGAATTGTCTGGAAAATGCCTGTAAGTGAAGTTTTTCGTGCCTATCTCTTATCAAATATATTTGAACTCATGCGAGCATCCAAAAAAATTCGATTGCTTAGGCAGTCAGTTTTTTGTGTACCATGTATGCAAGGGGCATATATTTGCTCAAACTAAGCTTACACTTTCGAAGTTCGTCTAACCCTTCAAGATGTATTCCACCTATTTTGTCAGAGAAATTGAACGTGGAGTGCTGAAAATCTAACAACAGTAGCGAAAGGGTACTGCGTCAACACTTAACTCACAGGTTATTTGACGGAATCTGACCACGCTCTCAAATCACGATCTTCTTTATTTTCGATGCCGTGACATTGCCTGGTTCGGGCAATTGGCCAGGCGGTGAGTTCGCAGGCAAAACTGTTCCGGATGCACTCGCTAGAATGTACAGTAGCACTACATTGATAACTAAGAACACGTTCCAAAAATAAATGTTATCGGTGGAAACTGACAGAAGAAAGATCCTCTATTTTAATGGTTATGTAACTAGGCATCTACCCAATAGAATTCCAGTTCAAAGCTCAGTGGTTGCCATCCTCGGGGTTCCTTATGGCTGGCCGGGGGTGGTTCAGAAGACACAAATGGACATTTCATTCTCCTTTTTTTGGGTAGCCGTCTGCATATTTAAGTAGTTGCCGAGCTCTTTAGGGAGGTTCGAAGCAAAAGGATCAACAAAAATTTTAATTTGAACAAAAGTCGTAAATTTATCGGTATCGGCTACATGCTTCATTTCTGTGAAGTAGCAGAAGAGGAATTACAATGCGCCTGAGTAACGCTTTCTTGTATGAGCAAACAACAGTAAATTTCTGTTCTTTTAATAACACACTATAGGTGAACGATGAAGCTTAAGAACGTTCTATGCAATTTCTTCCCACCAACTGCATGTAAATGATGCGTTTATGAAGATTCGCGATTGCAAAAAGCCAATGTAAACTCCACTGCTTTCATGTTCCCTACTCCTTCTCCCAACAAAAAACTGGGAAACGAACGTCGTCCACCGTCAAACTGAAGTTGCAAGCGAACTTGCACTAAACTACCGAAATGCCCCATTTCCTGCTTTTCATGGTTATGCGTTTTTACGAAACATTCTGTCCCAAAAGTATAGTCAGTTTGAAAATTTTTTCTTCACTGCATTTTCACTATAGCACACCAATGGAGATTATTTGCGCTATTTTCTAGAAGTAGTAAAACTGACTGCATTTAAATAAGATAATTAAAACACGCCTCAACACATAAACAATTTGCAAAATGTTTTCTCAAATCCCATAAATTTGCATCTCTGTACACGTCAGGACCATGTGGGCTATGGTATATACTTTGCTTTTCAGCGAAAGCTAGCCACAAATAACAATTTGCATGTGACGTGGCATTATTTGCCACTGTTCAGGCTTCTTCTGCGTGGCACAGTTTGATAACCTACGTCATATTGTGCTGTTGTTGGTCTGGCTCAGAAAGTTTTAAATTAAAGTTCACTGCATTTTCAGTCTTGCATGTCGAAAGAAAATGGACAGAATTTTGGCAAACTCTTATGCTTTTTAATATCAAAGAACAAAATCTATTGATATTGTGCGTTGTGCTGAAAAGGACAATTGACATAAGCCCGTAAGATTTAAAATTAATCCCATCTTGAAAACGAAAATCTGACTCTACATCAAAGAAACTGATATCAGGGCAGTTAATAGTAAGCACATCGTTTATCAGCAACAAAGAACCAATAAACAACGAAAAAGTTTTTTGTGAATTTATGACCATTTAGCATCAAAATGCAGTGAAAAATGATTTATTTTCGTTTTCTTTACCCCAATACAAATTGGGACTGCAAAAAAATATAAACATGTTACTGCGGAGATGGACGCTCACAAAAATGTATGTAAATGTTGAAGGATGTAGTAAGATATCTTGTGTATATCATAGTTTCTGCTAATGCGGTAATTTGAAACGCAAAGGCTAGAAGATAAGCACTTTTCGCAAAATCCTATTTGCCCACTCTGCTGAGCATTCACAAGCTCAAAACAGGGCCTGAAAGAAAAAAAGATTATTTTGAAAACTGCCTTAATATAAATATAGAGAGGTCGTCATTTTCAGTTGAAAATGAATCTTTTGATATCCAGGGACAACAAAAATACGATCAAACTTTCCAAAATTAAACCTTGAATTTAACCTTTAGGAAAAGGTTGGATGACGAAGAAATTTATAAGCGCAATATCCGAGAGAACAACTTTTTTAAGTGATCACTTATTATAATAGGTGTATAACTTGTTCTTAATCAGATTGATGGCAAACGTGTGTTGTGGGTTCATTGTGCTCTGAAGTTAGCTTGCGTGTTTGTGCAAGCATACTAAAAGACAATCTGAATTAGATAGAATATCCAGAAACTCTCTATATCGGTAAATAATTCTAAAGGAGTAGCCTATTATAAAGGTTTTGATAAACACCAAGGAAATAATCTAGACCTATGGTTAATTAACCAAATCGCACATAAATAAATAATTTTCAAGTGGGACAATATAGCTATCCGCTTTAAGCGTAGAAAAAGTGTCCGAATTTACAAAATAATGTTAACTTCAGTTTGGTTCTATTAAAACATATTCGGTATCTACTTGGTTTATCGAAAAAACTTTGCATACATAAGCCTGCGGAATTTATTTGGGATGTTTGGTCCAAGGAGTACTATTAACAGCCGCAGCTTTTACAAGGTTTTTCAGAAACTGGAGAAACAAGGACCGTGAAAGCAATAAATATTTTGTTCATTCAGTTTAACAACAGCAAATATAGTACAACATACGAGCAAAATTACATTCAAAGAATATTAATTTCCTGAGTAGCTTCATAAAATGAAGTCACAAATGAGAGAGTACTTATCTTCTTGGGGAAGTTAGTGTTCGCCAATTACATTAATATATTTTGAATGAAAAAGAACCCGTTAAACTAAAAGGCTACTTAAGAAACAAAAGAAATTTTAAGATTTATTTACATAGTGAACGCGATTGTACGTATGCTAATAGATGAAGAATTAGCCGTATCGTTGATAATTGTAAGTTTTCTTCGTTAGATGGATTCAATGGACATTTTGTTTTATTTTCTGTTCTACGACTATCCATTATGCATAAATCAAACACTGAGGATACAAGAGACGAATTTTCACTTACGTGCAGTCCTTACTAAACGTACTTTCTATGTATTAGGAGCATATTAATGGCTCACGCTATATATAAATACATCTATTGGCCTTAAGAGCGACATATTGTACGAAAAACATAAGTGGTAGCTCAGATATAGCAAGTTAATGTCGAAAAATATAGAAACGCAAATCTCAAAAGCATCGGCAATTATTGTTCATTCCGTATAACAACAGGAGTGATGTTTTCCTTTGGAAAAAAATAATATTCAATGATATTTCTCGAGATTTGCTAGTAAACATTGTAACGATAATGAGAAGTCTTGGTTTCTAATGTTCAGTGACATTCGTCAAGTACGTAAAAATTATTTGTGTAAGGAGAAACCGAAAGACAACTTGGGAACAAATGAGCCCCGATATAAGACATCAGTTAATATCGTAAAATAATATGCCACAGCATGATAAAGCCCCTCTTTGCAAATAAGCCTACTGGCCAAACACCTGCGTTTAAAATATAATAAAATTGCAATAGCGATGATAAGATGCACGAATGACAAGTCAAGTATATGCTTATTTTAGGTCGTTGGTAGCTTCTTCTATTAACTCTTTATCGCGGGCATAAAGCAAAATAATTTAATTTCAATCAAGGCTTGTTGACGACGACAATAACAATAAGAACAACCACTCAATATACATTCACTCGTGAAAGTCATCTCAAGACAATTCAGTTGACCCTAATTAAAAATCATTTACTAGTATATAACAGATGTTCGTAGAGTGAAATATTCAAAAAAACGGTTGTAACGATGGATTTAAAAATGAATCCATATTTGTAACTGGACATTATGACATTATGTGAGTGTAGGGTTGTCGGTCTGGCAAGATCAAAGAATAAAGGCAAATTTGCAGAATATAACAATTAGAAAGTAAATAATATGAATGCTCTACATCATAAAAAACAATCTTAATCCACTACTCATGACAAGAAGAATGAAAAACTAAATAATCATTAACGTTTTTGGAAACGGCTTGTATACTTTGCAGAAGGTTATCGTGAAAGTAATATTCGGATTAACTTCACGTTCATTCAACACAATAAAAAACGTGAACATCATTTCCCGATCACAACCGACAAAAACAACGAGGCAGTGGCTCAATGGTAAAAAGCGTTCGACTCAAAATACCCAAAGGTCGCGGGTTTCGAATCCCAGTGTTCCACCACTTGGGATTGGATTTGCTGCTGATGACGGGCTTATAAGCCAGAAATGGCCATTCTGGTCTCCCCTTGTCTTTGTAGGTTCCACCTTATCAACATATGCTATACGTTGCTATGCGACCGCCTGCGAGGGCTCTATATTTATACATATATAACAAAGATATTATACCGTACTTCCGACATAGGTACTAGCGAAAAGCCCTGACACGTGTTTCGCCGATGCTTTCTGCTGCTGCGACGTGACAGAAACGAGGGGGTTCAGCTCCTCAGTGCGGGTCCCCAGCGTTCTCTATGCGGTTTCTGGTATATGGACTCTCAGAGAATAATCGGGTAAATACTTTCCGGAATTATTAGAGGTAGAACATGGAGGTGATTCGGACGATCTTTTATGGTGCAGACCGAAATTTTCAATGAACATTTTGGTCGTAGACATCAAATACATCATGGAATAACCACGTAATACACACACAGTAGTACTACAAGTAGTAGCTTCTCGTATGGTAAAGTATGTTATATCGTATTTCCGACATAGATACTAGCTAAAGACCCAGACACGTGGTTCGCCGATGTTTCTGCTGCTGTGTCTCACAGCAACCAAGGGTTCGGCAAAGCAGTTTTTCCCTCAGCGTTCTTTATGCGGTTTCTCGTTGGTGAGTCACGCAGCAGCAGAAACAAAGGCGAAACACGTGTCTGGGCTTTTAGGTAGTATCTATGTCGGAGGTACGATATAACGTCTTTGCTATATAAGATTCTTACTACTTGTAGTTCTAATTGTTTGTAGAATGGGCATTACGTGGTTATTCCACAGTGGTTGATTGTCTTTGACCCAAATGTTCATTGAAATTTCGGGTCTGCTCTAAAAAGACATGTCCGAATCACCTGAATCCATGTCCTGCACTTAATAATTTCAGAAATTATCAACCCGATAAATAAATAAATATATATATATATATATAAGATTTAATGAGATAGGGAACATTATGCAAAATCAGCCAGTACTTCGTCATTGAAAGTTTTACAGGAGTAAATAAGCGACCGTTCTTAAAAATAACGCATAATGTGATTTAAAATTTAAAACAACATTGTTAAAAAATCAGTTTTTTTGAAAAGTGGCTGAGTTTGAAAACTTGAAAAGTCGGCTTGGTGAATTAACCTGAGTTTTCAACTGGAAATAATGCTTGTTCATGTGAAATACGAGCAATCAATAAACCAAAAGTAGAATGAATTTTAAAAATATCCATTTATTGTATATTCTGCGGAATTTGTTTTCCAGATTGTGTGCAATGAAATGTAGGACGTTACCAAACAGCCTTTCTTTCGCGTTTATATTCAAACACGTTTTTCCGAAAATCTGTGGTTTCTTCTACTGACTAAAATTTTATTACCAACCTTATTCTTATGGCAAACAGATGTTGCTTGGTTGAGCCAGTAAAGTCATCACAGGAATAACATATTTCATAGGTTGATATGCTGAAAGGTTGGTCAGTGACTTACAGATTAAAACAAAATTGGTAGGTTATATCGGAACCGTAACGTTTTATGCATATGAAGACGAATACACTTTTGCTAAATTTTCCCCATAACTATTTCGGTTGACGGATTACGATGAGTTTTAGATGGTCCTTGAAATAGTGGTAAATATTTTACATTTTTCTGTGTTTTCTGCGTTTTTCCCCGTGCATGTAGATTTTGCTGTATGTGCTTATAAAAACATTCAAAATAAGATATATAATCATGCTGTTTACCGAAATAGTGATTCTGAGATATTCTTTCTACTACAGATTCTCATTTAGGTCATATGTGTAGACTCCACCATACATCAAATCACTTTACCAAGAAGAAGATATGCTCACAACATAATTCGGCAAAAAATGCCTAAGGTCAATTAAGAAAATTCTTATAAGAAGGTACCTCAAAAGTTTGCTATTTCTTGTCAAATGTCTGCGTAGATAGCCGTTTTCGAAGATCAAGTCTAGGAATAAATGAGGACCTTCGACCGATTTTTCGACTACACTGAAAATATGGGATACAATCTCTGCTAAAAATAAAAGAATCCGCTTATTTCTTTCTACTGATGCGTTTGTGCTGTATTTGCTTATTTTTAGCCCTTCTAAGATGACGAATGCACAACCGAGTTGCCGAATGTATACTAAACGTTTGCGAAGATACGTCAATCTTATGTCTTTTCCATTTCAAGTTTCTGTATTCGCTCATAGTCAAATGCAAAAAGAAATTGTCTGGACATCTTCCAAGTACACAGTGAAAGAGAACATTGACCGCATGTCATGGCTTCTAGTTAATATATAGACATTAAAGTTCCTCATTATCGGTGTGCTAAAACCAAGTACAGTCACAGAAGTGTATTACTAATTTGATGATACAAAACTTCACAAATTTTCAAAATTGAATTTTTTACACGGAATATATCCATGTTTTCCTGGAAAAAATGCAATTTTTCATACTAGCATTTGCCTGAATTTCCTGAATGCAAAACGTAATTTTCCATTCTTTGAAAAGGCATATTAAAACTTTTCAATCATAAATTAATTTCCGTTTATAGTAAAACTAACGGAAACCAAACGTTTTAGTTCAGGGCTTTAAATAACGCAGATAAATTCCTGGATAGTAAAAACGTCATATTTGGCCCGTTTTGGTTCTAGTTTTCCTTAAAGAAACATAGCTGAAATGAACTCATTATTGAAAAGCTTTTTGCGCGTCTATTGAATCCAATGAACCGAAATAGCACCAGGAACTACGTGCCATCTTAAGTTCTGATGCCGATATTACATGAGTTAGGCAATCTAAGTCACTTTATTGAGGGTAGTATGCTTTCGCCCTTGAGCTCCCTATTCACATGCAAAAATGTCAATAGTACAAACGTTTACAGTGTTATATCTGACAAATAAAATGTAGGGTCATCGATATGTGTGGGCAAGGCGCAACCTGCCACTTTTTACACAATCTTCATTATATTGACAATAGTTTCTCAGAAAATGCGTATCTAGTTTGAATTTAAATGTGTCAACAGTTTCTGAAATGAGCACCTCGTCAGGGAGTCCGTTCCATGCTCCAAGGACCCTCTGCGAAAAGGCGTTCCGACGGACTTCCGTGTGGACAAACTTCCTTTGCAGTTTAAAGGGATGACCCCGCAGATGTTCCGTCCCAGCCAATTCGAAGAATTTAGCAAATTCTAGGGCACAATTGCGGCCTCTGACAATCCGGTAGGTTTGGATGAGGTCACCGCGTAGTTGCCTGTAATTTAGAGGAAACAAATCAGGTTCAACCAGTCTGGCTTCGTAAGGCAGATGACTTAGATTCTTTACCATCTTCGTAGCCCTCGCCCGCACTCGTTCCAGCTGTAGATAATCCTTCTTAAACCACGGACGCCAGGCCTGGATGGCATATTCCAAGTGAGATCGAACAAATATCCCGTAGGATTTCGGAAGAGTCCCTTATCAATCTGCACAAATCCACGTCTGAGCGCGAATAAGACCTGTGTAGCGCGTTTAGCTGCCTTTAAACACTGTGGAGATGGTTTAAGTTAGGAGGTTATTAGAACACCGAGGTCCTTCTGTTCCTCAACAATTGAAAGGGGCTGCCCATTGAGAATGTATTGGTAGGAATCATCCTCCTCACTTGTCCTTCTGGTACGCAGTCTTAGGACCACACACTTCCCAACGTTAAAATTTAAGAGCCAACGAGCAGACCAGCTGCTAAGACGGTTGAGATCCTCTTGAAGTGCGTGCTTATCGAAATCAGAACTGATGACCCTCCACAATTTAACATCATCTGCAAACATTATGGCGCTGCAATCCAGGTCGTCGACACAGTCGTTGGTGTACACTAAGAAGAGTAACGGCCCTAATACCGAGCCTTGGGGGACACCACTTAGAACCGGAGTAGGTGTTGACTTCGAGGTATCGACGCACACAGTTTGTAATCTATCTGTAAGAAAGTCTGTGATCCATTTTAGCAGCATTCCTCTTATGCCGATTTCAGATAATTTGTAAATGAGACGTTTGTGGTGGACACTGTCAAACACCTTCTTGAAATCAGTGTATATTACGTCAACCCTACCATTTTCGTCCAGTGCACGAGTCCACTGCTCTGTGGAGAGTAATAAACTAGAAAGACAGGAGCGATTCTGTCTTAAGCCATGCTGGAGATCTGAGAGTAATTGGTTTTCCTCAAGGAACTTCATGGTTGCCTTCTTGATTATTGATTCGATTATTTTACAGCAAATGGAGGTTAGGCTGACAGGCCGATAATTGTTGACATTAGATCGAGCACCACTCTTGTATATGGGGTATATATTTGCTGCCTTCCATTCGGATGGCAGTTTACCTGATTCAAATGACGAATTAAATATATGCGCTAGTGGTTTGGACAGTTCGCTGGCCAGTTCTTTCAAGACCTACGCCGGTATATCGTCCGGACCAGATGACTTCGCTCCTTTCAGATTTCGCAGTTCTAGTTCCACGAGAGGTTCCTGGAATATTATATGTTCAAGCACTGGACCGGCGTCTATAACAGCATTGTTGACGTGGTCAAGCTGAAGTTCCGGTTCTCTAGTGAAAACCGAAGCAAAAAACCGACCTAAGTACCCGGCTTTGTCGCAATTTTCAACGACTTCAAAACCATTCCCATCCATGGGTACTGCTACTGGGTACTTGTTTTTTAGTCGGCTATTGATATATTGGAATAAAATTTTTGGTTTATATTCAGCTTGTTGAATAATTCTTGATTCAAAGTTCTTCCTTGCCTGACGGATCATTCTTTTTACAGCGTTTCTTTCATGACCAAATTCTTTGAGATGCTCTGCTGACCCTGTTTCCCTGAATACCTTCCATTGTTTATTCTTCTTCTTTAACTGCCTGTTAAGTTCTCTTGTTAACCAGGTGGGGCGAATATTCTTTTTTGCACCTTCACTGGACAAAATCGTTCAATCAGATCGAGTGAGACTGTCTTAAAGGATCACCAGTCATCCTCTGGATGCCCTTCAAGCAAGCAATCCCATCTCATAGACATCAATTCTTTCCTAATCGCGTTAAAATCAGCCTTCCATATATTTCGCTTGCATTCCGTTCCATTCTGGCGCTGAGAATAAAGTGAGTAATCCCACATCAGCGTACTTTGGTCACTCTTACCGAGGGGTGCAATAGAATACACTTCATCAATGCTAGAGAATTCCTTCGTAAATACCAGGTACAGGCAATTTGCTCTCTGGTTCTCTCGAAATCTCGTTGGTATGTTAACCTTCTTTACCAGAGGTTGGTCAAGATTTAGATCCATTAGCTTGTGGCCGAAGAAAGTTGGTGCACCATCAACTGTCAGATTTACCCAGTCTACTATAGGTGCATTGAAATCTCCAGCAATAAGCACCTACTGGTGACTTGCTGACCCTGTTTGCCTGAATACCTTCCATTTTAATTCTTCTTCTTTAGCTGCCTGTTATGTTCTCTTGTTAACCAGGCGGGGCGACTATACTTTTTTTGCACCTTCACTGGACAAAAGTGTTCAATCAGATCACTATACAGATATATATGAGAAGAGACGGATATCTGTTGGATAAAAGAATATTTAACGCATATCTTTTTGAAACTGGTCCCCCAGTTCATCGTCAGACCTTTGAATGCGACCAAGAAAAAATTAAATAATTAATCATGTCAAAAAGGTTTCTAAATTCTGGCGATGTTTGCGCCAATAGGCATTAAGTGTTTTTTGTCATCCCGTCGTGATTGGCTGTGCGCATTTGCAGTTGTCCTTGCGGATTTTTCATGTGACATCCTAATCGATATGCCATGTTGATTCATACCTCATCTGAGTGCATTGATTCCAGGAAATTGTAGCCATTTCTAATCGTACAGGAGTCCACAATCGGAGTGTTCTCCAGTGCAAATGTGTGCTTGGTATCCAGTTTGTGCATGGGTACCTGGGATACATGGTCTCCTCTTCTTACCACTAACTGTTGTAAGTGTATGCTGGTTGAGATGAATTTCCATGTTTGTCCCCATTAATTTGCATCACAACTGGAACATGTGATTTTGTAGAAAACAACTTCTGTATCATAAAAGTCAACCGTATCCTAAGGGTATATCAGCTCTGAGCGTCAGGTAAATTTGAGGGTCTTATGCTACATTCATTTGGTGTTTTCGCCGTTGCCGTTCGACAAGTACAGATATATTTTCCACGTATGGGAGATTTAGCCAGGTCGTTGTTTTGGGTGCCTTGGTGGCCAGGTCGTTTGAAATATCTTTTTTAAATTCTTACCGATTCGGGCAGTGATGCAGATAGTCAGTGCAAACTTTGGCACAAACATTGTCCAAGAGCAAATTCAAACGCACACGGCCAATCACGACGGGATGTCTAAAATTAAACTTAACACTTATTAGCGCAAACATCGTCCAGTTGTAGAATCTCCTGTTAGACACGGTTAATACGTTAATTGTTCGTGTACACATTTCGACGTCTGACGACGAGCTGGGGGACCAGTTTCGAAAATGTACGCATTAAAGTCTTTATTTTCTCATAGAATTATGTTTTTTACTTTTTACGTTTTATGAGATGCCAGTTTATCTGTATAAGCATGCAAAAATAGTGCTTACCGCTACAAAAACTGATAATGTTTTTCCATTTGTGCCTTAGGGCGCCTTCTAGAGCCCTCACAGACAGTCGCATAGTGACTAGTAACATGTAGATATGATAGCGAAATGACAAATACATGGGAAACCGTAATGGCGATTTCTGGCTTATTAGATGGCATCAACAAGTAATACTGAATCCCATGTGTGGACCACCTCAGTACTTTATTATATATATATATATATATATATAAAAGTATAAATATCAACGTGACTGAAGATACACGGTTCAGATAAATTATCCTGTTCAAAAGAAAAAGAGGCCATTTAATGGACCACACTGCATTGAGGCTGATATTTCGGAAACTTCCTTGTTTCCGTCATTAGTGTGGTGGTGGGGTGGTTGTTTTGCTTGCCTTGATTTGTTCTGTCTTGGGTGGGTAAAAGTCTGACATCGGTTGAGTGACCTCCGGCTGGCTCTTCCCCCTGCTGTGAGTGTGACAGCGGGTGGAGAAGCCGCGAGTATGCTTCTCTAGTGCTGTTGGCTCCGTCTAGACTGACTGCAGCGTTGCACGTTTGACTTTGTATGTCGGATGCAGCTCATTCGTTCTGTTGATTGTGCCAACTGAGGAACAACTTTCGACCACCAGTCTGGCCGTCTTTGCATTGACTCAGTAGATTACTATTGCTTCCCCAAAGGCAAAATTCTGCTTCTCCTGTTGTATGTGACCATATACCAGTGAAAGTGTATCCTCTTGGGTTCACTGCAAGCTGGTGGTCATGCAATCTTTTGCAGTGGCGTTTTCCCGCTTCACCAACGTATCTCGAGCTGCAATTTTGGCATGGTAGGTTGTAGAACAACATTGATTGATACGCTACCAGTAGTGGGTCTTTGGATCTCATTATCTGCTGCCTAATAACTTCTGGTTTTGGGTCTCTTCAATTCCCAAAGCATGCCACGTTCTGGCGGTTGACTCCAAAACATTCTGCAAGAAGGGGATTGCGAGTTTAAACTTCAATTTGTCCTGATAGGATCGCTCACGAGTAGGCTTCGTTCGGCTCTCAAGTATGAAGAATCGTGGAGAACTGTTGGCTATGACAAGGGAACAAAGGAATTTCGCTTCCTCCTCTGTCCCATCTTTGACAAATGTGTCATCGACGTTTTTTGACCAGAGGTTTGAGGAACACCAGTCACTTCAGCCTCTGCAAAACTATCTCAGCAACAAATCCGAACAGAGGGGGGAGGCCATCGGCGTTTGCATCTTTTGCTC
This sequence comes from Schistocephalus solidus, assembly GCA_017591395.1. NCBI lineage: Eukaryota > Metazoa > Platyhelminthes > Cestoda > Diphyllobothriidea > Diphyllobothriidae > Schistocephalus > Schistocephalus solidus. Next base: position 320,194 of record WEDG01000437.1, on the reverse strand, counting down.
GTAAACCGATAAGCCTTCGGACCCTGCTTTTCCCTTTAGGTTTTGAAACAGCGCTATATGTGAGCAAAGTAATTTTCCCTATACGACGGCCTGTGGTGCAATAGATTTACCCACAAGACACAATAAGAACAATAGATCCCACAAACTGATGGGTATGCAACCACTGTGCGTTGACCGATCGAATCCGACGAGGCAACTAGCCGGTGGCGTCAGAGTTACCAATCACGTAAAGCCGATTTCGAAACTCAGGAGCCCCTACAAGTAAAGGTTGGGTAAAACTGGCTAAGGCTGGCCTTCGCGTTCTTGTCTTTGTCGGTAATCCCAGTATGTTTATACAGATGCAAAAAATGATCAAGTTATCTGTGGAAAAAATTTTTTATTGCGATTATTTTCAAATTTGCGACCCCATTTCATCCTCGCATAAACAAGCGATGTACACAAAACATTCAACCTTCAGCTGTGACTGACATACGATTCAGCGTTAGGCCTATAGGTGTCCAGTTATTTCAGAAACCTGATTGATGCTGGCGGTGATCAGTTCCACCTGACCTGCTTCGGTGCACGTCAATTGATATTTTAATTGGAGAACATCACAGCCAATCCCAGTGATGCAGGCGAAAACTACGGGGGTTTCCTGTTATAAAAACGAGTGTCCTATGTCCAGTATGTGCTTTTTTGTCTTGGCTTATATTTAACGTCTGTTCTCCACTATCTGGTGTTTATGTACACGAATGAGAAGCGATTTCCTGGTCTGACCACTATATAAAGCACCACCAAATGTACAGGGTATTTTGTAGACAATTAAATTTTGTTTGCAATAGCCAACCCTGTCCTTTAGTCAAAGTCGACTGTTTTCTCGTCAATCTCCATTTCGTCCGATGATAGAATGGGTACCAGTTTTAAAAACTTACATTAAAACATGCATTTTGTTCCAAGCGATTTTGAAGTATTTTTGATTACACATCTTGGGATACAAATGCTTTTATTTGTTTTTATATAACCTGGTTTTGACGTTCATTTGCCTACTAAGGGCAGCTTTGGTCTTTTTTAATAAACTTCTTGGTTACTTCATTTACCAACTAATTATAATTAAAATTGTATCTGCGTGCAAGTTACTTCCACTAAATCGATCATTTTGAACGAGACGTGTAAACTGCAAATTTGCTCTCAGACAGAAAAGACCAACGCTATCCTCTTCGAGGATCTAAACAGTTAAATGCACTTGAAGGGAATTTTTGTATTGACACTGTTCATCCTTCTTCGTTATATAAAAAAATTAAAAATTATTTGCTTGATACAAGTACTTATTTTCATGAAATGTATTGCAACTCCAAGTAGATGGAGTTCGCTGTTAACATGTTTACATATATAATTTCTTGACAGAATGTCCCCAATTCTATAACCCGTTGTTTGTAGTTGAAGGTGGATATGCCTGCTAATGAAATGCAGATAAGGTGTGGTGCAGTAAATCAGAGATGCTGCACCGAAATTTGAAATATAATTTTTCGTTTGATATCAATAATAACACATACATTTAAGCAAACGCACCGATGGCAATTAAATCAGTAGGAAGACGTGTGCATATGTTTTTGTGAAAGTGTCATTTTTGGAGTCTGTTTATAATTGACGCAAAGCTTCTGTCGAAAATCGGTTGATCTATCAGTTGCTTGCTTTAATGTTTTCTGATCTGCAGACAAGAGATAAGTGCAATTGCCTCCTGTGTACGCGTGGCAACACATAATTAATTGACGGAGTTGTTGAATTAAATGGCCACTAAATTATCACACCAAAGACCATCTGAGTTGATAAAGGAGCACTGAGTTAAGATGTATGGCCCCTAAACGGGCCAGGTGGTAAATGCACTGGACTAACACGGAGCCAAATAAGAGTGCAGCGGGCGTTATTGTTAACTGGGATGAGGTCCCATTATCAATAGCGAACATGGGGGTGCGCGTATCCATCATGTGCACGCATAATTGCAGGTTCATGCCGCACCACCCACTGTTGTCATTGTATGGCTTTCCGTGGGATATGATTCATTTGTGCCCGAACCCGCCTTTCGGTCTTCTTGACTATGTCTTGACACCGGGCACACGCGGTAAGGGAAAATAGGGTGTGCATTAGGCGCAGTGCAAGTCTATTCTTATTTAAGCCTAATTTGCACACAAGTCACCGTACCTGCACCAACCTTCTTTGGAGCATGAGGTGGATATCGTCAGACTACGACGGCCGAGCTGACGAGTAATTATATAATTCCTCTGATGGAATGTTTAACTGTTACCTCAAAACCGCAAGCAAATAACCATGTTGTTCCAGCTGTTGGAACTCATTTTTTGCGTCTTTCACTTTTGACACCACACATTCGCTTTTATCCACTATACCATATCTGGTAATTTTAACAAAACCCTGGTTTTTAAAGGTTATAAAACATTCCTTAAAAACCAAGCCTCCATTCATTACGGAGCTATTCAGGATCAGTCACCGAAATGTCACAAACGGCCGGCGTTTTTCACGTTTTGACTGATTGACAAGGTAACATATTCTGCGCCAAACGGACCTATGCATAAACTGGTTGGTGCGTTAATGCCATCTGAATTTGTTTTCTGCAAGCAGTCATGGACCTTCTCGAAAGTTCTTTGAAGGAATCTTCCAACTGCTGCCAATAAGACTGTTGGTCTGTATTTCAAAGGTTGACAACTTCTACAATAAATAAGGTAACTTGACATGAAAAAAAGACGTAAGGCTTATTTACACGTTTGCCCTTTCTTAGCAGGTGCTATTGAAATTTATCTGTTCATCAAACCATCAGCGAACAAAATAGTAATGAATATTGCCGTCCTGTTCCCCCCTAAATGAAGATGAGTTGGATGCTTGTGGAAAGAATTTATATTTAAAGATATACTTGACCACATGCTGACGGTAATTGGGATCCACCAACGCTTCGAATAGTTGGTCGAAATCATCCATATTTATGACTTTGTTGAACGGCAACAGACATCTTACGAAGAAACATTACTTACTGCCTTAGGGGGTGGGACTCGCCTGTGGGTAATGTGATACCCACGTCATCAGAATCCTATTATAAAATTATGTTTGGTATTTGTTAACTTTAAGGATATCCGACATAATTGTTGATCATACTTCAGCGTCGTAGTTCGTCAAGGACGGTCACTTAAGTAAGGTGGCGTAATTTGGGACAACTCGGTCTGAAACCAGTCCATAATGAATCATAAATCATGGTACAGGAGACTGTTTGCTTGATGGATTCACGAAAAATTTCCACTATGCGGTGGGAGTAACAGTGGAAACAACTTTGCTGAGTAAAAGTACACTGTCAGACGGATTGAGTCCTCCTACGGGGAATTGACTTTGGCATCCAACAAGTCACTGATTTCAGTCATGACAGTCCCACTGTCAATTAATTTCAATAAGAACGAACTCATCTTGCACCGGGAAGCTAACATACCTGTACACAATTAGCAGAAATGGGCAGATGTGTATTATGGTCCCTAAATGGTCATTTAAAAACCGTAATTTTAGAAGACGTAGTTGGATAACCGAAGTAATCATGTACAGCTGAGAACTCCACAAAAGTCAATCCCATGTCTCCATCTTTATCTCCACACTATCTTCCGAATGCATATTAGCTTCCCGTCGATGACTGAGATCCCTCTGAAGGCAGCGTACCAATGCTAAGTCTATTTCTATGAGTATTAGTAAACTGCGTACACGACTTACCCATCGATGTTAAAGGGTCTATTTGTGTGTTGCCGATGGAATAGCCAATCCGTCCGACTGCTTTGGTTACGTCGTTCGCATTGCCATTTAACTAATCTATTCACTTTTAGGCTGCAAATGTTTTCTAAGCATAGGTTTCATTCCTCTTAAGTATCTTTCGAACTGGAACGATGTTAATCTAGCAAGATTTGCTGCAGAACATCACCCGTGAAGTAAGCAATGCCTTATACCATCAGAGCTCTACCATATAAGGAGAAAAACCTCTCCATGAAGATTCTTTCTAAGCACCTACTTAAACGGTGCTCGCTTTTGACATGAAAGGTGGGTGAACTAGACACCATACTGCCGTAAACAGTAGGAGACCATCTGTGAGAATTGTCGCGACCTGTACGCATTAAGGAAACGTTATGTTACACACACCTGACGCTGACAGCCTACTGTCTATGTCCCTTGGGCTACGATGCCACAGGTTAAGGAGCCTCCCCAGGACACGAAATAAACTTAATGCAATGGACCTAGTGTAAAACTACTGACCATTTCTATGTAGCATGCGAAGAGGGGAAAAATATCCATGTGGTGGCAGATATCAGCTGGAGATAAAAACAATCCTCTTCTGCCCCGGCACGCTCATTTACGCTGTCTTTATATTACCTTATCTACGTACTTATCCCTAACGCAACATCTCTCACATCAGAAGTAGAGATACGTTTTTTTAATTGTTTCAAAAAGGCCCTACCAGGAGTCTCAAAAATGACAACGGCCAAACGGAATTGCCGCGTCGGGTCAATTGCATCGATATGAAACCACATTTTGCCAAGGCTTCTTATTCATCAGTTAATGGTTTGCGAAATGCCTTCACATCCGTTAGCTTGCCAACACCACAATTTATGATAATGTGTGGCTCACTGAATTGCTTTGTCAGTTCCACCTTATCACCACAACAGTTTCCTACAACAAACGCTGCGTAAATCTTCCTTAAGTAGGCTAAAACAGTTTCATTGTTTTCTTATGAAAGGGCAGTCCATCGATTGTAAGATAGACAACTACCTCGTCATGTGGATCTGTAATGGAAAGGATTACGTTCCTGCTCGTTCAGCTAATTTGCCAGCCAAAAGTAACCGTCAACAACGTCCGAACGTCTGCGTGCAGATGCGGAAAGAATGGTTTTATATAATCTGCAGCAGGTTATTTAAGTGAATATGGGGTGTTTGAGGGCATACTGCCCACTTGCGTAACAATTTACGTAAGATGGGTACTTTTCATGCGTCGACGCCCTGTCTGATTCAAACGTCAATGATGTTTAGTCATCATAGGTAGAGGCAGAATTCGTCTCAGAAGCCGAACTATCGGACAACGAGGAAAACGTATCCAATGATTACCTTTTCCTCATATTTTCGTAAATATTTCGTAAAGTTTCATTGACATGGCCATGTAGGCAACGTCGATAATTAAGATCTGACATATGCGTGTACATATTGAAGACGTTATACAATGCTGGCGTGTGAACGACAGCGTGACAGATAAGGATGTCACGCACATGCATAACGTGATAATTCACGTGTTAAGCCTTGTGGGTTTGTAACGGACCAAAACCCAAAGTTTTTTTTAAATCGATCTTCCCTGCTTGGGTAAATATTTTTCAGAATTTGGCCCATCGCGTCTAATCGTCTCATGTTCAAGCTTCCATCCCCATAAGTCCCATCCTTAACGAATACTTCTTCTTTTCGATTACGTACGAATTTCCCCTCGTCTTATCCGATTATATAAATATTGCCCAACTTTTAACGTATCCTTGTATCATTCGATAAAACTCTTATTACATACTTTTACATATCTTCTCCATCTAAATGTACTCTGACAATAAAATCAACATAGTCGCTCATTCATTTGCCATTCTTCAATGTCGTATGCCTAAAAGAACCTTAATTCTGTGCGTGTTGACCTAACGCAAAAACGTCAGTCATTTATCGCGCTGGCTTGCAACTGCTGCAAATGCTCACCTTCATTTTGCAATGAGCTGTTTATTTCAGCATTACAGGAAGCTAAAAACGGTGAAAACCTTAAAACAAGGAAATCTTTACTAAACCGACATGCACAAAAGACATGAATTGCATCCAATCTGCAAAATGGACACATTCAAAGATAGAGCGAAATTGCTTGGTTTTGATTCATTTTGACTTGCCCGAAGCAGACATGGCCTGTTTATCAGTGAAAAATTGCTTAACAGCATAAGTGGCCAGAATTATTTGCGCGAATGGATACGTGCATAACAATCGATCAATTAACCACTAGAAATGTAAGATGAAAAATATCCAAGAGGATAAAGGACGTACTTGGTCGGCTGGATTTGAACACCGACCTCACTCCTAAGAGTCAAGTGTCCTAACATTTTGCCCATCACGCAACGTCACGAATGCTTAACGTTTAATATATACTCTAAGGAGAAGGAACCTGCTAACTTAAGGAAACCGCTCCTACTTAGCTGGAACACGTTTTCTTCAGAAATAGAACAATCTATTTCTGTAGAATATAGCGAAACCGGATTTACCGGTCATAAAAAAGTTTCAGTCTTCTCCCAACTGCTTCAAAACCTGATCACCAATGAAGTAACTCCGCTTGCGCATGCAAGCTGCGCTGGGTGTCTTGATCTTGCAACGTGAACAAGACGTGTAGAGGAAAGACTTGACTTACTCTCTGAGATAATATCAATGCTCATAAAGGACAACAAGAGGCCAAGTATACAAAGGGTAAGGAAACAGTTGAGAAATCGGTCTACATACATCTGAGAGAATATTGCAAAATCACTGAAAACAACCTTATGCAAAACCCAAAGAGACAGAGAAAAAAGTCCTAGCAAAAAACACCAGACTCATATGGAGTACAGTCTATAGGTTTGCAGAATTTGGATATTAGAGTAAAACCATGTATATTAGCCCCTTTTGAAAAGCCAGAGTCTAACAAGGCCACATGCAGGCACATACAGCAGCAGAAGGCGGCTGACACGCCATCTGCTAAAAGCCGACGTAAGCTCTGTTATACCGCACGACAGCCGTGCAAGCACACCATGTGAATGGAACCTTAGCTACCAAATCTAGAGAGAGACTTCTAATGAAACGGAGGCTAGACTAAGCAACGGGCAACGCGGTTAATTACAAGAAAATACATTAACACACGTTTGACTGTATCGTTAACGGCTTTTGACTTTGCGAACTCTGTGTTCAGTTTGTCCAGTGTAAGTGAAATAAGTAAACTGGGAACAAGCGTTTCATGTGATGCGAAAACAAAATTCAGCTATAAAAGGGGTCCCAGAATAACCGTCAGCAGTTCACATGGAGAAAGGTAAACATGACCAAGGTCTTTTTCAAAAAGGATGTTTCAACATTTTTCAGAGACTTTTAGTCGATTAAAATGCTAAAAACATATGGAATAGACAACGCACAGCTGGCAATTAGTTCAAACCCTCGGCTAACACACTTAAAAATCATTTAGGTAACCGAAGCGCGGGTGCAGTTCTTGCTACAAAAAGGGTCATCTCTGCGGCATATGAATGCCACTTTTTTTCAATAAGACTATGAGTGGAGAATAATGGTTGAAGATAAATCAACAGATAAATGAAATAAATTAGCGCAGACGTAATGGGTAAACACACCTAAAATCACAGAGGGTCACATAATTCACGTCAAAAGAGAATTGTTTTGTCAAAAAGCCCTCAGACTGACAGCTTAACAATTAGCAAAATTCCCGATTGTGAGGCTAATATAAGCGTTTGTGGCCGCTGCCTCGAAAAATAATTTGCGGACCACCGGAATCTCTTCAACAAACTCGACCAGCTGAAATCCCTAGCCTCTCGGCAGAGACAGAGACGTGGCTTACTGAAGATATAGGCCTAAGCGAAGTCAGTATCGGGGACCACCACAGGTTCCGTTGTGACAGATTCCAGTGTAGAAGCAGAGGCATGACAGCTGATATATCCCAGGAACCTTCGTCCTGCTAGAGGGAAATTTCCGACGTAGTACAACGAAGGTATGAAATAATATCTCGTACAATTATAATTAAAAATTAGCCGATTATTTATCTCTGCGTTGTTTACCGGCCTCTTAGCTCGCACGAAAGCGATGACAAGGAACTTCTAAACTCACTGAACTTGATATGCCAGCAGGATAATGAATAGCTCCTGGGTGACTTAAACGCGCCTGGCAAAGATCGGAAAAGTTCGGCAGTAAAGGCCATAGCAACGTCATTTGACTATAAACTTCTACAATTTTCCCTGGTCGAATACCTTGACCAGCAAGTAGAGTTCGGAACTAGTCTGAGAGCAGGCCGATGGTCAAACATTTAAGATCTCGTTTTCAGTAAAGACTAAGGGTCATAAGGGAAGTGAACTCACAACTGCCACAAGGGTTAAGTGACGGAAGGACCGCAGAAAGTCCAGCTACTGTCCCAGTTGTTCATCTGATGACAATCCAGAACGAGCAATGAGTGAAGAGACGGCTGTCACTGAAACCATAACCTTTTCAGTTGACGAAGTCCGACAGGATGACGCTAAACAGCCGTAGGCCTAAAATATTGACTTTCTACAAAACAATTTAAGTCCTTGTAAAGCTTGCTATGCTAAACTTATGTGATGAACATAACTTCTTACTGAATTTTTCGGCATTGTTTTCGGCACGGGTACTCCTACCACTCAAACTTGCTGACTTCTCTCTAATTATATACCTGTGCTTCAGAAGAGGGCTTTGCGGTAGATGTAGTGCACACCGATTTCCGCAAAGCCTTTAACAGCGTGTCTTATCAACGACTTTACATAAACTGAGCGTTCGTGGCATTAGGGGAGAGTTTTTGAACTAGATAAAGTCATATCTGATTGGTCGAAAACAACGCGTCTGTATCGGAAAGGATAAATAGGACTGGGTGAACGGGGTTAGTAGCGTCCCCTTGGCTCCGTTATTGGTCTCATACTTTTCATTCTTAATGTAACTGACTGTCTTCAGGAGCTGAACTGCGGTAAGATCATGTTTGCGATGATGCTAAGCTACGGCAAGTCATTAAAGTCCCGCGCGAGCAAAATTATCTGCAAAATAATCAGTGCAGACTGCAAACATGGTCGAAGAAATGGTTCCTAGATTTAAATGTGTAATAGTGTGCCATTTAACACCTGCGTACAACCAATAATCTTCCAACTACCAACATGAGGACATATTACCTGAACGACACCCAAATTCCCATTAAATTTTCACAGAAGAACGTCGATTTTGGAAACGAAGCAAACTTAAGCCATCAAAGCAATGGGCAAAGGTTGCAAACACTGCCATGCGGTTTCTGCAAGCTTTCAAAAGGGCGTTTTGATCTTTCGATGAAGACCTCTTTGGTACAGTCTTAGGCACAAGTTCGTTCGACCTCACCTAGAATATGGCGCACATGCGGGGCGTTGATGGCTCGCAAAATACAAAATTTATCTTGATAAAGTACAATGCCATGCAAAAAAGCTATAAAGATACCTTAAATATCACTGTGATATAGAGAGACTGGCATGCCTAAAACTATAAGTGACGAAGAAGAAGGTAGTTTGTTCACCGGAATCATGGCTTTATTCGTCTGAGCTTTCGAACTCTATTTGAACTCTATTCCCTCTAAGTTACAGGCAATAATGAAGTTCACTGGTCCTAATTTACAAGATAATACATGGCCTTGAGCTAGGGTTGCGCTTTGAGTATATGTTTCAGTGGCACCTCCTGCCTCCTCTGTGTGGACGCGAAATGAAGCTGCGCATGAAAATGTTTACCCTGAATACTTCACGCAACGGGTAGTAAAAGACTGTAATCATTTCCCACAATCAGTCATGGTGGCGACGTCCCTATAGCTTTGAACGAATCACTTTGATAATAAAATGCCTCTCTGGTTTTCCGTCATAGATCTTAAAACAAAGTAATATCACGTAAACTCCAGACACAAGCTTTTTGTAAAAACAAAGCTTATTAGGTTTTTGAATACTATTTTTATAGTGTATATTGTAAAGAGTACGTACACAGATGTATAGGACACACTGGGCCGCAAAAAAATAGGGTTTTCAAAGGCATCACTCATCAACTTTACCAAACAACCTGGAAAAATATGCTGAATTCTCAAATGGTATCGTCTTCGTTAAATATTTTTAAAGTCCTTCATTTAAATGAGGAGATATAATGCGTCCATTTGGAAAAGGTACTTCAGTTGTAGCCTGCGGTTTAAATAGGACACAATAGTTTAAGAATCAAAACAAAGATCAGTTTAACCGTGAGTGCTAGCCAAATAATATACGCATGAGACTAAATATGTTAGCATAGATGTGAGACTGAAACCTCCAGGAGTTTGACCGACGTCTCTCGCAATATTACAAGGTTGAGTTTAGATTAATCAAAATTTGGCTTTGGTCGACGAAAGCTAACCGATCGGTGACGGAACTCATGCGTCCCGTTCTTTCTTGGAATGCACTCTGGAGCCCCGCCAGCAGCTGAACAGCGCCGACTTTTAAAGGCTAAAATAAATCTTCTGACAAAGAAAATTTAATAATTTATCATCCTCAGCCAGGCATACCTAACACCAGGTTGTGCACCATCCGAGGCTCAAACCCGCGATATATTAAGTAAAAGTCTAACGCTCTAACGCACTGCGCCATGGGCTCACCAATCGGCTACAGGAGTCAATCCTTCACCAAAGTGAATAATCCCGATTTAAACCTGCAATTCATTGAGTCAGTGGAGCAGTAAGTTACAGCGTTGGAAATCTAGCAAACCTGGGGCTAGGTATAGCATGCTGATGACTGACAATAAGTCAGAAATGACCGTTCATATCTCCCGTGTTTGTGCCGGCGATATGCTGATTGTAGTTGATTGACCTATCAAACAAAGGCTAATTTAGCTCTTCATAAACACCTTAAACAAATGGCTTTTTACATGAATCTGCCTCGCCAAGGCTCATTGTAAATATTTATTTCCCGGCGAATACGTGGAGAAAAGTCAGAAATTTGCATTTGGTTAGCATTTGAATACTGTTTCATAACGTCGAAATTAATGATTTCATAAAAGAAAGCACATGATAAGCATGAATCCTTCGATTGGGAAGCTGTCTTATTTAACCACGAAGGCATAATATAAGTTTTAAAGATGAAGACATTAGCTGTACTTTCACCTTTTAAGTAGCCATATGTTTGTCAGATGGCGCCAAGCATCTCTGAGTCTCCTAAGTGTCTTATGATGGTTTATAACGCAGGCACAAATACATAACAGAAGCTTTTAGTTTATCATTTTTCAGCTGACAGAAACTGCGGCGATCCGGATAAAGTACTTTTATTAGTGCTTTTAAGATAATTTATGCTCAAATGATTTCCCATAAACGTTTCGTCTTTTTGGTAGGATCAATCGACTGAATTTACTCCAAATGAAGACAGTCACCTAGCAGAGCTGGTATGTTTTCTGTACATACGCCTACTTAATTATGCTGATGCCCAATTTAAGGTGGCAAGACAAATTCAAAAATATTAATAAGCAAATTTTATTTGAATTTTGCGTGCCAAGGATAGCAAACAAAGATTTATGTGGACTAAGGTCAGGCATGATTTTGGTGGTCAATAGGAGGTCTTTTACTGATTTTAGGATATAAAATATTTCAAACAGACTGCAAACAGACAAGTGAAGATATATGCGATGAAATTTCGTAACTTAGACTAAAAGGATTTGGTTAACGGTACAAATTGGCCAGGTTTTATTGTTTCTAGTCAATGCGAACTAAAATAAGAAGATCTGTCGATTATATGTATTAATAGTTTCGTCGCGAATTCACTCATCGCATGGGCATATACAGTCGCATGTGCATCAATGACAGCGGAATTCACCGCAATGCCGACAACACCCAAACACCATGCACACCCACCGCTCCTGCCATTCTTACCATCCTCACTAACATGAATGGCATCCCCCCAGCCTCTACCGATGTCTCCTGCCCACACTGCGCCCGCAACTTCAAATCACGCATCGGCCTGGTCGGTCACCTGCGAATCCATTGCACGGAGGCTGGTGAGCCATTGCCTGGTGCTCTGACATTCAGTCGACGCGCCCCCCTCCACTGCCCTCACTGCTCCCTCGCATTTACACACCGCATGGGCCTATTAGGACACATGCGCCTCCATGACAACCTGCGGTAAACCACCGGAGGCTAAGCAACATCAGCGCACACCATTTACCCTACTACATAGACAACAATCTCACCATCATCATTATGTACCTGATAAAATCAAACTTTCTTAGAAACCGTGGCTTGGAAAGCGGCCAATCTGACGCTTACACCAGACCACACCATCGACCCAGTGTATGTGTTGTGTGTGTCCAGTGGCTGACCAGTGGACTGAGAGTCAGACGGCGATGGCTCCTCCATTTCCTCTAAGTAAGTGAATCCTGGTGTGTGCATTGTGGGGGCCAGGTCGTGGTGTGGCGTGCGGAGACGGGTACACCGACCCGTCAGACAATGTGCCCATTCCTACATCAGACGACTGACTGGCTTGGACGGTGTTCTGATAGTAGCGGTGGGGGAGAGAGTGAGGTCGACAGCTTAACTCATTTTCCTCACTATAACCAATCTGACTTGCTTAAAACTATCAAAGTGCACTAAAAGCCGTGGCTTGGAAGGTTGCCAACTGGCGGGATAACTCGGACCGCGTGGTCAGCCCAATGTGTGTTTTGTGTGGAGTGGCTGACTCGTGGACTGAGAGTCAGGCTGCAAAGGCTCCTTCTTTAGTTGGTCTTTATGGCACTCCCACTCTGTGGGATCCGAGCCAGGTGTGTTGGTTTGCTGATGTGCAGCTCCGGCCATGCCAGCCACCTGCGCCCTCTCCCATCTCCGGTCTTCTTGACTCTGTCGTGACACCGGGCTCAGATGTGGGAGGAGGAGAGAGTGCGTTAGTTGCAGCACAAGAGTACTATCACTTACAACTAATTCACGCACAACTCACCGTCTCTGCACCACCTGGTGTGGAGCATATGGTAGACCTCGTCGGAATTGCTGGTCGAACTGCCATATTTTCAATAAGAAGAGATTAAATTCTTTGAAAAAATACAAACTTCAATGCGTATATTCTGCAATCTGGTTGCAGTTCGCCGTCAGACTTTCGGATATTTACAACAACAATTAACTAATAACCCCTATCTAACAGAAGATTTTACGGGATGGCGATGACTGCGCCAATACGCGTTACGTGCAGTTTGTCATCCTGTCATGATTGGTCGTGGGCAGATCGGTTATTTGGTCAAACAGGAATAGTCGCACACCGATCTAGTGGCTTCCCGAAGCAAACAAGCTCCGTATGGGTGGCAACCAATTACCAGGCCGAAGTCGGCCAAGTTATAATAAATACCCGATCTGCAACGAAAGAGAATGACAGGTGGTGAGGCACTGATGAACGTCAGTTCGATGAAGTGCTTATGACGCATCCGCTAGTTACAGTGTGTGGACTGTCTGCGCCGTACTCGAACGCATGTTTGTGTTTCCAGTCCCAGCTGTAAGTCAGGGTTTGGCTGAATAAAAGCATAAAAAGTCCGAAACAGACTGTTTTAATTTATCCGTGATCTCTGTGGTGTCTAATCTCTGCATATATATATATATATATGATAGTGTGGGGGCTTATGGATCTGCTTAAGGAACATGCATGTGACGTTGTGCCTGGAGCTCAGAGCCCTCGCAATTGATCGCATAGCGACGTGCAGCATATGATGGAATGGAATCGACAAAGACAAGGGAGACCGAAATGGCCATTTCTGGCTTATTAGCCGTCATCAGCCAGTCATACCCAATCCCAAGTATTGCACACCTAGGACTCGAACCCGCGACTTTTGGTATTTCAGTCGAACGCTCTACCATTGAGCCACGGGCTCGTTGTTTTGTCGGTTGTGATCGGGAATATGATGATAGTATGGGGCTCACCGATCTGCTTTAGGAATATGCATGTTCCGTTGTGCCCTGGAGCTCAAGACTAGAGCCACCCTCACAGGCGGTCATCGCGACGTGTAGCATATGATGGAATGGAACCGACAGAAATAAGGGGGGGCAAGGAATGGCCATTTCTGGTTTATAAGCCGTCAATGGTCATACTCGAAAAGTCCCAAATTAGCGTGGCACACCTGAGTTCCAGACCCACGACCTTTGGTATTTGAGTCGAAAGCTCTACCATTGAGCCACGGGCTCGTTGTTTTGTCGGTTGTGATCGGGAATATGATAATAGTGTGGGGCTCACCGATCTGTTTAAGGAGCATGCATAATCCGTTGTGCCCTGGAGCTCAGACTAGAGCCCTCGCAGGCGGTCGCATAGCGACGTAGAGCATATGATGGAATGGAACTGACAAAGACAAAGGAGACCGGAATGGCCATTTCACCCGAGCATGTGCCGTCATCAGCCAGTCATACCCAATCCCAAGTGTGGCACACCTGGAATTCGAAACCCGTGACATTTGGTATTTGAGTCGAATGCTCTACCATTGAGCCACGGGCTCGTTGTTTTGTCAGATCGGGGAATATGATGATAGTGTGGGGCTCACGCCGATCTGCTGCTTTAGGAACAGCCATGTTCCATTATTGCCCTGGAGCTCAGACTAGAGCCTCACTTAGTGGCGGTCGCATAGTGACGTGTAGCATATGATGGAATGGAACCGACAAAGACAAAGGAGACCGGAATGGCCATTTCTGGCTTATTAGCGTCACCAGCCAGTCATACCAAGTCGAAAGTGTAGCACACCTGGGATTCGAACCCGCGAGCTTTGGTGTTTGAGTCGAACGCTCTACCATTAAGCCACCGGCTCGTTGTTTTGTCGGTTGTGATCGGGAATATGATGATAGTGTGGGACTCACCGATCTGCTTAAGGAACATGCATGTTCCGTTGCGCCCTGGAGCTCAGACTAGAGCCCTCGCAGGTGGTCGCATATCGACGTGCAGCATATGATGGAATGGAACCGACAAAGACAAAGCAGACCCGGAATGCCAATTTCTGGCTTATAAGCCTTCATCAGCCAGTCATACCCAATCCCACTATATATATATATATATATATATATATATATATATATATATATATATAAATGAAGAGATGAAATGCTTTGGGAAAAACAAAATTTAGTTCAAACATTTTTGAAACTGGTGGCACAGCTTCTCTTCAGACTTTGGAATATGTACAAGAACAATTAACTGATTAACCTTGTCTAACAGAAGATTTTTCGGTTTGGCAATTTTCGCGCCAATACGCATAAAGTAGTTTTTGTCATCCCGTCATCCTTGGTCGTGCGCATTTGAATTTGTCCTTGAGGATTTTGTATGTGGCATATAAATCGAAATGCCGTTTGATGCATGCCTCATCTGAGTGCATTGCTTCCAGAAATAAACAACCTTTTCTCATCGAGCATTTGACCCACGATCCAAGTGCTCTCGCATGCGAATTAATGCCCAGTATCTTATGTGTGCATTGCAACATAGGATAGGTGGTCTCGTCTTATGACCGCTGACTGATGTTCGTGTATGCGGGTTAAACTGGATTTCTCGGTGTGCCGACAATAAGCAGCATCACATCTGGAACGTATGATTTTGTAAACAACACCTTTTCTATCAAGGTAGCCAATCCTTTTCTTTAGGGTGAACACGCTGTGAGCGTAATGTAGATTCGGCATGTTGTCTATTCATCGTTGTCTTTCGAAAAGTTCGGACACAGTTTTCACGTATGGGAGAGTTCGCCATGTCATCGGTTTCGGTGCAAGAGTGGCCGTGTCTTTAAAAATACCTTTCTGTTTTAATTCTTGTCGCTTTAGACAATGATGCACGAAGTCACGTGGGTATCCATTTTTGGAGGTTTTTCATTTCTGCCTGATAACTGCCTTCATTAGAGCAGTGCATTTTAGCTGGAGTTATGAGACTATAGAAGAACTCTTTTTATGATAGAAGAAGTGGTTACTCACAAAGTGTACAATGACCTCCGAATATTCTTCTTTGCGATAAATTGGTATATGTAATGATCCATCAGTTTTTCTTTATACGAGGACATCCAGAAATGGGAGTTGTTCATCAGCCTCTGTGTCAAAAATGAATTCAGGTTTTCAGTCAGAAAATTTGTTTATTAGTTGCAAACCGTCGGTTTATTATCTTGAGCACAAAAAATAAAAGAAACATCGGTAGCAGAAAAGATAATTCGGAGGATGCTTTTTTTAAATTAGAAAATATGTTTAAAGCAAAGTTGGAAAAGAACGAGTGAACCATAGATGTCAAGTGGAAGAATGCATGCATCTATAAATCGCCAGCTGAGGGATTGATGTGTTTAACATGAACAAAAATGAAGGATATTATAAAGAGGTTTTCAGAAGTTTGGTTAAACGAGCATTTAATATGAAGGGAGATTGAAAAAGTTGATGTCTGATATACGCAAAGGTATTGAAATCACGATACCTTATTGGGAAAACGTCTAAGGTTTCGAGTCTAGGATAGTATCTCAGAGTCTGTACACATTATAAGAGGGGGGAAACACCTTGGCATGCCTAAGAGCAGACGCCAAGGTGAACTTGCTGATTTTTTCATATCCCTGCATCGAAAAATTTAGGCGTTAGGATAACTGACTGATGCCTGGGAAAGGCTAGAGGGAGTGACAATGGCCTTTATTTATTTATCTCCGCGGCATATCACCGTATTCGTCGCTATAAACAATTGGAAGATCTTAGAAATTCATATGGCAGCTAAGTAGTTAAGGTGTTCTCGGAGCACTACAATAATCTTATAAAGCCCCGATAAGCAGGAGAAGAATACTAAAAGCAACAGTTTTAGGAATTTCCGGTTGCTGTTACAGGCGACAGGGCTACAGACGACGCGTTCAGTCATACATAAAAGAGATTGAGCTAGCGGTGGAAACTGCTTCCAAAGGTTTGGGAAGCAAGTTCAATTTTAGTCAGATTGGCTAGTGGTCAGGTTGATTTTATGGAAACAAAGTTATTTCTCATACCTGCATTATCCTGAAAGCAAGACCACATTTTCCGTTTTATTCAAGTAGATATTGAAATATTCTCCGTCGTATATTAATGTCCATGCAAAGTTCAATGCAAAGAACAAAAAGTTTTGACCTGGAGGTTAAAGTAGCGCGGGATAATTTTTGGATAGCAAGAAACATCCGATTTGGCCCTGTTAAGTTCCATTTTACCTTAAATAAACATATTTGCAGTAAACTCCATGATTAATAAATTTTGAGCATCAATTGAATCCAAAAAAAATAATATCATAAAATCTTTGCTATACTGCAACCTAAACTATTTATCCTCACATTTCATGATTTAGCGAATCTACTGTTTATATATATATATATATATATATATATATATATATATATATATATATATAGCAGGAACAATCATTAATAATAATAATGGTGGAAAAACGTTTGCAAATTTTCAAGTTCTATATAATTTGCATTTGATGATTTGTTAATATAATCTAAATCAAATATTTGGGATAGCAAATATTTTGTGGCCTGACACTACAAACAATTGGTCTAGAAGGCATGCACTTTAAATATTTCCTCCTGAACGCTTCGGAATAATTGTAGGCATCTAAATGGATGACAAAATGTCAGCTTGAAAACCGTGCATGAGAAACGCTATTGACCTACGCGAATAGTTGCAAGAAAAAAAGTCTTGCTGTGGTTAGCCACACCAGTTTAAAATAATGCATTCTGACTGGAACACTTTCTCATCGTTAAGAGCCAAGATAATAAATATGCAAACTTTACTTTATATTAAGAGTCATCAAAGGCACTACCTGGCCCCTCCAAATAGGCATATGCGTATTATAATTGTATTGGCATGAGTAGAGTGTCATTACTTAAAGAATTCATCCAATACAAGTTTATAATCTTCAAGTCTAAACGTACGTGTTTCAAGAACGAAAACAATATCATATTTGTTTAGTATACCGAAGTGTAATTACAAGTGCGATATTTTGAACGAATGGAAGACGTCGAAAATTGAGCTTTATTTTAAAAGACTTTATAAGAGTTTGTACTATAAAATTGCCAAATAGCATGCTTATGGTATTGATTTTGAAATAACTCTTTGGCCCATAAATTTGAGGCCTTCTAATTGATATATTCAGTACCCTGCCTAGCAGCATCTTTACAGTTTCTTCAGTGACTAAAATTCCAATAAGAGACGAACTACAAAACTCTTATTGTTTGGATTCAAATACGCAAGTTTTAATGCAATATGCTTTTTCCCTGAAACCTTGATTTCTTTTGGTATGGAATTAACCCTGAGGCGTTAAACTATCAAATAATTGAACGCTATATATGAGAATCTATGTTATATTTGCCTGTTGACTTCGAATTTTCCATGCGAATATTGACTCCTTTAATAAATCAAATAGTAATTCATTTTTACCTTCATGCTGCCAGACATATTTTCGCTGGATAGCTCTGTATGTTTAACGAATTATGTACCATGATAAATCTTAACTAGAATGTATAAATACCATTCAAGTTGACGCCGTCGGGCAAAACATGGCCTTAACAGCTTTCAAAATGTACCATTTTTAGTTGATAGACACAAGTGTGGTTATTCCAGCATTCATATTGGCAGACGCACTGTGGATAGTTTATTAACTGAAAAAACGTATTGCGCAAGCTCTGGACGATCAAAATCCATGTGTACAATATTCCGTATTGAATATTATTCGAGACTAGAATCAGCAGAAACCTATGATAATGCAGCTTATTGAACGAGAGCCACCAATAAGGTAGTAACGCCGTTTAAAGTTATACAATCTATTTTAATGCAAAGTTCTATTTCAACATTCAAAGAGAGATTCGGTAACAGAATAAGCATTTGCAATCAGACAACATGGAGGCACGTTTTAATATTATTGGGACTCCGCTCATTCGGAAAGGGATACACAAGAACTTTGCGAGGACAAAACCTGTCAGTTTTTTCTATGGAAACTTGAAAAAATCAGGGTGCGACAGAGATTTTGATACATTGGAAGGTGTTTTTGGTAAGCAATATAAAACATATTACTAAACAACTGCATTTTCTTTTTGAGGAAACGTCCATTTTATAGGTGGCATATTGACAGATCTTCTGTGACCAGATCTGTCGATGAATTAAATACGTCTGACACGCGAACGTGCTTATATACGTTCGTAACGTACGTAATGTTCGTAACGTAACAGATACACAAGCTCTGTAGGCCACTTTTTCGAGCCAAACTATACCCCGTAGTAATAATCCTTCAAATTTATTATCAAAAAGGAATTTATGCTAAGACAACTTATTGAACGAAAGCAAAATATTATTTCGTTTTACCATACAAAATAATATAATGTTATGTCAACGTAAAGTTTTAGTTTTACATTCATGTAACAGTGTAAGCATTAGTAAGCAGACAGTTACGTAACGTGTTAAACTCTTCTCTGTAAGCGCCATAGCATTTAAACCGGAGAAATAATTAATTTTATTTTTAAACAAGGTAGGAAAGATCAAACCCGTAAATCGTCGGATATTTGTTGATAAAATTTCAATGAAACAAATTCTATTTTAAAGGATTTTGGTAAGCATATTTTTCTAAAGGCTAGTACAATTAAAGGGAACATTGGAACGTAGAAGAAATTTAAAACCTAAACAAATTATGTTCTTCTGTTTGTGCAAGTGGGTAATGTTAGAGATGTGCATAGAGGACGGATGATAAAAAAATATGGTGAGAGGTGGCAGAAATGGAGCTGTAATATGAGGAAGATAGCGCAAGGAAATTCGACCGTTGGAAACCAGCTTCTTCAACTTTATGGCAGTCCCTTCTGCTGCTACGAGTAGACGTAAAGCTAGTGGTTTGGGGTAGTTTGGCGGGGCCTTTTAAATAACACTGAAAGCTTCACTTGGGTCCATACTATTCAGGGTCAACAAAAAAGCACCAGGATGGCGTTTTTTTGCTCTTTACTTCCGAATTTTCTCAGCTAAGCTGGGAGGTCTTCCGTTATTCTTTTGGATAGTCACCAACTCGTGCGACTGACATAAACTGCTTCACTAAATCAAGCAAATGAGTGAATGCACATGAAGGTACACCGAGTCGGCAACATATGTTTCCATTTGCCTCTTAATAGAGGTTTTTTGCTGCTTGGAACGTTTGGGTAAGAGCTTGGTGTAGACGTCGTTTAAGGAGTTAAATAACTGCATCCCCTTGAAAAGGGACTTTGAATAATAGAGTTTTCTTTACCATTTTAATCCTCCCTTGCTTCTCCTGAATACTATCAGCCGAGCATTTTTTTAGCCCTTTGCACCAAGAAACGGACTAGTTCGGATATTGCCCAGACCAAACCTTCTTTCGATAAATGCTCCTTCAGACCATAGCACCGATTCTTCTGCTTTGAAATACGTCTAAGAAAGGAATTGCATCTGTTTTTTATATCTCAAACCTGAATTTGGTCAACAGTTGTGTTAGGCTTACGGTATTTAATAGTTAATCTACATTTTTTTCTTCTTTTGCAATTACAAAGTTGTCCTCAATCTATCCACTGTAGAGTCTTAGCTTATTGATCGTCAAAAAGAAACCGCACATTTAATGTGCATTGGAATACTAATTCTTTAAGTGCATTTTATTGTATTCCTGCTTTTTGCTAACCGTTTAATAGGAATTAACAGAGGTAATCGACTGAATCATTGACATGGACGTTTTTAAAAGTGATGAGACATTTCAAAATAGCATCCGGATGTCATTTAAATAAGGTATTTGACGTTTTCAATACATTTAAAGCTATATCGGTAGCAACATGTTGCTAGACAACTTTGAACAGGCTTAAGTGTTTCTGCTAAACACTTTGCAATCACACGATAAGGAGAGTATCACATGACCAAAATCGGATGACATTGCGAGCCTTTATTATGGATCTTCGGTAGACTATAGAGTCAGAAGAATGTGTGTACCTACTGGTCTGAGGCGTTCGAGGTCACGTTCGCTTAGAAAACTACCTACATGAGGTCTTTTAAAGCAGTCAGTAATTTTTGCCTCTACTTCATCGGCGCAATCATTTTATTTATGTACATCCCTGAATTTCTTCTGGTCGTTAGTATGCAGTTCATCTTCGTTATATAGTTTAATTGTTTTATTTTTAAGAATCTTTATAATTAATTTAGATTGTATACACATTTATCCAAATGACCTCAGCATCCGAAAGAATTTAGGTCGAACAAAAACCCATTAAATGAGGACGAACAAACATAACCGACTGCTTTCAAAGAGTACATGTACAAAGAATATAAAAATCTGATAGGAAGAATGGGCTTGTCAAGGCTCTGGATGGTAAAATGTTAGTTTGCATGGTCTTGATAAACGGATTATATTTTTGCATAAAGGGTTGCTTTAAAAACAGTGCTAACTTCTAAAAAAATATAAGAAAGGATAAAAAAAAGTTCTAACCGAAACCGCATGCGTAATTTTGGCAAATGGCACACTTTTGTACAAAGCGCTCCCTAATTTTAACATTAACAACAACATCTTCTAAGGCATTCCCTTAGATATTTCATGACTATGAACTCAAAGCAATTAAACTCGCTTTTTATATCTCGTTAAACCTCCGGAGGCCAAATTGACCCCTATCAAATCTGAATGCAAGCTCTGAATCCTGTGTGATGACTTATTTGTATTATTTTACGAAAATTCGGTTGACAACAGCAGATCGGTTACTTCCTTAAACAGAACCATTATGTTAATCTTATAAATGTGATTCAATTGAATTTTACCCGTGAGAACTGCCTAAATGACAGAGAGCATAAGTGAAATTTAATGTTTTGATTTTGAATCGTGTGACAATATCTATTTAATAGCTACATACAATTCTTACAGTTCTACCTCAAACTAATTTATCCTTATTTTTTTAAAGATGAAGCTTTGCAGTTTTTTTCAGAATGAACATATTTCTAAACATAACCCTGGATAGTTCTACGGTAAAGTAAACGCATCCATTCGTGACATTTTTCCTTTCACTGGCATTATTAAAATTACTAAACCAACAATTAACTTTACTACATAACTCTCAAAAGAAAACAAAATATATTCAATGCTATGATAATTTCAATACAGCATTATAGCGGACAGAGAACTATTTTCCAAAACTTTCATTTTCGAAACAAATTGAATTCGTTGAATAAGTCTTATTTTTAAGATAAGCCTACAGATTCGGTTTCAGTGTTCTTTTAAAGGACAAGCTTCCCCGTAGACACATTATATCAAATGCAGTTTTCAAGCTCTGCGAAGACTAAGGGCGATCAAACTGGCAGTCCATATCAGTCAACATAAATCGCAGGAAACCTTCACGGACATCAAATGGAATCTGTAAAAATGCAACATAATGTTCCTGTTCACAAAGCAGAGGAGGTGTTATTCCAATGTAACATTCTGCTGATATTATTTTTTTAACCTCATCCAGGCGTTTCGCATGTGGCCTGTGAAAAATATTTATCCCTTACCGCAGTCCTTGTATAACTCCCATCAACAACGCCTTCGAACTATGGACAGGAAACTGGACACACCAAGGATCCAAATATGAGTTAAGAAGGAAATGCACTTGGGTTTTTCTGATTGTACAGACCAAACGACCGTTGACATTTTTGTCATATCAATATCCTCTTTGTAAAGCAATGTTACACGCACACGTAATTGAAATATGATGTTGTTTATGTTTTTCCTTTTAAAGTGCCTCTATCGTACCCTAGTTCACTGCTGTCATTTATATTATTTCTTACATATTTGGCCTGTCATAAAGTCATTTTTCTATTTGATTATTCGATTAAATTAGCGATCGTTGCTAAAAATGATATTTCATCAACCTAACTATGCATGTTTTACAAAAATAATTATTTACATTTGGAACATTTAAGTTGCTATGATTCGACGTGGATGGTTGGTGCGGCAGCATAATTTAGGTCGTCCATTCTAGAATCATTTGGGTACCAATGAGTAAACATATATATGCAGGATAAAATTACCGAAAACAATAAAGGTTCAAGCCATATGTAAAACTGTCTAATATGTTCGTCGTAAGAAGCAGCTAAAGATTCGAACGACCACATGGGCTGGAAAAGTTTGGCAGTCACGTCGTTGGCACTTATTTAACGTTAACTTGATTCCATTTGACTGTAAAGATTCTATAGCGGTTGAGGCTTTGCAAGCCGGGATCGACAAATAAATTATTCCCACACTCGCTCGACCTCGTTCTTTTCAGCGGTTAAATTCTTTTGCCAGTGCCAGGAAACACTAAACCTTATAAACTCATTTGCAGATTGTATGGCACGGCAATTGACAAAAAGGTTTCAAAACTCTCGCCATTATGAAATCTCTGAAAACCAGTGCAATGTTTCCTATATGCATTTTATTAAAAACTCTGCATTCAATCTAATCAAGTGCGTTTCTGTTTCAGGATTAATGCTTATGTACAGGATGTACAGGATGCTTATGTACAGAATGAACAATGGAATCCATGAATGTGGTTCGAACAACGTGCACGCGAATGTAAGCTTACTGTTAAATATCTGTGCACGGGTAAATATTCCTTGTAATGACAATAAAGTGACAATTTATGCCTACAACAATATTTCAATTTAATTATTTATCTATTGTCATTTTGAGCTAGGTTTTTTAAAATTAACCATTTTCACACTGTCCCTGGAAGAGAGCTTAGGAATTATTAAATATTGTCATGTTACGTTTCTAACATGACATTGCAGAGTTGCATGATCTTCCCAAATCCGAGTCTTCAGAAGATTTTATTTCACTAATTTACATGAGACTACTTATTAAGGCCTTTGCCTGCCATGGCATCTGATTGGACTTTGTAGTATTTAAAGTTTTATATGGAAGCTCAACAAACCATATCAAGAAACTGCTTTTATAATTTTAACTGAAAACCGGAATAGTTTCTGGCATCACAATATAGGAAACCTTATACTATAGCTCAAGGTAACATATGTTCTAGTGTTCTCACTCTCTCAGCTCGCACCTCAAATCTAACCCAAATTACCCTTTACATTTTGCGCAAGTCTTCTCCAACTACGGAGGGTATATTTTCCAGAACTTATCCAAACTGATCACACACATACGTCTGTTAGGTTAATATAAGGATTTAACTTAGGATATTACGTGGTTTCGCAGCAATCCCATAGATTAATACTCCTAACTCATCTGTGCGTTAACTTTTCCAAAATCAAGAGCAATAGGCATTTTTCCAGAAGATCCAGTTTCGTGTGATTTTTTTCGAATTTTTGCAATCAATATATTTGTCCACCTCAACACCTTTGCCCTTAAAACGAATGTTAATACAGAGATGATTGAGTAATTATCTGACAGGCTTGTTCAAAAGAGGAATGTGCAATTTGCTTGGGTGATGGGAAACCAAGCGTGTACTTTGAAGGAAAAAAAGGCTCTTTTTAAATTCGCTGAACACGCTGGCGAAAAGGATAGGCTTAAAAACCTACTTGTGGCTGAAAGAGCTCTCGAGCATAACAGTTAAAGCCGTGTAATGACTAAAAGCATAATCGCAAAGATAGGCTTTAACAAATCTGTGAATATGATGAAGGTAGAACCACTTAATTTTCGAGAAAAGGCACAAGTATTCACAGAATATGAGGTAAATTTTAAAACCTGATTGCAGAATTGAAGGTGTTATATTTCAAGCACCTTAAAAAAATTGCATTTTACTTAATCGTTTCTTTTTGCTTGCCAAATACGATCAGGTGGACTGTATCAGTTGAAGAATTTTATACCTTAAAATCGGAATAATGTATTGTAAATATTTTTTGTAAAAATAACTGTTGAAGATTAATTTTGCAAAACTGAGCCTGTTTTTTATTTTATCAAAGTGCAAATAAATTTCAGTTATAAGTCCAAACAATACCAGTAGAGGTTGCAATGCGCGTTTAAATCTGAATTGTACGGTGAGAGGGTGATAAGAAGAAAACCATTATTCAAAAAGCTGTGATAACATACCATAGAAAGCAGTAATACCCCTTGTTTAAAATTGCCCTGTTAATCGTGACAATGGAAAATGCATTTTGTTAAAGGGTCACAATGACAAAAGTCTAATGGGCGATCTGATTTTTGACTAAAGAGGAAGATATTTTTCAGCTTCCAAGATTATGCTCATACGTAATTGAAAAACGGAACGCGCAGAATATCAAAAAGTAAAAATCGAAAGCAATAATTACGTGTTCATCTTTGTTTTCCTTTATAAGTGAAGAAAGAAGCTAAAAGTATGCAAATGTGGCTATGATAGCCACAAAAATTAGAAAAATATGATTTTACTTTAGCGAACGATAAATTATCTGCGTTTGTTTTGAAATTTTTTAAAAAACGCCAACATTTGTCTTGCAATCACCATGTGAAAAAGCAAAGCACGTAAACATCGTTCGGCAGAATACAATGTGAGCAACACGTCAAACTAGGTAAGATATTAGAGAATAAACGTTTCAATCGATTGTAATGGTGCTCGTCAGTGACGGATGTTGTAAAGATTTATTTTATTCAACTTAGAGTGCATTTGTTAGTAGGTCTTAAAAGTTGTTACAATCAGAAGGAAAAAGCACGTCTCAACACTCACCATGTCGGTTACTGCTTTTCAGGCATATCAGATTTGGTGGGTTTTGAAACCTGCATTACGCGAAAATATATATTGACACAAAATCGGTTAAATACAATGAAAAAACTAAAATAATCGCAGACATTTAATGAAAACTGAAAACTCCATGACTTCATCTAAAGCAAACTGCACAAGAATATGACAAATGAAATGGTTTACTTATCCTTGAGTTTGCCAATTCTACTCCAATTTTATGGGTGACAACGTGCGTGGTCAACATGAATGTTAATGGATAACTTAATTCCTCTTACGTATCTATCAGCAAAAGTATCTTTGCTTTTATTAATTTTAATGACAAGAACATTTGAATAACCGAAACGTTGTAGCGATTTAAAACAATAATTGTTTGCAACAACTGACATAACAAATGCTCTTGAATTCTTCCACACTTCATATTAACCTACTTCTCTAGGAAAACGTAAAAAAGACGTAGGTAACCATATTGCTTTGAATATGCCCATTATGATTTCGTTTTTTAGCTAGTCATTTGCATGTTCTACAAAAATAGGAGTCTTTTCAGTTGCCCTGAAATTTAACTTTTTTAATTTTCTTAGAGATGGCTCATTTGTATTTTCGTTTTTAGTCTAAGCATTGGCGTTTGTAGCATATGCTCTAATAATTTTTCTTGAAATTAGGCATAACATATTTCACATTTTACAAAGTGATGTTGTTACATTTTACAAAACGTTATTATTAAATTTATGTGGCACTAAATTCAGTCTTAGCTAGAATACAAAAACCTTTAATTTAAGGAACGTTAGGCATATTTTCCTGCTAGAATTTATCTTCTTTTAATTATATTCGCATTGAAACGGAAAAGGTGCAATATTTACTGGCTGGAACTTAGATTACGGGTACGGCAGACGATCGTCATTAAGAGAAAAAAAAACAGCCCTAGCTTTCTAACGAATTGATTTTCTGATCGGTATTTCGGCATCAGAGTTTATGACTTTTAGTTGTTAGAAATCTCTCAACCAGGAAGTAAATAAATGCAGTTAAGTTCTGGTGATCTGTAACTTAATTAAGGTAAAAATTAAAGTCCATAAATAGTTTTTCCGCATTAAAAATTCGACTGTTCATCAGGAGAACATACTGTTCGGCTGTCACGCCATATTTTTTTGACGTGTGGGAGGCCTCCAATAGCTGCTGGTGCCAAATAAGTGCATAAATTTGAAAACTTGTCAGTACAGGAACTTAACCAACTCTGAATAGCGGGTCCCTATGAAAGTATTTTGCGTGCTGAATTGATCAATGCGGAAAAAACGTGACTTAAAATACAATTGTGTTAAAGATTATGAGAATATGCTGATAAAGACACGACCGAAAAGAATCTGTGAATTATGCTGAAAAGGTGACCAACATCGGAGAAGCTGGTGGACGTGAAAGCTACGTACTGCTCCTCTTCACACAGCGAACTGTTCACTTTATTTGCATGAACGTTACCTCAGCTGTTAACAGGCTACGGTAATGGGACATTTTGCACTTTTTCTGTCCCTGAATAGTAGATTGCCCTAATTTTCTCTTCAATGAGCAATTAATGGTTTTCTTTCACTGTTGCCATTTTACAAATGTTTCTTAGTTTTGTCCACTGTAATTCTGATATTTCATTGCAAATATGTATGATTATGCAAATAGGGCTGTCAAATTCACCAGACGAATGCATTTTAGCCTGACGGAAGACCAACTGTCCCTGTAGATGGGCAATAAGACGTTGCGGACTGATGAGTTGCAATTCAAAGTTAGTAAACCAAAGTGACTAAACGAATGCATGAATAATCCATGGCTGATTAATTTGCTGGCTGAATTTTCTATGAATAACATTTAACATTAGCAATTTAAGACACTGCTATGGATATTTTAGACCTTTAGGAGTACGTTGGCCATTGTGAGAAAAATTTCCAGAAATTAAGGCTAGCATGACCATTCAGCTGGCTTGAGGTACTCTAAATAGAATATTCAGAGTATAAATTACCTTCCGATTTTTCCCTTATTTCCATAGAAATAAAAATAATAGATGAACATACTGAGTGAATCCAAGTCGAGGTGGTATACACTCGTTTGCAACGGGCAACCTATGTTTTTGATGTGTTATAATGCAATTTCTCTTCTACCGATTTTACAAAAATGTATGAACTTCTGATGATTCGGTTGCTACTTTTTATTAATTTCTCACCACCCAAATTCCTGCTCTTCTGCCACTCTACTAGAAATTAATCTTTATTAGCATTACAATATTGCATTTTACTATACTACAAGCACTTAACGTACTTAGATTATACTTGCTTCCAAACGGTGCAGTATCTTTTGAAATGAACCATTGTATTGCAGTAAGTGTCAAGCAATTGGGCCAAATAGCAGTTTCTTGCTCAAGAAAATGAACATGTATGTGGAGGAGTTAAAGTGCCACTGAAATTTAAAAAGTTCATTTAGGGTGGAAAACTGGTCTAGTTTATTCTTAACTGGAGACAGTTCAAAGATCGACGTGAAACCTTGAAATCCAGGGCACTATTAGTTGTAGTCGGTTGTCTAGAAGACAAATTACCCAACGACGTGATTGCCCATTTACACTACTGAACTTCATTGAGAAATCCGCAAGCAAAAAAAAAATAAAAACAATACAGCGGTTACCGAGAGAAAAATGCAGTGCAACGAGTTATATCTTTGATTGGAGGTCAATCCTCTAACTAAGTCAGAATACATAGATAATACAAAGGGATTGTTGATTGGTGAGCTTATATAAAACAGATCCTACTAGGTAAAAATATTGAGTATATGAATCTACTGTGGAGTCTTTTCGTAGCATTTTATATAAATCGAGAGAAAAAGACATCAGTAGGCATCATTTAACGCCTTCCCGTAAAATCGAAATAGTTATGCGAGGAGCAAAAAACTTTCAAGATCTGGGCCTGCCTTGGAAAAGTGCATCTTGTGAAAGCTTTTGACAGGAAAACGTGACGAACATGCTTAGCATGTGCTGTACGTTGAATGATAAAATGGATTTCCAGTTATTGCTCTTCACCAATAAGTCAAATTTATGCAACGTTTACAGTCGGGTATTTCGAAAAATCACTCTAAATTCCTGATTGGACTTGCAAATGCCCCATATGAATGGTAATGTACACTCAATCAAACAAAAAAATAGCAGAACAATGAGAGACGATTTTTGAAGTTCGGGTGTCTGGTTTGGTAGAAGATGCCATCAAAAAATATCAAAGATAAGTTCATATGTCTGCTAAATGAACAAAGTCCAGTTTCCTAAATTTTATATTTCATTTATTGGACAGTTGTTTTGAGCTGGTGGTGCACGATTGTGGTATGCTTTTGCACAAATATAGGGCACTCAATGTCACCATGAGCTTCATATACATTCGTATTAAGGAAGACTTATTTGCTGGTAGAAGAAAATGGACTAGTTCCAGGAAGCAGTTCAGGTCGCTGGAACAGGGAGTTCATAAGCCTTACGTTTATAATTATCGCTCAAACCCATAATCAGAGAAAGTTGCTGATAAAAGGGAAAAAAGGGACTATTTGAGCAGAATTTATAGTACGCAGTGACCACGTGAGTAGATGCGAACTAGGATCAGCAGCTATCACGATCACTACTGGGTGTCATAATTGATGCGATGCTGGCCTGATCGTCAACGGCTGAGTTGTTAATTATCGTGATTTCATTATCCATTTCAAATGTGGCTCTGATAACGATTTGGCAATTTGACTCATATTAATTGGAGGTTTCGGTCACCCACGTACTCTCCAAATGACCGGACCCCTGCTCAAGCTGCGCCACATCACAGAATAGGGGAACGCTATACCACCTTTGCCCAACCTTGCATGTGAGAGAAATCTGTCGAGACAGCCACTTTTACCAGTTCGTCATTTGGAGTTGTTTTGAGTTATAGTATTGTCCACACTGGAGCGCCCTATCTGTGCACTTTAAGGAGACCACAGAATCAGGCCATCTCCGTTTCTTGTGCACTCACCATCCGTCGGCAGATCGGTGATATTGCACCTGGATTCTCAATTGCCTCTATCAATGATTTTGGGTACCATTGAGTACCCGAAGCGTCAGGAAAATAACCATATTGTTCCATTGATCACCTCTCCCAATTCTTAAACGAAATTTATCTACATATGAAAATGTACAAAAAATAAGAAGCAAATATAGAACATAATTCAGCACATTAAATCCACTATATACAGTCATTATGCATTAACGCCAAAAAGGAAATCAAACTGTCCAATATGTCCCGATATATATATATATATATAAGCAAGACGCAGACAGCTGTTTCACGGTTGCTACCGATCATCAGTACGTCATATGCCTTGTGCAATGAGATACATAAACAAGTCAAACAAGAGCATTATACTTACTGATGCGGTTAGGATCTCACTCGATCCCATTTTGTCTGCCAGTAGCTAGCTGGCGGGTGGATGAACAGAATGGGATCAAGTGAGATCCTAACCACATCAGTGAGTGAAATGCTCTTGTTTTACTTATATATATATATATATATATATAGGATAATGTGTGGCTCAAAATTCTTCTGTTCTGTTCCGTTGCGCCCTGGAGCTCACTTAAGAGCCCTCACAGGCGGTCACATAGCGACGTGTAGCATATGATGAAATGGAACCGAAAACGACAAGATAGACCGGAATGGCCATTTCTGTCTTATTAGACTTCATCAACCAGTCTTACCCAATCCCAATCCCAGCTGGTCCAAACTTGGGATTGGGTATGACAGGCTGATGATGTCTATTCAGCCAAACATGGCCATTCTGTTCTCCCTTGTATTTGTCGGTTCCACCAAAACATATATATATATAATAACAAATTAGAACTTAGAGGTCAAGCTAAGGGGATCGTTCGTTCCCATTTTATCTTAAAGCGCAGGCAAGAGCCCTCGCAGACCATCGCTTAACAACTTTTGTATATGCTTGAACACCGAAAAATCAAGGGAGACTGGAATGGCAATTTCTGTTTATTATATGTTATCAGCCGGTCATACCCAATCCAAAGTCTGGACCAGTTGGGATTTGGAACCAGGATCCTTGTTCATTGCATCGAGCCCTCTACCAAGGAATCATTTGTACATCGCCTGGCATTTGTTATGACTGACCGATGATGGCTATTAAACTAGAAATGACCAAACTAGTCTTTTTTGTTTCATGTCATCTTAAAAATACACACAAGAGTAATAGAACTCAGCATCTGTAAATTGCTACATTTTTTGATTCAATTATTGGGGTCCCAGAGATACAGTCTGAATTAATAAATCACTTAATTATCACCTAATGTGATAAACACATTACAGTTCGCTGCCATTTTTCGGTTTTGGGCTAATTGTTGGCTCTCACTTACGGTAAGAGTGAATCAATAAACAAGATAGAATGAATGTCGAGAAGGGCCTCAAATGCGACGCAATCATCTTACCAAATGTTATTATCTCTCTACCGAAATCAGTAAATGCCTTCAAAGCTAGGTCTATTTTCGAGACCGCAATAAATATAATATTATGCCCGCAGTTAACTTATTAAGCCTACTGACAAACCAGTTCAAGGCTGGAATCCATGGTTCTCCAGAACTGGTATTGTGATCCAACTGCCGATGGGCAATCAGCAAAAAACTAACAATGTTGTTCTCTTTCGGGTGAATCTGTACGATCATTTAATTTGTTTTTGACAATTGGGGTCTCAAAGCGCGGTTGTAGTGGTGATTTTCAATGAAGATCACAAACGCATAAATAGATTGTTTGGTGGATAAGAAGATGCTCTGCAAGTGGAGCAGATGAACTGCCCTCGTTTGCGGCTTCCGACATCTTGCAATTTGCCAATTGCACTTGTCTGTATACACAACGACCACATTCTTTGCCAGAAACAGCAATTTTTTAACCCATTTGGATTTTGACATGAATATTCGGACATTCACTTGCATGCATTCCTTCGTAAGAAGAAAGCAGGATTTGATTGGTTTCAAAGGCACATTTTGTCTCTTTTAATTGCTGAGGAAATAAAGTTGCAACGTTTTAGTAAATCCCTTCAGTCTAGGTCCACAACTTTCCAAGTTGATATGCCTGAGCCTGTAAAGCTATATTCCGAAGGACATCCTTTATCTCGGCCCATTTCCTTTCTCGGAACTAAAACCACACAGAAAACACATTAAAAACAATATATTACTTATTCGTCCTCAGACGAGAATGCCTAAAATCGAAAATCCATATCTGTTTGGAGAAAAAACGTGTTCTATTTAGGACACTTATAATTATTTGCTGTTGTTTAGTTACACAATTAGGTCACAGGGGATCGAAACGAAGTTTAAATATGATTTGAATCATATATCAAAATAATTGAGTATTTTGTAAAGCAAAATATTTCTCGGGGACTTGTAGATAAACCGTACCCCTTGCACCTGCTGCAAGCAATATTGGAAAATTGGCAAAAAACAGATTTCTGGGCTTTCAGCAAGTACCTTTTCTCTCAGAATGGTAAACTACTACGTATATTTATAGTATTGACTGTCTTTTGGGAGTTTTTAAAGATAACGACTACGTAGCTGAAGGATTTTCACTCACATATCCAAACTAAATTTGTAGCAAGCGTGGAAAGATCTTTTTCGAAGCCCGTACTCCTCGTTCGCACAGACGTCTACTTGGATAAAACGGGATAACAACCGCAGTGCATATATATAATGACACATGGTATACGCTGTGGGACCCACATATCAGCCAAACCCATCGCAACCGCGTCAGGCTACAGCGAAAGTTCACAGATATACCGTGTCCATTCTTCTAAAAATTATGATACCGTCAGTATGGTACATAATTACCTAGCTAAATGCACACATTTGTTTAATTTTTAAAAAAGCTCAAGGTTTTTGCCAGAATGTTCGGCCAAGTTAGATGATCTAAATGTAAGGCATAAACCATGTTGTTTAACGTACTATCTTTATTTAAATATCAACACATTTATCCGTTAGCTAAGAAAGATTTTCCAGGTTCAAAACGGCCTCATTTTGTATGATTGAATCTGCCTGGTTTTTGTCCAACGTGTGGATGCCCAATGCATTCAAGTTTTACCTAAAAAGCCACTAAATCGCAAATGCATGTTAAATATATAGGATTACTTGGGATAGGAATTAGCACAAAAATCTTCATGAAACCAGCAATAAGCAAAGCGATTTAAATAGCTCTTGCTTGCCTATTAGAATTCGGCAGTCTACCCTTCTCCATCCCAAACTTTCAGGGCCGGTGACTAGAAACACGTTTTACGGTTATCGACCGTACTCCCTTCTAACGCTATTTTCGTTGAAAGAAACAGCCCTCGTCGTAAAAGGCAACTCAATGGCATCTGCGAGCGAATACTAAGGATAATTTGCGATAGCAATTAGCAAAGAAAAACTGCATGATACCTGTAAGTCTGCAAGTGAGTAAAATGGTCATTTTTTGCCTATCAGTCGTCGGCAATCTCCTACCTTTTCTGGCAAAGTGGCACGAATAGACCCCTCCTCCTGTCTTTAAGGTAGGCGATCATGTTATAAGGTGTGATTTTCTTCTTGATTTGGGTCTCGATCTCGATTAGCTGCTTGTATTTACGTAGAGAAGAAATAGCAAAAAAAAAAACAAGAGAAGATAACTGCCGACAGTTAAATGGTTTAAGTACTCAAATGTCTCGCAATCTAACATCCCTCTTGCTTGCATCGTTATCCATAATGAAGCATTTAACTCAAAAAAGCAACAGATTAAAGTCCATGAGTATGTGTTTCATATATTTTCGATATAATGAAGCTCGTATTAACAAACAACTTTGTGCCCTGGCACTCCTCATTGCGCATGACCGATCACCAATTCATTTGTCCGGATATTGATTTTAACCCTATCGGCAGCACAACAGCCATTAAAGCATTTTTTCGGGATTTGGCTTTTCAGTGCGGTAGTATCGACCCTCACGTTTACCGGAAGTTCCACTACAAACATCTGTGATTATGACTGATTCACACCGATTCCAATCAGAGATGGACCATTACTGCAATCTCATTAATTCGCCAACACCACCAACTCCGTCCGCCTTCCCATCCTGCCTAGAAAATCAACATTCTGGTTCCCCTGC
Organism: Schistocephalus solidus; assembly: GCA_017591395.1. NCBI lineage: Eukaryota > Metazoa > Platyhelminthes > Cestoda > Diphyllobothriidea > Diphyllobothriidae > Schistocephalus > Schistocephalus solidus. The sequence goes on along the minus strand of WEDG01000437.1, from coordinate 286,688 downwards.
TTGACATAAAATGCACCCGTTTGTCAAAATGTCATAGGAAAATGGTATGTTACACAATGGTATGTTACAATGGTATGTTTCACAAAAGGAAAGATGTAATAGTTAAAACAAGAAAAGTTTATTTGCTGAACTTTTAGATTTTCACTCGAAGCCATGATCAGAGACCACCACAAATCACAGAAATAGCAGCACAGATTGCGCAGAAATTAGAGCCGTGATTGTGAGAGCTGCTACGTGTAGTAAGCACGCAGTTGCGTGGTCACAACAGTCGATAAATAAAGTGCACTTTTGGCCTCTTTTGTCCCGTTTTACTGGTGTATTTGAGCGAGAATACGATACGTCTGGCCAATAAACATTTTTTAAGTGATCAAAATCCCTCTTTATCAGCTGCTTGCTGTAACGTTTATGCGCATTCTAGTAGTGGTTTTGCAGAAGCTGGACATGATATCCTGACTTTCCTGATTGCTTATTTACTCTGCCGTAGTGCTTATTATTTGAGAGAGGCCCGTTTTATTTTGAAAGGGGAAATCTAAACGTTTCAGCAGAAATTCCTCCATTCACCGTGAATAAGATTGGGCACACAAACCACATACATCCGGATGATCACAAAGACTGCAACTACCTAGATCATGATAAATCGTCCTTGAAATAATCGCAAAATGAAGATGAATTTGTAATGCATTCAAAATTAAGCCAGCGATATAAGCAGATGAGCTCAATTTTTTTAGTAAAAATAAAAAAACCATTAATATTCGGCAAAAGGGAGAGCAGAAAAGAATAACGGTTCAATTTTAAAGCCAGTCTGTTAAATATCCGGTAGATTTGCGAGTAAATCTGAGTTTATTCCAGAGTAACTCCCTTATTTTTCATAAAAAAAGACTATTATGCACACATATTTGCATATTCTAAGAAATCTCATATACAAAACACCGTTATGCAAATTATTCTAGAATATTTTACATATGAGAAGGTTCAAATAAGTATCCGTGCCGGACATAATATATCATGGTTTATTTTTAATCTGGGCATCCAGCTGTCTGCTGCAGTCCGTCGTCCGTTCATGTCCTCCTGTCTTCACCTCCATTTGGCCCTAACAATTCAGTACGCGGAATTCAAAATCTAATGTCAGCAGAGTTTATGCAATATAATGTAATACAAAGGAAACTCTGAAATCTGTTTTCAGTTCTTAAATATGTTTAACTACGGCTGTAAAATTAATAAGCATAATAGGCAAAATCCCAACATATAAAGACGCCATCTTTTGAAAGCCATTCCTTTTCAACCGTCTGGAAATTACGACAACTTAAATTATATCAATTTGCGTGATAAATTGTTCATGCCAAAAGAAAATTAAACTAATTTAACAGGAACAATATACGTTAATATTCATTATTGTACAAAGTTAGTAGCAAACTGCCTGTTGCGGTTACAACACATTATAATTGCCAAATAATTATGAATTTAACCTGTCCTCAGACTTTTAATCTGAAATAAAATCTGGCTATGTCCGACATACAACCCATCGTAGCTTTTATAAACTACGAGGAAACGTCATATATGGTGCATAAAAGTTTAAAATGGAAGACGACCCCGTTTTACACTTAAGTAGTAGCCCTGAGCGATGAGCATTAGCCTTGATTTTTGAATAGACATTTTATGGTCTTCCAATCTCTCATAAATAGAAAGCTTTTGAAAAACTGAAATATATACTTGCTTCAGGAATAAAATCTAAGAAGGGCGTTAGTCGCCTTCTAAGAAGTACAAGAAGTAACATTTTCGTGTAGTTTTTTTAAAAAAGGTATTTGATTTTCTAAGGGCATCAAACACCAGAGATTTTGCAGAAAACGATATTTTTAGGCAGTCAGCACATTTGCTACAAATTCACTTTCCAATGGCATCCGCTCTTTTTGTGTCTATCTTAAAATTCTGTGCTGTACATTTTCTCTAATTTAAAGTTGACGAAATAGGCTTGTATCATGAAAAATATTCTTTTTAGAATGGAAACGTCTCCTCCTCGGACTTTAAGCCCCAAAACTGCAAGTTTGCCTATTTTGTGAAAGGCCGTTGATTTGCGCATGAAAACTTATTTCACCAGACTAGAGGGCATCAGCTTCAATTAGCAAGCTGTCATTTTAAATGCATCTGCTGCATTTAAAATGAAATTTGCTCGAAGTCGTGATGGTCTTTGCGCGAGCTATGCCACATGCGCTTCGGAGTAAAATTAAGTAAACATTAACTCTCGGAGACATATCCCCGTTGACTTCAGGAACGTTTTCCGTCGCAGCAGTGAGTTTTCAAGTGATTTTTACAACTTCTAGCGCTGAAGATTGTCTATTGATACCTGGAAAGATACATTTGTATTCACGCAACAAGCGTATGGCCTGCTTTGAAAATTTACAAGCTCATGTAGATCATAATAGGGTCGAACAGTTTGCTATAATAATGTGCATTAGCTATGTCATAAAGTAGCATTTTTTGCCTGCACTCAATTTCGGTTTGTCTATGCGTGCTAGGTGCTATTATTCCTCGTTCATTTGAATTATGAAGGGGTAAGTGGTGATTTGGTCCAATTGTTCCACACAGTTTTTTTTGTCCAGTTCATAAACAGCTTAGATATTAGTGGCAATATTGTCATAAGTATTATTGATCTATCACCCCTAGCATTCATTTACCATGATTTCAGATAATCACCTCGACACTAGTGAACTAGTTTTGCTACTTTATGAGGTGCGATTTAATTTGAGAATTATTGATAGAGGAGATGGCCATAAAATAAGAGCTGTTGTACTCTCCAACGTCCGATTGAAGGCGTTGTTGTTGTTCCGATTGCAACGAAGGAGGTTGACTTTTATTTCCACTATGATGGCGTCAGCAGTAGACATGCACCCAGGGCATTGGTGGATATTATTCGTCCACATGTTCAAGATGTTGAATTTAGAAATGGCTGCACATTTGTCCATTTTAACATATGGCAAAAAAATCAATTTCTCTTTATTCCAAAATGAATCAAAAAGTTCATCACGAACGTGATTTTCAAGTATTCCATAATTGAAGTTGATTAAAAACATTTTTAATTAAACAAGAAATAATGATTTTGTCGGTGGAGTGCGTAGTTATTTTACTCACCAGGTAAACAATTTTATTCTGCGGCGGCTGGGTGGTGCATTGTAGACATATCGTCAAAAATGTCCTACATAAATGCCTTTGTAACGCTTTAGCTTTGTCAAACCCGCAAATGTCTTCGAAGACTATCGGTAAACGTTTTTCACATAAGCATAAAATTGTTGATTATTTGTGCCCAACCGCATTCATCCTGATTTTTCAGAGCCTGAATAATCTGTAGATATAGCTATGTGAACGTTTGCATCTTCATTAGATTTTCTGATGTCTGATGAGCAAACATTCCTTGGTAGGATATCAAACCTGCTTTTGTTCCATGTACGCATTTAGAATTAACATGCAACTTAAAAAGTTAATATACATAGGTGTATTTTTTGACAAATCCTAGGATTTTACCACGGTAACTTACAAAAATTGTATCCTTTTTCTCCACAAACGTGGACGAATTCTAGAAGTAGTCCTTAAATCTAAGAAAACTTACATACAGTCTTTATAAAATTGCCTCTTAAAATATGTTATTGAGTTAAGTCTTTCTTTGGCTGACTTACTTTCATATTTTAGTTTTGTTATTTACAGTTTTAGTGTTTAGAAGATCTTTCAGAGAATGCAATGTTCCATGTTCACTCAAGGAGAATTTGTTCACTTGTTCCATCGAAACACTATATGTTAAATCGTCAACCGCTTAGGCCACCTCACGTATATCTCTTTCAAGTACCAAATGATGCCCAATCTGTAGTTTAATGTAAATTTCACGTCGAATTTTGAGATCTCTTATAAGTTCACTCGGAATTTCCTTCATAAATCGCTCATCTGCTCCTTCTCAAAGGAACCGAACAAGGCACAAGCTTTCAATATTTACTCCCTTATCTCGGATCCTTTGTTCTTTGCATATGTAGGCAACTAAAGTACCCTTGAACGTCGCTTTTCTACTGGCTACTCTGCTTTCAAAGTTCTACAGGAACACTACCGTTTTGATGACATTTTATATCTTGCGTTTTCCGCTACGGAATATGTTGCAAAATCAGTTGAGTACTCCCTTCCGAAAAAAAAAACATTTTGGGATCTAATATAAAAACCATGTTTCTATGTTCCTATTTCTATGATCAAAACATGAACTATGGACAATTGTCACCTTATATGACTTTAACTAATCTGCTAGCCTCGTAAACTATCATAGCGCGTGGAAACAACTGATCTAAAAGTCTACCGTCTGATGAAAAACGTTTTCTTGCTATGAGGGATAGGGAGTTTGCAATAATGCCCTAATGTACATCGATGACCCTCAGACCTCTGAAAAATAACGAAATAATTTTCGCGAACATGGTTTATGTCGGGCACATAGATGGTAGCTTTATCCTTTATGGTTCAAACAGTAAAAAATAGCCTTAAAACAGGCAAAGAGCGTGTTATACATTCTGTGGACTCCGTCCTCTTAGAACTTAACACATTAAGTGGAAAAATCAAAGTGAGCTTCATTTGTGGCTTGGATGGCCAGAAATTGACGGGTGCGTAGTCGGCTGCAATGCGTCCTCCTTGATCTGGGCTCCATCGCACTCCAACTCAGTTGGAAACTAAACTATTGTCCCACTTTATACAGCTGTGGGAAACAAGTAAGTTGTGAAAATGTCAGTCAAACATAATCGGGTTACCTATTTGTATCAGAACCTGCGTAGAATTCCTGCCTCTGAATTTTGGACTGTGCATTGACCTACTATTTGATGGATGATGAAGGAGAGAGTGCAGTCAAGACTGCGCAAGCCCACGTACACCATAATGCAATGAGCGCATAACTCACTGTGCTTGCGTCCGCCATGCTGTGAAGCATTAAACGGCCAATACCAATAATTTAAATTGGACTACCCATTTAATTTAACATAAAAATTGACAGTTCATCAGATACACCGAAACACGTTTTATGATCCAGTTTCCAATAGAATAAAGAGAATTTTTAAAGCTATAAAGGATTGCACAGATCACGTTTTTATATGCAGATCATAAAAGAAGACATTCATGTGTTTAAACTTTAAGCGTTTTCATTTACTTTGATATAGTGTTTGAACTAAGATTTATAGAGTAAAACCAAAAGACTATCCGAGATTTTTTGGTTAAATTCCATCGGCATTAAGGTCATAATTGTGCAGTATATATTTAACTGCCAACAAGCTGCCAGAAGTATATGTTCCGCTTGCACGACACACTGTCCATGTACCAAATTATGAAAGCTGATGGACTTCGATCCAAATATTCATATTAAATGCTAAACTGCGCACATTATCTCTAGTTCAGAGGAATTTAATCAAAATTAACGATATGCACCTGAAGAAATTTACAAAACAGAAATTTAAAACTGGAATATTTACCCGAAAACTCCACCGGAATGATGGGGGACACAGTAAAAACACAGATTTTTCACGGGGCAGCCGAAGTCTGGCAAAACACTTTTCCAGACATTGCCTCCTAACGGGTTTGCCAGTGACAGTTCGACTGTCAACTTCGACGAGGTCCCTCGGATGCTCCACACCAGGTGGTGCAGGGACGGTGACTTGCGTGTGAATTAGTTTTAGGTGATAGAAGCCTTGCACTGAAGCTACCGCACTCTCTCCTCCTCCCCCACCTGAGCCCGGTGTCAAAGACAGAGTCAAGAAGACCGGAGATGGGAGAGGGCACAGGTGGCTGGCACGGCCGGAGCCGCCCCTGGGTGTACCACCACACCTCACTGGGATCCCACAGAGTGGGAGTGCCATAAAGGCTACAGTAAGAAGGAGCCTTTGCAGCCTGACTCGCAGTCCACGAGTCAGCCCCTCCACACAAAACACACATTGGGCTGACCACGCGGTCCGAGTTATCCCGTCAGTTGGCAACCTGCCAAGCCATGGATTTAAGTGCACCTTGATAATTTCAAGCGCGACAGATTGTTTATAGTGAGGAAAATGCGCTGAGCTGTCGACCTTACTCTCTCCCCCACTCCCACAATCAGACCACCCTCCGCGCCGGTCGCTTGTCTCAAGTGGCAGTGGGTGCATTGGCTGACGGGTCGGCGTACCCGTCTTCGCGCGCCACTGCATGAACTGGCCCTCAAGCGCTCACACCAAGATTAACTTACTCAGGTGATATGGAGGAGCCATTGCCGTCTGATTTCCAATCCACTGGTCAGCCACTCAACACACACAACACATACACTGGGTGACGGCGTGGTCTGGTGTGAGCATCAGATTGGCAGCCTTCCAAGCCACGATTTCAAGGAAACTGTGATTTTACCGGGTACAATATAATTATTGTAAGGGTGTGGTCTAAATAATAGTGTAGATGGTGTGCATTGATTTTGCCGCATGTTGTCGTGGAGACGCATGTGTCCTTATAGGCCCATGTGGTGCGTAAATGTGCGGGAGCATTGAGGGCAGTGAAGGCGAGCACTGCAAATGTGTCAGAGCCCCAGGCACTGGTTAACCAGCCTCCGTGCGATTGATTCGCAGGTGACCGACAAGGTCAATGCGTGAGTTGTAGCGTTGGGCGCAAAGTGTGCAGGAGATATTGGGGGATCTAGGAGGCTAGAGGGATGTCATTCATGTTCGTGAGGGTGGCAATTATGGTAAGAATAGCAGTAGAAGAGTGTTTATCGTGGGGTATCAAGGGAAGTCGGCATTGTGGTGACTTCCGCTGTCATGGATGCGCATGTGACCAAAAAGGTCCATGCGATGAGTGATTGCGCAAGGACAGTGTGGGCAGTGGAGATGGCGATCTCTGCTGCGTTTTGGTGCTACAGGCACTGGTTCACTAGTCTCTGTACGAGGAATTCGCAAGTGACCGACCAGGCCAATGCGTGCGGTGAATGTGCGGTCACATTGAGGAAAGTTTAGGAGAGAGTACCCATAGGTGGACGGTGAAGGCAGTTGTGGACGCGGTGGTGGACGTAACAGGCGATGAGTATTGGGATGTGATTTCTATCAGAGTGGGAGTAATGGAATTGATGCTAGGAGTGAGGGTGGAAGAGTCTGAAGGAGGGTTAGCAGAATTTGACGTATAAATTGGATTTGTCGGATTGTTGGTGCATTGCGTCCGCAGATGTCCAACCAGGCCGATTCGCGCGCGGAAGATGCATTGACAGCGCGGGCATGTTGGCAGGGCCTGGGCATTGGCGGTGTTGGTCCGGGGTGCTGGTGACTTTTGTGCCGGTCTTTTGGCCTTGGCGGCGGCGATCCGGTTGGCCTCATAGATCGCTGAACCAGTCTTCGTGGATCTTCTCTATGCCAGTCTATCCTGTGCGAGTTCCTCCAAGGTCGCCGGGTTGCTTTGCAGTTGCTTCAGCGATTTCTTCAAAGTGTCCTTGTAACGTCGTTTTAGACCTCCCTGTGGGTGAGCACCCGTAGGGATATCTCCGTAGAAAGTCATTAGTGTAGTCGCTCGTCGTCCATTCTTAACAGGTGGCCGCTCCATCACAGTTGAACTTGCCTCAGCATGGCGTTGATGCTGAGGATTCCAGGCTGGTGCAGAATGTCCGTGTCCGGGATCATGTCATGCCATCTCAGCTTCAGTATTTTGCGGAGGAAGCTGAGATGGAAGTGATTCAGCTTCCTGGCTTGGTTCGAGTACATGGTCCAGGTCTCCACTCCATAAAGGAGTGTCGTCAGTACGACGGCCTTGCACATCTTCAGTTTGGTGTTCAGGTGAATACCGTGGCAATTTCACACGGAGGCCTGCAGCCAGCCGAGGGTCTGGCTGGCTTAAGAAATTCATTGGGCAACGTCTTCATTGATTCATGTGTTAGGTGATAGCGTGTTTCCTAGATAAGCAAAGGTTTCCACATTTTTGAGTTGAGCACCGTAGACATTGATTCATAGAGCATGGTATTCCGCGCTGGATGGCGGCTGGTGCATGACAACTGTTTTGGCTGTACTGATTGTTACTCCAAAATCGGCGCAGCCTGCGGCGAAGAGGTCCATGCTCCTTTGGTTGTCCTCCTCCGTTACGGTCTTAAGGGCGCAGTCGTCCGCAAAAGCATGTCATGGACTTTAGTCGTAGACAAATGTGTTGAATCCTACATACGCCGACTGTTGAGAAGGTGTCCGTAAGTTCTTAAGGTGATGCGGATCCCAGGCTGTTCATCACGGTAGGCGTCCATAAGCATAGCCGAGGACATGAGGTGGGAGTCAATACGCAGCCCTGCTTCACTCCATTGGTCACTGCGAATGCTTCGGATACCATCCCGCTGTCAGTGACACGCGCCGTTATCCCGTCATGAAGCTGACGCACCATTTGCGTAAACCACTATGGACAGCCAAATTTCTGCATGCCTTTCCACAGTCCGTAGCGATTCACCGTGTCAAAGACTTTCGTCAGATCCATAAAGGTAGTGTATAGGTGAGTTGGCATCTCTTGGCACTACACTACACCGCCGGTTATTCCGCGGTGTCAGCGGAAGCCACATTGGCTTTCCAGGAGCAGGCCCTGCTCAAGGTGACCGTTCAGACGATTGAGAAATATACGGGCGGCGATCTTCCCAGCGATTTTGAGCAACAAGATGCCTCTGTGATTATCACATAGTTTCCGGTTCAGAATTTGCTATTTCTCTGTCAGCAGTGTTGTGCCGTCAGAGCTGAGCAGTAGTGATTTCCCCTTGATACATGGGCCATAGATGACCTTGATGGATTTGAAGAAGTTTTTCATTTCATTGCAGTCCGCATACCCCTGGATTTTCTTAGCGTTTCGGATCATCCAGGCATCCTGCATCTCCCACAGCCATCACTGTACAAGGCGCCGGCATCTGAAGAAGGCTGCTTTGATGGCGTCAGTCCGAAGGTCCAGGTAGGCTTTGTGTAGTCCATTCGTCTCCGCGAGTAAGTTGCTGATGTCGGCATCATTGTCGTCAAACCAGTCCTGGTGTTTACGGCGTGCGTGTCCGAGGACTTCGAGGGCGGTGGACTGGATGTCATTTCGCTGTTGACACCATCGTGTCTCCACGGTAGCGGTATCATCTGGAGCATGCAGGTCCTCCAGTTTCTCGGTTATTTGGTTGCTGAAATCAAAACGGTGAGCAGGCAAATTTAATAAAAGAGTATTTAACTTACATGGTGGCCTATAACCTTGGGGCCTTCGTCGGGGTTGCAGTCGGAGCCTCCTCTGGGGGATGACGAGGCGGTGATCTGTCCAACCATCGGCATCGTGGATCGCCTTGGTTACCTACACGTCCTGTTGATGTCGCCTCCGGACGAGAACATAGTCCAGCAGATGCCAGCGCCGCGACCGCGGGTGCATCCACGTGGCCTTCTCCCGCGTCGGAAGGCGAAAAAAGGTGTTGGTCAGCAGAATACGGTGTTCCGCACACGTGCGCAGAAGAAGGAGGCCGTTATCGAAACAGCTACCGAGACCGTGGGGACTCAGCACGCCCTGCCAGGCAGCGTGGTCCGTCCCGACGCGGGCGTTGAAGTCACCAAGGACAATTAACTTGTCCTCTTTCAGCACAGTCGCTAGCAGGGCGTGCAGGTCCTCGTAGAGTTTGTCCTGCACCGTATCAGTGCTCGTCATTGGGGGAGCGTAGGTGCTGAGGATGGTGGCAAACTGGTCTCCCCGAAAAGGCAGGCGGAGGCTCATCAGGTGATCATTGAAACCCTGCGGCAGACAAGGCAGACGTCCCACGATGTCGTTCTGGATGGCAAAGGCAAATACCAGCGTCGCGTCGCTCTGCCTTTGGCCAGCCGCTCCAGAAGAAGGTGTAGCCGGCACCGACCTCCTCCAGCTCACCCTGCTCAGAGAATCCGGTCTCGCTGAGAGCAGCAATGTCCACCTTGTAGCGCGCCAGTTCCCGTGCGACAAGTGCCGTCATCCGTTCCAGCCGGTTGCTCCTAGGATTGTCTGAAAGCAGACGAACATTCCAGGCTGCTAGTGTGAGTGGACACACCTGTGCAGCCTGGAGGGTATGGCGAGGGGAATGGGGACGGGGGATATTGTTGTTCGTTTGAGTTAAAAGACCGCGTATTTTGCGATCTGCGAGCCGTGGCCGGCTGCAGAAGACGTAATGACCAGCATTTGTTTAGGGCACCTTTTGTTGCCTCTTTCTCCGCGAGGAGGCAAGCAGTGTTGTCCCTAAATAAGGCTGCTTGGACATCCCAGGCAGCTTCCGAACTCCACTTTGGGTCACGGTTTTGGTTAAATAAAGAACGACGCGAGTTACCTGGGCTGTTTACGGGGTCGCTATCACCCTCACCGTAGGACTTTTTGAGAGGGGGAGGTGGGAAGTTCGGGAGTCAGACTTAAACGGGTGTTGCAGGCACACACAACACCGGAGACCCTCACCTGGTTTAGCCCGCCGATCGTGACGGTTGCCCGGGGTGTGGCCGCTGGAAAGAACCCAACTTCGAGGAGCCCCATGTGAGAGTTGGTTACCAGTTATAGGCGGCCACAGGAGCATTCACCCTCTGTACGAGACAAATGGAGCGACCAAACGCTATCTGTGTGGTGCTTCCCCTAATAAGTACCCCTAAACCCCGGGTCTGCAAGTACCGTGTAACACGCAATAGTCCAGAATAATTTGAGTGCGCTCTTCAAATGTGAAAGTCTTCAGTGTGTTTTGCTCCAGGTGGTTTTCCCAGCGTAATCTTACGTAGACTATGTCGTGCTGAATGCCATTTTCAGAAGTTTTGTCTTCACTTGGCTACATTCCATTTTCACTCTATGCCCACATATAAAACGATTTAACAATTATGCGTGTAATCTGTCTCTTAGGCGTTTTGCTATCTTCGTGATAGAATAAGAGGTGCCCGCCTTCTTGATTAAGCACGTAGATCGTTTTTCATCCTTTATCCTGCTGTTGCTGCTGCTCTTCATTCACATCATTTACCGCGGTCACGCACTTCTGCTGATAAAAAATTACTCACCTACCTCCCCCGTCTGTTAAACAGTGATTATCTCCTGTGATTAAATCCAGCCTGACGTGACTGCTGCAATATCACATTTGAAAATCAATTGATCAACCCACATTTATGTCACATCTTGTTTAAAAACGTCTGAAGACGGCGTTTCACGAGTTGCGGTCTTTTGTGGTCTTTTGTGGTCTTTTCTGTGGTCTTTTTTTGTGGTCTGTTTTGTGGTCTTTTTTGTTGTCTTTTTTGTGATCTTTTTGTGGTCTTTTTGTGGTCTTTTTTGTGGTCTTGTTCAAAAACGTCAGAATACGGCGTTTCACGAGTTGCGGCCTTTTGCGGTCGTTTTTGACATTATTTTATGGCCGCCATCTCCTGCTGTATCATTTGTTGCCACTTCGTTGCAGCTGCTTCTTCATTTCGAATTGTTTTATGTTATAATTTATTTTATTTTTTTCTTACCTGAAACGTCCTCCCTATTTGTCCGAATACAATCATAAAGCGTTTAAATTCTGCGCCCTCACTCTTATTTTATAGTACTTTTGGTTAACCTAGTTTTCTGTGTAGGACACGTAACTTTCAATCAATATATTAACCTGATGTGTTGATTTTTATTGCATTTCATTGGTTACTTAAAAAGGACAAGTGAATATGCCGGAAAAACACGTGTGTCCGTTCAGTCGAGTTAACTTCAATTTTGCATCCTTTTATGCTGTATATTTGTATAATTTTGGGCAAAACGTATAATTATTTAGTTTGTGTTTTTGGTTACGTTTAGAAGTGCAGGATGTGGATTTGAGGATAAGGACGAGATCACCCAAAACATAAATATTCACCCCTTGATATTTCCAAGAGCTTGGTCAGCTTGCAGTTGGCAAAGAGTTAAGAAACTCTCAGTAGCACGCTCGGCCAGTGAGGTGTGCAGTAATAACTGCAAAATTCCATCAAATGAATTAAATAAATGTGCAGTGTCTATTGTAAAATTGCTGACTGCAAAGAAGACTCCAGATCAAGGAATAACTCGCGATGACAGAGAGCTTTTTTTATCCTGAAGTTTCGGATTCTCATTCAATTCGATTCTAAGAGACCACGTCAAATTAGTTTAATGTATTACTTATGTGTTGAAATAGTGATAGGATGGAGATTCAAGGCCCCTACGTGTATGTTGCATTTGGTCACTCCAAAATACAGTATGGGACATTGCATGTGCGGCAATAAGTGTCTCACTGGACAGAATTCGGGCTATACAGTTTCCACGCAGTTGATCTTTACCTGTCTTCCTTTCAACATTAGCGGTTCCATTGCATATGGTTGCAATTGATGCAATTTGAACCCTCAGTTGACTTTGTACGGACTAGGATTTCATCATCTGTGTGAGCTCTTGTGTAATTTTGATCACCGAACGTACAATCGATGTGTTAAATTTCGTTAGCTAGGCAAATTATCAGTGCTTATTATGGAACGGAGATGTGTTTGCGCTAGATGATGGATTAAAGAACGGACAAATATAACTATCGCTGTTCGCGGCTCACGCAGTTCTTATATCTGGCGAGAATTTCAACTTCAGCAAACTTTATTATGCGTCCAGGTCCCATGGGATGAGCTGCGACTTGATACCTGGTGTCATTCTTTCTCGTTACTTCTGTGTACTAAGTCAGTCACACCCGTGTAATCTTCCCGTTTCTCAGACATTTTTACTGTACCCACAAATACACCAGGCAAAAAACTCAGAAGTTACTTGCCTGTCAGTTGGTCTTTTGGTCTCATGATGAAGAATCTAGCTCCGGTTTGTTAGCAACTCCAACTCCAAGGGGTAAGAGAAGGCGGCTGACAGCTTACGAAACATTCTTCCCGAGCAAGAAAGTTCGTTAAAATTTGGTACCTTTTACCAACTCACTTGTGCCAAATCATTGCAACATATGCAAACGTCATGATCGTTGGAGCAAGCACAAAGCAAGGGCATGGCAAATGCATAATGCAACGTCCGGCTTTTTTTCGAGCGGCATTATCGTTGGATGCGAAAGGTTTCTTACGTGCTGATCCCTGCTGCTTAGCACGTTTATGATAATCGGCTGATGGTTATACCGGGTCGTATGTATAAGCATTTGAGCAGATAAATATTACTCATTGTGAGGCAAACAAGTTCAAGAGAATGCACAAGAACATAATAATATGATATAAGGAAAATGTCTTCTTCTCCAAGAGCGAATTCAGGTGGCAGATTTTTGTGGGCGAGCAGGAAGAATTTAAGTTGAAAACTGGCATGCTAATGTGACTTAAACAGCTGGTAAATATGTTGCTTGATATATACCATTGTAGCGTTACTTAGGTCCAATTTACTAATCAAAAAGACTTTGTAAGTTTTGATTATATTTTATTAAATAGCACCATAAATGTTTGAAGTCGCCAGATATCGTTGTTTTTGCTCTGAAGTATCCATCTCCCTTCATTGGGAACTAAACTGTGCAGCTGCTTACTTGCGTTTGGCTGCCAATTCTGCTAAAGCCTTAGTATTTACTCTAGCTAAATAGCTTTTGACCTACTATTTTTCCGTTGTTTTATGTTCATTCGTTCAACAATATGATGTTCTTCCGTTGCAGGTGACAAAAACGGCGTTCAAAGAAGCACACACAATTTTCTCCATACAATGAACTGCAAAAAAGCTCAACTCAATTTGCATTGCATTTCATTAACGGCATAAGTTTTTAATATTCCTAATGATTAATTGTTTGCCAAACATAAGAGAAGCAGCATTGAAAAGCTTTCCGTTTTGCAAATCGTTGCACGACAGTCTTGTCAAAAGTCGATTCCTGTACGCTCAACCTATATAAGTAGGAATCGCGTATTTATTCTTAATATCGGATGACAAAGCACTTTTGAAAATGGATTTTTAGAGAGCGTGCGTCCAAACGAAAATATTTTTGGGTGAAATGTCCATTATCATCATTTTCCTCGCCACATATAAAGATGTAAGCGTATTTTTGATATTGCGATCTTCTCCACGAAGCCGAACCAAGCATGCCTTTCACGGTCGTAAAGTTTAATGTTTAATAGCCTTCTTTAACCAATTTGTTTCAGCAAGGACTATTAATACACATGAGGCAGAACAGTGTCCTTTTGTTATCCAGTGTTTTCCATAAGCTCCTGTGTCCAATATAGTGATCATTGGTCATCAGTATAAAAAGCAATACCGACTCAATAATAATTATAATAATCATATTTTGTAATGTTTTTCCAGAACTAAAACTGGAGTAATGCAATGTCCTTAAATTGACACCTTACAATTTTATACTTCACGACAGCATATTGTAATTGGTTTACTTTAAATTAAACTGCTATAATTTTTGTTATTTTATTGACGTATAAAAGAGGCACTTGTCTAAAAGAATCTGATCAAAGTCCCTTATTTAGTATTGCTATTTGCTTCTGTTGGTGCTGTGTTTTAAAAAGAGAGTTGGAGATACCGGCATACTGTTGACTGTTTCTTATTACCGACATAAATATTTAGTGTTAAAATCATGTAAAACATTTGAATATTAGTTCGCTAGTCAGAAATGTTCCCGCTATTGAACTTCTTTTACTGTTATAGTAAAGATAGATTCGGCTTAAGGGCAAACTTATAAAAACGAGGTTTGCAAAACACTAGCACAATGACAATTGACTTCGCTCAAATCTTAGTCAGGATCTTTTAGGGTTAGGCAACTCAAGATGTCATCAACCAGTAACAGACAAAACGTGTGCGTGTTACGGTGATCAGTTGACAAATCACCGATTATCCTCACTTATAATCAGCATTGCCGTTGGTGAAATGACAGAATTACCATTATTTAAAAGTGACTCTTACTGTCAATGTCAAAACAACGATCCTTTCACTGGAGCAAAAACATATTTCCGAAGTCATACGGACAGTTCAACTAAGCGAAGACTGCTTGAAAAACCACTGTTTGCCGAGTCATCAAATCATATCAACATAAAATCAGCATGCCACTTTCGGCATCAGATAAAAAGATTTTACTCCATTTTATTAAAAATATGGATAAAGTATCAGTTTAAAACGTTTTATTAATTTCTATTCATAGTTTAAATAGGCACATGACACTGTTTGCTTCTCATTAGTTCGACATAATTACAAAAGAAAACAATATTTTGGGATACTATTTATGCTTACGTTTTTTGAGGCGTGTGTGTTATTTCCAAATTTATGACCACTAAAAACCATTCAGCAAAAAGAACACAAAACCTGAAATTGCCCTTGGAAATATTTGTGTGCTTTATCTGTATTAGTTAAAAGTCATTGGTTCGTTCAAATGATCCACAAGCAGTTTTAATATGTTTGCATAAACAATTATGGAGGTACGTATATTAGGACGACAATGCATAAGCAACCGATAGCCAAATGTTTTTTCCTATAAATTGAACCGGGTGAATTCTAACACAGACATATTTCAATTTCATCGATTTGTTTGTTAATTAGTAGCAAAAATTCCCATTGAAAAATTCAAAAGACAATTTGGCGAGCATACGTTAGCTTTCGATAAATTATCATCCGGCCCGCATCTAATTATCTGTCCCGGTGGCCACCATTCCTCTGACCATGATCAGAAAAGGGACGGCAATTTTGTTTTATCCCCCTCCCCCTCCCCCCCACCATGACAACCTTACAATTTGTTCTACTTACCCGCATTTTTGACTTAATGACACAGTGATATAAATGTAAAGGCCTGATGAGAATTTATCGAAAGCTAACGTATGCTCGCCAAATTGTCTTTTGAATATTTGTTAATGCACAGGGTGTTTTAAAATCAAATTTCATCCAGGTGCCTGCGAAATAAGTTTTGATTTGTTAGTAAGGATAGGTAATTAAGCAAACATAAGTAACATATCTTTAATCCAGTTTTCAACATTTTGTGAAATTCCTTCACAAATATGTTGCTTTGCCTTTCCATGTTGGAAAGAAACAAAAGTGAACGGTAACTTTGTGCTTATAAGATGCAAGTTTAAGTTCTGTAGTTATGCCGTTTCGTGGTGATAACGTAGTTGATTCTCCGAAAATTCATTAGTAAGATCAACAAGCGTTTGAATATAGCACACCACATCCTTGAAGAAAATATTTTCCGAATAGTTTTATCATTGTTAAATGTGTTCTTGTTGTCCATATTTTCTGTAAGATGGCTTTCTGCAGTTATTTTAATCAAACCCAATAATTCTTTACTGCCATCTCTGTGACAAGAACTGCTGTTTTAAAAACATGTATTTTTATATGTTTTTTGTTTTATTTTCACAACTCGTGAAAATGCACACCCATGTCCTTCTTATTACGTTGGTTTCTGTTTTTTACTCAAGTCAATACGCCTTAATACATTTGCTGTTCAATTGCAGAATTTTCGCTAGAATTTATGAAAGTTCTATGAGAAATAGATACAGTTAATGTTCCAAACTGTGCCATAATTTAAGATACTGAGCACGCTTTGGTGTCTTTCCTTATGAAAAGTTAGCATTTTTTATAGCATAAACGGGAATTCGACGGTCTTGAGATTTTAACCAACTAATAGGTTAGCATCCAGAATAGTCTTAAATTCAATTGGTTAACAACGGCAAAATATATTGATAACAGAGACTCTGAAAATCAGACAGTGTTTCATATAAGATTGTAAAATTGGAAGTCATAGGGCAATTACTTAATTAAAAACATATTTGGAAATATTCATCCCTTTTTCAATAGGGCATTTTCATTTGCAAACAGGCTTTGAAGACAGGATTTCTATATTTTTACCTTCAATTATCAAAGATACAATTTGTCCCTAACCCGAATCTCGGTGTTTAAGTTTAGTGTTTTTAAATAAAACTGGATAAAACACAAATTAATTTATCAGGATGGAGGATAAATTATTGAAAATAAATGCATTTTGATAATAAAACATGCGTGTGTTTTTAAACCAGATATCTTCTTAGCAAATTTATTGTTTCCAGATATAACAATGAAATTGCATTAAATCTATGTTTTGTTATATGGTGATGCATTTTGTGATCTGAACATCAAAACCCTTAGCTTAGTCAAATAAATTTCTGCAGTGATTTGTAAACGTTTCTTTTAAAAATATATATGGTTGCTGTACAGGTAAATCCCAAAAACAGAAGGAAGCAGTTTATGATTTGCAACAGTTAAACACATACTTTAAAAAAATGCTGTTTTTAAGCCCAGCACACTAAGAATCTTGCCAAACTATTGAATTCATATAAATCGTAATTTTAGTTCACGGCGTTTTTGCCCAGGTGCATCATTTGTTGTGTTTCAGCACACTATTGAATAAATAAAATGCAACCTGTATATTAGAATATTCAAATCCTTTTTAAAATAATTTTTAAGGCGTTTTTCTCTTTTTTGTTTTTTTCAGACCGCATAGTTCTAAACTATTTAATGCTGTGTCTGTTATGTTGTTTATAATTGGGAGAAACGAAGATTTAGAAATTGCATTTCATTGTTTTCTACGTTTTAAGGCATTTTTATAGAGCCAGGCGTGTTTTATATGTTTAATCACCTTTTCTATACTTGATCTATGGAGAGGTTATTTGGGCTATCCGGCTCGCCAGCAATGGCGCGTATGGTGGAGCTTTACGCTTGTTTTGTTTCAACTTTATCAATGAAGGCACCAACACAAACTATCCAAAATATATTTTGAGGGAGCCTGCTTACGTCAGGTAACTTGCCTGACCGAAATATAACGCAATGTCCGCCAGCTTTACTAATTCTCGCATGCCTAATCGTTTTTATAAAAGTATGTTCGTTTTCTCTTTTTTAGATATTGCACTACTTTTAGTAACACAATTTTATGTTTTGTGAAATTATAATGTTATCCTTGACTGCCTTCTCATTTTGTGTTGACAAAGAAGTAAACATATCCTATCGTTAACGTTAAATAGTATCTACACACACTGAATTTAAACACGGATTTCCTAGAACTGTCGTTAAATCTAGATTTTAATTTTGAAATTGCCGTAAATGTTGCCATCACTTATCCTTTAATTTTGGCCCTCGACAACGGCACGTATTACCCAATATGTTAAATGAAGATTCATCGTTGTTAAACGGAAATTTAAATTATACTACAAAGAAAATTTAGCATACTTCATAGTGCAAACCGTAAATATCATCAATCGTAGAACCCTCAAAATTTCGTCTGTGAATAATCAGCTTAATTTTGAGCTGTTTGCGTAAAAACGTACAATGATAATTCATAAAAACGTTGCTCACGCAACTAATCTTTTGACTTTTAAAATAGTTACTGGAAGGGCAGATGGAAATATGTATTTTATTTATAAAACAAGGATAAGGTTATATCCATTTCCTCATTGCCTAGCACTGTCGATCCACTTTATGAATGGTAGGCCTTTAAATTTCATATCGCAAACCTACTTTGATCAAAGTGTTTTTTAATCGTTACCCATATCAAAGTTATTGTGAACAGCAATAAACGCTCTTGCTTCAGCGAAACGAAAATGAAAAAAATTATTCCTTCAAGTTTCCATTCTGACTGTGAAATAATTCACAATTTTAATGAAATAACCAGTGATGTTTACGGTTTACCGAAAATACTTATTATTGCTTGTGCATTTGAGGAAATAATTATTTATTTAATTTCAATTTTCAGTTACTGTAAAAATAAATATAGAGTATGCATTCAAATTACTGTTTAAATTTCAGGACAGCTAAATGCAAATTGAACACTCATGGTTGTTATGAACGTAAATAGTTTGATTTAGTACAGCAGATGTTTTTAGTTTCCATTACTTTTCCTATAAACCGGTTCTTCTCTGCCAGAGAATTGTTTTTAATGAAATATTGCCTGTTGTCTGCTGGGTTTTGAACCTGTCCCGTTTCAATCTCCAGAGGTAGCGCTGCTTTCATAAAGATGATACCAGGTAAAGAAGCACAAAATATCACCAATATCAATATCACGGAAGATATATTTGGCGGATTTGTGTAAGCAAAATACTTCCCGTCAGTGACTTCCTCTAGTTACCTGAAACATTTGAAATGATATCAGCAGCACTATGATGCCACTTTTATTTAAATATCAATTATGACCTATCCACACCGTTTTAATTGTTTGAAAAGTTTTAGACTACTATGTCAGGAGCAAGCATCCCACAGTTTATAATAATAACTGAAGCACTTTTGCCTGACAACGTTATGTCCAGTATCCACAAGAGAGCGGTTTTGTAAGTCAAACTATAGTTTATCCTCGTCGTAATGACATATTTAATATTAAATTATTTGTGCACCAGAAGTAGTGTCTCTTGGTTGCCTTAGTGTTTTGAACTACTGCCAGCAGGATAATAAAAAGGCATATCTTCATGTATACCCAATTGTGTTTCTTTTTCTTTATACTTAGATAATGCTGTCAGGAGAGTATGAGGCAGTATAAAGTACTATTTTGAGATAACTTGAGAATTATCATTAATTTAAGCAATGTTTAATTTATTTATGTCAGGAGGTTATCCTTGTCGGAGTCTGTGTTTTTTTGTGATAACGGTCTGAGGTTGAGCAGATTCTTTGCGAATATATAACGAAAGAGCTTGTTTGACAGATCATTTAACACGCTAGAATTCTCAAAACGCGTTTTACTCAAGTGCCTACCTTATAATACTAGACGTTTTATCCCTTAAACTGCGGCATTAAACTCTGCATTAGCAATAATCTTTTAAACATCTTTTAGTCGATTGCTCATTAAATGCATATGCTTTGATCATCCACTTTATCCTTGCAGTATTATATCACTTACAATATTTTTTAATAAACACCCTTTATTGAAATGTATTTCTTCAGAAAGAATGCAGTTATAACAAAATTACAAATCCATGCTTTGGTCTCCAACATGAATGTTATATTTATAAAATCTTTTGAAGTTTCGAAGCCAGTTATGTTTTTATTATTGGACAAATGCCTTTGCATTACAGTTTGAAATTGTCTTGAAATTTCGCTGAATATATTTTCTACTAAGAGAACCATTCGATGAGGGCTTTCATGTTGCAGAACCTAGTGCAGCTGAATGGTTCAGTTTTAAGAGAAGGAATTTTCAAAGGATTCCAAAGCCATACAATTTCTTTTCTAAAAATTATGACGATTTATTTAAATCTCTGCAAAATTTAAAACAGATTGTTTAACTGTGATACCCAACCATCTGAATAGACGCGCCATGATTGTCCTCACATGTAGGGGTCATCGTATATGACACATTATTCCTATCTTGACTGAGTGGAGCATTATTGAGGCGATGAACCGTACCCAAACAGATTTGCACGTAAATAAAAGGGCAACATAATGGCGTGAATAACAGACAGATGGAATTCAGTCCAAAAAGAAGCAGACATGCTTGATCGAATGATAGATTTTAAATAAAGCGAAATTCAATCGTTCCTTTCAGTTGAACTCGGAGCTAGAGGGATAGAAAAACTAAGAAAAGGAATTAAGTAATAAAAGCGAGTTACAAGTGGTGGCTTCTAAAACATATGTGGAATTATTCCAGTCAGAAGGAGAGTTAACAACATACATGTGAACACATTTGCAAGAGTATACAAATATTTTGGAAATAGCAAAAGCAGGACTAATTAAGAACTACTGTGGGTACGTTCAATAAATCCACGTAGTATAATTCCATATATTCAATCAGCATTTTTTATTCTAAGCTCCAGAGTGTTATGCCGCTAATGATGTTAACTTTTTAGAAGGGATATTTTTTATCTTGAAGAACGATTAAGCAAGGCAACTGAAGAGAGCAACAGTTGCAGCGTGTTCCGTTGGGGAAGAGCAGTACAGTGTCCACAGAATCAGGGTCTTGTTCAAATAACGCAAACTGATAAATTTAAATAAAGCGTTGTTAGTGTGATGAAACGAAGTCCTTCATTAGATCATAATGTGCTTCTGGACTGCGTTTTAAAGGCAGATAATTAAAATATTTAAGCAGGCAGTGGGATAGCAACGAATAACAGTTATACAATTAGACGAATGCTAGGGCCGACTAAGAAATCATCGTGTCACCTATGCACTTAAGTGCATGAAAACGGTTAGGCTAATCATTTAAAATTTACTTGAATTATGAACCTGGTAAAATATGGAATAATTGCGAAAATTAGCTAAATGTAAGTCTGCATTATATAAGACAGAACTCGTATTTAAAAACCCTTTTGGATGGAGGCATGAACATATTCAAAATCCAACCATAATACACAAAAATAATGCTTGGCATAAAGTAATGAAATAAACGTGATTTTACTATCCGTAAGTTTATTTCACGTTTAAATGTGTAGTGATAAGACCACATAATTTTCAATAAAACCTGAATAGATCTATACGAGCCTTTTGATCAATTGGCTAGTCACCAAAAGTGAACGTGGTGGACTGCTTGTATGCAAGGAATAAAGTGCAAGGTAATGCTTTGAAACTGATCATCTTCAGATGAACGTGCAGTCTCTTCAAACATTTGAATTACTGTAAAATGATAATAATTTGTCAACAATTTAAGTACGTTGCATTCTAGAATATGCATTGACAAGTTATTACCTATCATTACAATAATAAGAACATTGATGTTTGCAGTTAATCTATCGTATCCTAATTAAAGAAAATATTTTTCACTTTAGATGCTACACGATTAATTTAGTGGGCTAATGTTTTTTTACTAATTTTTCTCCAGTTGTTTAAAAATGGCTACAGGTTTATACTTGTGAGAAAACTCGGCCTTCGAAAAATTACAAACATCAGTTGCTTTTTTATTTAAAGTACCAAATATCTAAACGTTTAAAGATTATAAGGATAAAGCGATTTATTTTTGGAGACTAATCAATTACAAACGTATTTTTTCCTTTAGAATTGGCCAAAGTTATTGATAGCACAATCTTCTAAAAATTGAAAACTTTCGTTTGTTAAACAGGTTTTTACCAATTTTCTAACTTCATACTCAAAAGATCAAAAAAGGAAGAACTCTGGGTTGCATACTCATAAAAACGTTTGCAGTGAAGGGACATTATTTGGTTCTTTCGATAACATTTCAAAGGGTTACTGAAAAGAAACAACATCTCTTTTAGCAGCCAAATATTCAGATCTCATTCCTTATTTACTATATTAAGGGAAAAAAAAACAAGAAAGAGCGCATTTTATGAGATATAGGAAATTTGCAAAGAGATTAAGTCAGCTATTGTAACCGGAAGAAGTGTGTTCTGTCAACAGAGATACGTGGTGTTCTGCATTTTATATCCCATCATGGATAAGTGATAATATGTTAATCATAAAATGTTAAGAGTTTCCTAATTAATTGCATAAAACCAGATACAGTGCTCTGACAGGCTGCTTCAAGTGCATTTTATAATTTATGCTTTTTTTGTAAATGGAAAAGGTTTTCCGATAGACATTGAGGAGCTTCGGCGCAACCGAAAAATTTAAATGTCAAATTATTCTATAAACGAGCAATCTCAATGTTTTAAATACCAAAATAGAGCCTTAATGGAGATTTAAAAAGACAATTCATTGACATAACTCACGAACCACTATTCATTCCTTTTTTTCAAAGATACTTTGCACGCCATAAAACTTTCTTTGTATCCCCCGACTGTCTTTTTTGATTAGCTCCGTAAAATTTTGAATAATGCTCATCATTGTGGGCAAAGAATGTGTGCTTGCGATAATCGCTTCCATTTTTGGGGAATGCCCATGTTCTTTAAGAAATCGAGATAGGTTACCTGCGAAGCATTACGTTGTGTAGATTGTGCCGAACACAAGGTCCCGTTAATTCAAATGTTTCGCATGCATGATTCTGTTTACAAGTATCATTAGAAGCAAACATTGTTTATGAAGATTAATGTAAGGTTAACATCGAAACGGCTTTCTATAACAAAAATATACCTTTAAAATATTATCTTTAACAAATATTTACAAATTATAAATAGCAATTTGGGTAACAAATCCCTTATAATATATTTTGTGAATGAGGGCACATAATAGCTCAAAAGATATATCGATTAGTAGGTATATTAGTATGATTAATTACTTCTTACAAACATGAGATAATCCACTGGCCTCTATCCCAGGGAAGCTAGAAGAAGTCTTTTGTGTGGCTAACATTTAAACTAAACCACTGTTTACAACTTAATATTCAGCACGCCAGATAAAAATCCAACGATGATTTGCGGTAACTACAGAAGCGATTTTATTTGCAATCCACACATCTTTTAAGAGAAAAATTTTAAGTGTTAATTAATATGTTTTATCTTAATAATTTACGTTTTAATAAGATCCCATCTACCTTTAAGGATGTGTCTTGAGCAATAAATCAGTGATTTTGGCAATTTTTTTTCCAAGAGCTTCATTGAACTTTTGCTTATCAAATACAACTTTAGAAAATTTCAATCTAAGGAAAAGAACCTGCAAGGAAAGGTAAAAGGAAACAAGTTGTTCACCTATTTTCTTTTTCTAGCAAGGCAATTAATAAATATAAAAAGTGTGCAATTTTTTCTAAAAGCTTCTACACCGAAATAGTAATAACATGTTTGCAGGGGCCTACTCAGAATTTTCAACTGTACAAGATACGCTAATTGAATCATGTATTAAAGGCTGTATAAAAACTTTTTGCGAGCTAGTCTGCTTCATTTTTAATAATATAAAAGATGTTTTACATACCCCTGTGAACAACCGTCAGTACGTTTGTCAACATAAAGTAGCTGATCACTACTATAATAAACGGAGTCTACTAAAAACCCTTTTTACGATTGCTTTTTGTACATATTTAAGTTAATGTATGTTTCTCATTTTACCATTTATTTGTTTATTACTATTTTATGGAAAAGAATAAATTGAGAATATGTTAATAATACATCACTGCCTAACTATTTCTTCCCTCTTTACCTCCTCTTTGACGTTCTTTGCTATTTACAACTGTTATTTTTCGATTTCGCATTGTATTTGCTGGATACTGTCCCATGTTTTCCATTTACATAGGTTTCTTGGTTGTTGTCGCGTTTTGAGTGTTAAACCTTGATGGGGTATTTTGTGCAACGACTGACAAAAACGTGCCAAAGATCTGAAATCATAAAAAACTGCTATTTGTTTTAAAGTTGTGCGCTAATAACTCTCGGCTCATCCCAGATACCAATCAGTTAAATACAATGATAATTTTAAAAAAAGCAAAATAGAGATTCACAGGCAAAATTTAAAGAAACCTTAAATCGGTTTTACGTTCAAAGTTAAAATTAAAAGAAAAACCAGTCAGGTGCTGGTTCTTTCTTAAAAAAGAAAATGTTGACTTAAGAAACATGCAGGGACTAGGATGATTTCAAAGTGACCTTTTCAGTAACCGGAAAATATGGACGTTAAGCGTAGGTTATGGAATTTGAATCTGTAATTTCATGAACCTTATAAGCATTGCATTTAAAAGCAAATGACCTTCTCAAAGGTTGATGATTTCCTCTTAATTGTCTCAGTAATTCACGTTATACATTATTTAGCATGTCTTTCATTTCCATTAAGTTTTATTCACATACATTTTTGGTGGGAGTCTAGAAGTCCAATTTTATCGTAGATACAAAAAACACACATGCAAGAGCAAGACCAATCAAATTTGACACTTAGCTGTTTAATCAGTAGGAAAATGAGTGAAGCTTTGGGTAAATGTTTTGGGTACTTTGCGTAACACAGTCGTATATGTACAACGACGTTCGTTTAAACACCTTGTTTTCAGTGACCTACACTTCCTCTCAATGCATAAAATACACCCTTTACTGATTTGCCTTATAGAAATATGGGAGTACAAAGAGGAAGTGATTTAGTCCTGGATGATAGCCATGCCGTAAGTGGACCAGATAAATATATATTTCATGCTAGCAGTGGCCAATTTGAGTAATTACAGGCTACATTACACAAGCGCACCTAATTCCTCTGTGATCCTTGTGTTTTGTTGCATTTTGCCTTTTAAACTGACATCCTAAATGGAAAACCCCATGATGGCCATAAAAAAGTGGTTCATAGTCAAAAATGCAGAGTTTTTAATTTTCCTTCACACGTAATTGTGTGCGCCGCTGCAGCCCTGCTTAGCTGAAACTGGGACTTTGTCGCGTGAAATTTGGTTCATTTAATAAGTACGCGTATTGTATATAAACAACTCTGTTAAAAAAGATCAGCATAACTATGAATTGAGGTGAGCGAATATGTCTTGGAAAAGAAATGGCAACAACAATTTTATACAAAGCATTGCTGGCTTCATTGGATCAGAATATTTCTCCACTGACACACATACACGCACATGCAGACATACAAAGACCACGAAATGGCGTGGGGAAGAATGCGATGCTGACCTTTATCCACGTCAGTTCAGTATTTTTGAAAATATGATTTGGATCGATCCGTCAGTATCCGAGCCGGTGCCTGTTGTTGAGATGTACAATTGTGGGTGCTGGATAGTGACAAAAAGGCGGTGTGGATACTAACCTAAGTCACTGTTATCGGGGAATTGCGGAGCTAACTCCACAGCCTGCCCATTTTCCCAGACCAGTTCAGAGGGGTCTTTACCCGGTACTACCTCCTCCATATGCAATTCCTCTTCTCCGTTCTTTTGAAAATCCTCGGTACCTGTTACACCTCGTCTTCGTCTCTGAATCAGCAGGTATATAAATTCAATCACTTCGATGACGAAAGCAGCAGTTATACCTATGGTCACAGAACACAGGCCGCCTATGCGAGAAGCGAGAACGTTAAGTGTAAGAACAAGCTTCTCCGTGTTGTCTATCGTGTTGGGAGACTTGCGTTTGAGGATTATGTAGGCAAAACTTTCGTTGTCTAAATACAACTGATTCTTCATATTTTCTGACAACAATGGTACAATGTGGGGTGGCCGCAGAGAATTGTTTAACTCAGCTTCCTTTGGAATATTGCGAAGATCCTGTTGCACTAGATAGTTGCGCCACATCCTGTAGCCCAAAGATTCAGTAATATTCTTGTGTGGATAGAGTTTAACAAACTGCTCTGCCAATCGCACAGCCCGATTCTGCACGCGCAGCCAGTAGAGATTCCAAAAATTAGCTCGCCATTTTGTAATAGAAATGGTCGTATCATAGGTGTAGTACTCGCATCGTGGAAGACAGACAGTGCCATCATATTTTCGTTTCACGGTGATGTCTAGCTTGCGTTTGAGGCAGTCTAACCTCGTGGTAAACAGTTTAATGTCCAATTTAGGCCACATCCGACCGCAGTATGGTGTCATATCCGAAGGCAATGATGGTCTTGGGTTCATGACGTAATGGCACCCACACTCGTCAATAATTTCCTGCTGTTGATGCAGCAGTAGACATTGTTCGTGAGTGTAATTGTAGACTTGATCGAGATCCCTGTAGACACGAGAAGCGTTAAAACTGTGGCAGGGTCGTTTGGGTGTATTTTTTTTCGTCCACCGTCGAGGTTCGTAGCCGATTTCATTTAATTTGCCAGGCTCCGCGTGCAAGCCAAATTTCTCTAGATCTGGATATGTTCCGGGTTCGTGAACTACCACTCGAAGTCCCTTGGCTTGTTCGAAAACATCGGGCAAAAATGCCTGCTCGTCGTCCTCACTGCTTTCCTTCGGACCCATGCCAATGATGAGACTGAGAAACGTTGTCTCCTCTGACCCACTTAAATCTGTCGGCTCAAAAGTATGACAGTTCAAGTATTGATGATGGGAGAATTGTCGAATACGGTAGCCATTCAGTAGTAAGCAATCATCCTCGAAGTAGCTCACGTGGGAGCCCACTCGCATACAATTTAGAAATATGTCATAATTGTGCCCTAGGGCCCTTGCTTCGTCCGGTCGCAGATTCTGGTAATAGACGCTCAAACTGTCATAAAAGGAGATGGCTTCTGCCGCCGAGACATCATTGTCCAGCAGGTAGCCGAGAGTGAGGTTGCGTAGGTAACGATTGAAGCGCCCGGGTGAGAGAATCTTACCCTCCTTCCACAAACGGCGGGCGTCATTAGAGAAGGGATAATGATGGCAGACAGTGATGGCCGGAAAAGGTGAGGGATCATCAAGGAGAAGTCGGGTGTGCACCCCAACATCGTAGTTGAGAAAGTCAAGAATAAGCAAGAGGACAGAGACAATGAGGAGGCAGGTTGTGCAGATCACAAAAATGGACCAGGCCGTACGCAGAAATCGGGGGCCTTTACTGAGTTTGCACATCCCACGAACCGTGGTGCAAGAGCAGAAGAGATAGAAAGCTTCTTGGCAAGAGCAGGTATCACGCCTACCACCATTCCGTTTGTGACCACTCCTAGAGGGCTTGACGATGAAAGCTGCGCCAATATTGGGTTTGTCCGACTTATTCGTGGATTTTGCGTTTAGAGGAATGGTATCAGTCTCCGATTTATAGTCAATGGAGCAGTCTATCGACGGTCCTTTCCTGTCAGTACCATGAACGCCCATGCGTAGTGACATAGCAATTTTTTGTGATCTGGAAATATCTTAGACCCAAACGTTGATCCCTATATATTTTAGTATTTATGCTTATTGCTGATCCACTAAAATTTCCATTTTAATCAGACACAATGAACATTCTGTTTATGAAGCTGAACATTAGAGGGGAAAGGACCAATCATTGAAAACGGATAATGTCTGCTCGTCATTCACAAATTTCATTGGTCAAAATATAACCAGTAGAAAAGCAAGCAGAATGCATTTATCAGTAAGATAATTATTTTTGAAAGAGGTTATTTATCATGACCAGATTTATTTTGGTTATTTCAAATACTGTCGATTATCTCACACAAATGTCATAATTTAAACTTATATTTTTGGGTTATAATTTAATGAGTCAAATATTGTCACATAGATACTTATAGGACTGAAACAAGATTTATCTTGAAGTTTAACGCATAGGTATTGGGGATATTTCCTAAGGTAAACTTAAAACTATTAGAAAATTCCTTTAAAACAAACAAGCATATTTGAAATAAGTTTTACAAAATGGAAAAAGGTATTCAAAAAGCAAAAATATGGTATTATTCAAAGGTTCGTATGCAACGTTTTGTTCGTTGCATTTTTTGTATATTTCTCAACGAACGGTAATGTAGCTAGAGTTAAGAGTTTGAGGCAAAATAACGTGTTTTTCTTATGTAAGTTTAAGAGGTATTGCTAAGGATTGGCAACAGATTAATTTTCCCCTCCGGGGAATATAACTGCATTCAACCAAAAATCATTATATTACCTTGTTAAAATGCTGAAAAATCTCGCCCGAAGTGTGTTAAGCTAGGCAGGACACAGTAAACGTTATCGGTTTTCTCTTCAACTTTAAAGCCTTACACCGAATTTCAAGAGGATCAAATATTCGTTTATTGTTAGCCTAGAATCAATGGTAAGTGAAAGTGTTTATCCTCGTCCAAATGCTAACCAAATCCTTACTTTTAATTATACTGAAAGAATGAGCCTTACCCGAACAAATGAACCCTCAAAAGTGGTCCTCATGGAAAGTTTATATATCGCCATTATTTCGGAGGTTCCTTGGCTCCTGTGCTATGCTTATTCTGTGCAACCAGTTAATATTAAACTTGCTAATTCAACTGAGTAAGGTGTAACCCTGGAATAGGTCCTTCCCTATAAATATTACTAAAATAGATGAACCAGGTTAATAAATGGAGTAGGGAAGGCAAAACTGTACTGTATTTCTAAAACTATGAAGTAGTTAAAATTAAAAAAACATATAGCTTTACTCTTGCAATATCATAATTTGATAACTGAATGTTTCAACTTGGATTAAATGGTTTCAGTTGGTGCATATTTTACTGTGATTATTCGCAATGCGGGTGAAATAAGCAAGCAATTGTTGATGCCACAAAAGAGATTGTTAAGTAAATTTTAATTGACGATAGTCCATTGTTTATGTTTGGAAGAAACGATCCATATACTTTTGTTTTAATAGGGATTGTCATGGTTTTTATTTTGAAGATTGATAAAACTGCATTTTATGGAAACATAGAGCATTTCATTTACTATAAATATTTATTTCTCATTCCATTAAAAATAGTTTTATTTTCATCTGGTTTTACCTGATAACAATATGCTTCGTTATATTATTTTGATTTCCACAAATAATAAAGTCAATATTTTCGGTAGCGATAATAGATATTCCTATGACTTTTACATATTAAAAAAATTTCAAAGGGAAAAATTACTAGTATTTATGACCTTTATTGTTCTAAAATCGATATTAAATGAGACATTTCTGTTGAAATATCCCACAGGATTTACTTCTCCTACAATGATTTGTAGTCTTTACGATTAATGAAAAACGATACAATTCAAAAAGGCAGCAAATTACTTTTCAACATAGAAAGCCCATATATTTTTGTACTATAGTAAAAACGATTTGAGCTTATATCTCTAAATTTGTCAAAGGTGAAGTGATAGAAATTTGGGGCTGCGTGTCGGATATAAAACATGGTGCTTTGTGAATCACACGTTGACCCCATCTTTTCAACTGATGAGACGCCGCCTCCTGTCTGAAATAGACACGAGGTAAATGTTAAAAGGATGAACAAAGGATGATTCTTAAATGTACTTATATCATTCTTCTATGGCTTCCAACGTTCCCTGAATTATTGAATGAAATTTTGGTTTTCGTATTAGGCGTTTCCATTTTCCGCTCGCAATCTAAAACTCCGTTCTGAGGTCACACACGCATTGCATGTAAGACAGACCATTTTGCAAACATTAATTCTTTGCTTCCTATTTTCTCGATCCTCAGTAGCTTAAACGCAAGATTTTTATATTACTGTGGGTCAGCTAATTAATATTAAAAAAATTTCGAGAACAATTCGGTTAATTAGTATCACATCGTTAAATGTTTGGCATATTGTAATGAGCTGTTTCACACAAATGGCAAAAAGTGTCTCCTCGACCTCTTGCACTGGAAGGAGACAGTAATGTTAAAGGAAAACTATTTTCTACAGAATGGGTATACAGATTATGTTATTACTTAGAACATGCACCCTCGTCTTTTTCGGCCTTTTTAAATCTCTCTGTTCAACAAGTATCCACTGTGCGACTGCTGGTTGGGCTCGCGAGTGAGGCCCAATGAAAAGCGGGACGATTGAGTTCCATTAACGATCATAACTTGCACGACAACGGGCCCATGGCTCAATGGTTAAAGTGTTGGTTGTCTGATCAACAGGTCGCTAATTCGACCCTCGGGTAAAACACCAGGTATGGGTTGGGTATAACTGGCTGACAACGGCTAATAAGTCAGAAATGACCATTCCAGTCTCCCTTTTCTACTTCTTACTGTTATAAGGCTGCTAATATGGCTTAAAGGATGAGCCCTAACGCAGAGCGGGACAAGAGTGAATTCCGTTAACAATCGATGAACTTTCATAAACGAATGTTCAAGCTCAATTTAGTGCGCTGTTTTACATAAGTCACAAAAGGTATCTCCACGGCCGCTAGCATTAAAGGAGAGCTGATAAGTGGATAAAATATGTTTTAACGGAACGGGTGCGCAAATTGCTTTATTAATAAGAACATGGTCAAACGGCCATTGAATCGTACAATGCCAACCGCACGAAGGAATATATTTTTCAGCAAAGGTTCATGTCAAGGAAAGCACCGAATAAACATCAAAGAAGGTTTTCCTAGTAAAGATATATCAAACCCCTTTCCAGCAGCTGATGTCTATGCAATGTGTTTTGATTCAGGAAAGTGCTAGGACAAAAGGCAGGCCATAAAATATATCTGTAAATTATTCATTTACCTACTCCTGTGGGGCAGAATATATTTGTTGCGCGAGCCGGCATTTGTACTAAAAGTATAAAATAACACCTTCCAAGGATGGTGAGGGCTGGACCATATACAGATCAAAAACAGTTCTCTTTTGCAGATCATCGCGTAGATGCCATAGGAGCCTTCTGGGTAATTTAATATTGCGTGGAAAGGTTTTGGTGTCTACGACAAAAGCGGTCTCAGGCTGGATTCACGCACACAGACGAACCTCATACATGTGCCACAGGTACCAGAATAGAGCCATGTACTCAGCCGTCCACATTTAATTACCTATCTCGGTGGCCACCATTCCTCTGACGATAATCAGAACATAAAAAAAACAATTTTAGTTTAGTTCCGCCTACCTTCCCACCCTGACAACCGGGATGTTTGACAAACTTACACCACAATATCAATTTAAAGGCCTGACACGCAGTTTTCGACAGCAAATATATTGGTAATCACATGTTGTGAAAAAAAATTCTAACATCCCATATTAATTATTTAGGGTTATGTAAACGGGGTTTAAATATTCAGAGATGTCTGCAATTTAGGTCGAGACAGGATGACGCCATGTTAATGAAATTTTTGACAGAAAAATAAAGACTTACCTCGATAAAAATGCTTAATTATGTGACATGTATTTTTGCGTCGCTATTTGACAAGCTTGCACCGTCACATAATAAACAAAACAAATCTATTTTTAACATAATAATTTGAAATCTATAATTCCACTCACAAATCATTAGCTTTTGGCACAAAAGGTAATATTTTATAGGAAATACAAGGCCATGAATTATCCATTCTTACAGCATCATACGTGTCTGTTTGAATAAGAATACTGCAGTTTGTAAATGGTGCATATGCAATATAATATTTCATAAATCTAATACGGTATCATCGTATTTGAAAATCACACATATTTTAAATGAAACCTTTAAGCATGAGAACGGAATTATAAGCTTTTTTTAACGAAAAACTTTGAAGCCGTCATTAGTTGCTAAACGTTAATATAACAATGAATGCTTGACAAGTACTATCTAAAAAGAAAGATAAAAATACAACTTCATTGAAAATAAATGTTAATAATACATATAAAGTAAATATGGATTTTAATCGAGTGTTGATTTTGGAGCAGCCGAAAGATGAGTATTTAGAAGCCTTTATTTTGGTGTGGGTGACATAATTTGGGATTGCGCTAAAGGCAAATAAATATTAAAATCTCACGCCATTAATCCATTTTAATCGGAAACTTGTTACAATATATCAGCTAACAGTTAAAAAGATGAACCAGAACTTTAAAAAAGCATGCTTTGTCTACAAATATTTCCCTGAAATAAATATTTTTGGTAAAAAAGCGATAACGTACACTATAAATACGTCTGTGCGGTTTTTCTGCTGCGATGCATGTGAATATAAACATCTGTTGCTGCTGTCATTAGCTATCAAGATGCATGAACAAACTGGTTTTGATGCATTAAATGCAATGCTATCAGCGTAGATGAAGTGATTCTAGCACGGGTGATGGCCTGTGATTAACGCACAGATGTGCTTACCTGCCTTCCATTAAATTCGCATCCATTTATTTTCAACGGTTAGATGTCCTAACTGTGACATGTTCCTCAATCTGGTAATGGTCTTGGCAATCTGAAAATGTCCTTAAAGTAACCTAAAATGGTTTCAATGTTACCTGTCAACGAGGAAAGTGCTCCTTTACAACCATTTTACAATTCTTAGTTACTTGTTTAAAAAATTCAATGTAAAGTGAGAAATAACTTAACTCAAATGCGGAGTAATATGAAAGTTAATTACGAATGAATAACCAGTTTTGAAGAATAACTCTCGACTTTAGCTTGTAATGGTACAGGTAGGATTCGCGAGGGAAATATATATCATCTGAGAAACAATTAGATGTGTTTGTAGGTGGTTTTCCTACGAAGTATAAATAACTAATGATTTTGCTTTATTTCGGAATAAAAATGTTGAAGGTTGCAAAGTCAGTACATGAGACCCAAAGTTTGCTATTCTACTTATAAACGCATCACAACAACGGCAATATGTTTAATTTTGTAATTCCAATCAAAGAAATTGTAGTCTTTTATCCTTATTTGCTTTCGGTTCAACAAATTATATTAAACTATTCAAATAGATGTTGCTTGCAGCTGTTAAAAGGATTCTGTCAACATAAATAACGGAATATTCGTTAATCCTAAAGTCGGATAATTACGCGTTTAATAGTCTACCACAGAAACTAATATCAAACACTCGATAACTAAATATACACTTTGGAAGGCAACATAACCTATGGATCTGGCATCCAATTACTATTTTATAAAAACGCACGTTTTAATTCTGAAAAGAGATTCCTTGTATTTTTGTAAATTACTTGGATCCATAGAATGATGCCTCAAATATTAAAATGTGCATAAATTGTTAATGCGCGTACATATAAGGTTCATAATTTTCCAATTATATTTTTTCTGACTTGGAAGCCTTTTCTTCAGATCCCATTATACTAACAACTCAATCACGCTGACATAAACGGTTGCGAGATGTGGATGTTAAATTTCCAAAAAGTACAAATAATAACAATCCCTTTGCACACGGCTAAATTTAAAAAAAGCGGACATTTTAGTTAAGCCATCGAAATCGGTGCTTTTACCCGTGTGATCATCAGTTATGCTGCTATAGGAATATTCACTTGCATATAAATGCTTTTATAATGACGATTTACTCTGCCTTGTCCTCCGTCATACACCAACATCAAAAAGACCAAAGGCATGTTCAGGAGCGGTTCAACCAACATGAACTGGGCTTTCAAAAATAAAAGGGGCACCTCGGATACCAACCTCATTACGGAAAATTTGCCCTCAGGCTTTCAATCTTGAGAGAAGAATGGAATTATACCGCCAGTTGGTAGCTTTTGAAGCTAAAACCTTTAACGCATCTTGATAAATACAAGCCCATCAGGTTAGTTTAAGTAAAGAAGATGCACTGCGCGTCTATCTCTCTCTTTCTCTCTCTCTCATTCCTCAAGTGAAACTTTCAAAAAAAAACATATGAGTAGCACAATGTGTTAGTAGTCATCACAGACTGAGATTGATTTAGGGATTTTGCTGTTACCAAAACGTGTTCGAATGTCACTTTTTCGTACATGAAGCACCAAATAACCCTTAAGATCTTCACAATGAGTTGGCTCTTGTTTCATGCCGACTGTCTATGGAATCGGGTGCTGTAACCCTACTTATGTGGAGTCCTGTCTAGCGCGTGCAGTACATATTTACCAATTTCGATGTCACACCTGGACCTAAAGCCAACATAATGAGGTGTAAGAATTGTTCACTGACCATATTGAAAATAAAGGACTGAGCAAGGTTGATTTTTTACCGTTGATTATTGTTTTCATTAGTTTTCACGTAAGACTAAGCAACTGACGATATTTTTACTGGAATTATAAATGGTGCTTTTTTTATGAGCTTTATTTTTTTAAATCAGACTATGTGCGAACATAAATATCTGGTGGATGAGCCATTTTAAGGGAGTTTCTCGCATAGTTTTAATATTTTTCTCATGTCGGGTGCTAACAGACTCAGGCAATTTAAATTGTTGTTCTGGTGTCTTCGAATTCAACATGCATCTTATTTTGACTGACCTTTCTTCTGTGAGAATCAGAAACGTAAGGCATCTTAAGTTTTTTTCTCGAGCAAAATTATCTGTTTGCTTTACCACCAATAAAGTCGTCTGGCAAGGATTGTATCTAACGCTGCAAGTGATTTGACAGTGCTAATCAAGGCTAGAAAAGACTGTGAACATGTGACGAAAGAAGACAGATTGACACAGTGCACCATTGCAAATTTGGGAACTTGTCACCACATAATGATTACCTGCATTTGTTTGGATTTGAGGAATTCAGCTTCCTCCCGAATATCCTTTTTACCTGCCGATCTAGTGCAAACGATTTCCAGCTTCTTTGATAATTTGCCCATGAAAAGGAAATAAATATTGTGTTCATATTGCATTATGTTTGGTCATTATGTCGGTGGGATTCCAAAGTGTTGTGTTAACGATAGATCCAAAGCGCGGGTTTCATTTACGGGCTTAAAGTTGTCTGCCTGCTCAATCAAACTTATTAAATCAGTGAAAGCATCAGCTGACAATTGGCCCCATCCACGAGCATTTAAAGTAACAAGCGAGCCACTCCAGAAAAATGTGTTTAAATTGCCAAGTTTCGACTCAGTTTACGAGTTTTTATTTAATGTGTGTGAGCCTGTATCCACCATTGAGTTGTTATCTCATTGGGGTGAAAATCATAAGACAAGGAAGCCCACCTGCCCCAGGATTGCATTTTCCTTCCATATTGTACTCCTTCCCCTAAATCCTCATCGTCAATCTGAAACAAACAACGACTCTAAATGGAGAAAATTCAAACTAAAAACAGTAAAAAATATTTATGATAAATGCATGTACTATAATAACATTATACAATTTCCTATTTACGTTTTCGGAGGTTGAACGGATTTACTTTTCTCGCATTATTTTGAATGATAAATTCGTTTTTCAAAACGAGCATTTCACATGATAAGCCCGGTGCCGTAACGGATTAAGCATGATCAGGTAAGGGGCCCATTGTTTTTATTAATGGTAAATTAATTCACTTAACAACCCAATCCCAAGACATGGATATCCGAAATCCACTTCTGCCATTTCCTAAATTTTTATTCCTGGAAAATGAAATGCGTCAAAGTCACTTAGCTTTGGCTGATTATCCGAAATCCATATACTATGAGAATATTCGAAGGATGGCAACCTCATACATCAGGTGTTATGGGCGGTTCAACGGCGACTCTAGATCAAATATTTCTAGACAGTAAGCAGTATGGTGGCTTTTATCAAGCATGGCTCTTATCACCTTAACAATTAAGATTATCCACGAAGTGGTACAGAGCGACTACGAAAGACAACTCTCGTACTTTTCCATGCATTTGAAAGTTGGCATAGATTTCTGTGCGTCCTTGGCTTCTACGTTGACGGTCCGTTCAAAAATAATTTGAGATAAAGAAATAATGTAACCCTTGCAGTTTTTTGTTTAATATATTTACTTTATTTGTACATATTATCAATGTTAAAGTCACTTATTCTGTCCTAAGTGCTTTTGCCACTGTCAAATTGTGGCGATTTTTTAATACTGACTCGTTTATTTTAATCAACTGCAGGACCTGCGCTTAAGCTTGGTCAAACGAGGTAAATATGGGTCACTGTACATAGGAAACCTTGTCGATTGCGATTCACCACTCTGAATTTCACTTTCTGAGGAAGAAATCAAATGTCTTCATTAGGTTCCTGAACATCGAATCAATTATTTTACCTCCAGGCATACAGTTGAACTATTAAGGGGATAATAGTTTGCGAAAAACTGTTTGCTAAACTAGGTGGGCAGATACCTTGAAATTGCCCCATCTATGTCTGTTTCCTTTATAATATGTAAAGTTAAAACAAGCTATTCACTTTAAGCGTTGTGGGTCACTACACTTCTAGAAATGAACTTGGACTGATTATGGCAAAAACGTTCCCGTCAAAGACGAGTGTGACTTGAATGGCAATTTCTAGCTTAGTTGTCACTGGTCAGCCGGTCATAATCAACCCTATGTATTGCAGCACCGGAAGCGCTTAGCTGTGACTGAGTGATTATAAGTCAAACGCTGTTGCCTTTGAACTAAGTGCTTGTTGTCTTGCTAGTTGTTATGCCAAATATTAACATTGGTGGATGGACCCTCACCGATCGCTTACGGAACTCAGTCGTTTCTTGTTAGTTCTACAAGACATTTGGAGCACAGACAAAAGGTTTTTTTTAATATCTTGAAATTTAAAATCGTGCAGTAAAATCTAGTCAGAGATATTCTAAAAATAAATGAAAACTGCATTTATCAGGCTTATGAACAAAGAAATGATCAATGAAACAAGTATGGGCTTGACTGCGCAATGATCGATATGCCAGCTTAGTGTCAATTTAGCGATTATTTCAGTCCCTATCCCAGGCGCTGAATTAAGTCAATTCTCGACTTGTTTTCCCTCTGGCGACGGCGATTATCATGAGGGCCAAGAAGTTCATATCATGACCGGCTTCGCCCATGTGCGAACCTTCTTGCGATAATTGATTTTTCACTGCACAGCTTGCTTATATAACTTAAAAGCAAGTATCATAAACCCTAAGAGCAGGAAATAAACATACCAGGTTGTTTAATTTTGTTCAGGTGTAAGGTAAGGTTTGTGTTTCGTTTATATTAACTTTTAGGGTTAGCGCTTAAAGGAGAACAAACACTGCGTTGTACTGACGCGCAAAATGGTGCAAGAGAAAGTCGATCCTTAACGCCGACTACAATTAACTCCAAGAGCACAGGCAATTAAATGGTATTGCGCGGAGGAATGTTAAAGCAAATATATTTTTGACATGTGAATTGCCAGACGACTGTTACCGTAATAATAGCGTAAATGAGTAGTCTAGCAAGCCTGTGCCTCCCATATTTCAACCTGAAGGATTTTTACAAGTGATCGGAGACTTTGCGACATCCCATTTTGGAGTCGGTGAATAAGAAGAGATTTTGAATCCATTTTGCAGGCACAGGTAAAGGCAGTGAATTTGCTCAGATATTTATCTAACTAGGCTGAATAGTTAAGGTTTATTTCCTCTATTTTCCAGGAACTATGAGTACAGCATACTTTGAACGTCTCTGAATATTCGTGATTATAGTTGCTTGCCGATACTGGAGGATTTTTTAGATTTTGCATTCTCAACTCGCCAACTCGGTCACCAGTATAAAGTCAGAACGTGAAGCGCGAGCGTGGAACTGGCAATCACGCGAGACACCGACAGCTGACATCGGTTATGAGTTTTTGACCAAAATCGATTCACCCAGTAAGCTAACTATCAAATAACATTATAAAAAATTTCTTGATTTATAATTCCTATGCACCGAAGCATACTTAGATAGCAATCCTTTAAATTCTCTTTTATTTTACACTGACAGTTACTTTAAAAAAAACATTCTGTTAATGGACTGGCCATAGGGTGCTCTGCCCTTTTACCTTCAATTGCATGTATGAATCGCTAGTAAAGTAATAAAATTCGTTTTGGAATGTTCAAATTGTACCATTTGTTCAAACTATTTATCGTCAATTCCTGAGCCAATTCTACATATTGCTTATTAAGTATAAAACATACTGCAAGTTTAATAAAATAGAAGATGAGCACTATATGACATTTTTCACATGGTTTGTCATTTTACTTAGACAAATAAATGTTGAGCAGGCAAGTGTAATGCCATTTCGTGTTAAAACGTTTCCAGAAATTTCAGTTCTTAAACTCCGAAACGTACCCTTTTACTGAAGTACATAAGTTAAATAAGACATAAATTCATATCAAACAAAAACAATCAATAATTGTTGAATAATTTTTACAAAGGAATTTTAATTTGGGATAGCATTTAAGACCCTTAGGCTTAATTCATTTTACGGAATATATTTTATTTAAGTTAGAAAATACCACAAAAACGGCGACGTTAAGCCGAGGTTAAATTAATAAGAAAAAGAAATTCTTTTAAAAAACTGAATTTTCCTCTTATTAATTGTTACATTTGAGCACGATGGGTTTACCTTTAAAAAAAACAATACAATAAATAATATTTAGTAAATATTATTTAAAAAATAAACTTGCGTTTTTAAAGGCATCCGATATCAAAAAGATAATTTCACAGTTCATATGAAATCATTATTTTTACAAAGATTAGATTTGCAAACTGGGAAAGTAATCTGGTCAAAATCGGGCCTCTTAACGTGATAGAAATCTTTCTCCATTTTGCTGCATGATAAGTAGCATTCAAGTGTCACTTTGGTCAGATTTTCTAATCGGAATCGCATTTTTCAATTGCGGTTACCATCAGGAGAGATGACAATTCAACCGAATATATAAATACGTCTTGTGCAACCTGAAGGAGACACCAGTAGCATGCTTAAAACACCTTTTTGCCCATACACTTTTGGTTCATTATTGTCTTTTCACTTATTTCACAGGAGCTCTCTCTTTAGTAGTTTGGGTGCTGCATCGCATACAACACTTATGCAATTGAAGTGAACACGCTTACGTCCTCTGCTGCTATAAATATGATTTGATGTGCAATTTGTCGATTATTTGACCAAGGAAACATTTAAGGCGTATTCCGTTATATAGATGAATACGAATGTTGGCACATTTTGGAATTCCAAGTGAAACGGCAAATACCGGTCCAGGACAACAACTGTTCTTATATACATCTAAGCATCGAAACACGCAAAGGAATACCTGATCGGAGATAAAAGCGGGAAAAAATAAAACAGTTACGGGGATAGGAGCCAATCAAACATCAACAAAGCCACTCCGGAGGTGACGGCTTAAGGTTTCGTTTCCGACACCAGATTGAGTCCTTAATTGACTGTGTTATAAGCGCCTATCAATGCTTCAATCAATTGTCAGCCCATTATGCTTCTGACCTCAGCTTTTATTGTGGTTGCTGTGAAGTTTGTGTTGTGACCATTTTTAAGTGTGGAGAATAATTCTTGGTGCATTCACAGAGACAGCTTACGTTAATTCACACATGAACTGAGCATGTGTACACTCTGACCACACTATTTGCAAACAGTATTCAGCTATGAGATATAATAAAACACACCAGACTACACAATGACATTTAATCAGTTATTCCATTTTCACCGCAATGCGAATGATAATAATGTTTGATTTGTTGGGGTATTTAAAATGTCTGCCGAAAAAAAATTATGTGACTTGGGTAAAATACGTCCATGGTATATGGCATCGTATTATTTCATTTTGAGTCTACTAACGGAAAAGCACTTTTTCATCTGCTTTTACAAAAACTTTTCGATTGTAGTTGTTGTCGGAGAGTTGAAGCCCCACGTGTCTCGTCTTCTTGTTTGCTACAGTGGAACTACTTGCGTCAGAAATAATTCCATGCACCTTCGTTTCTAAGCTTCCAGACGATTGGTAAAAAAACCCAAGCAGCTGTTAACCTTAGTTTTAAATGTTACCGCTGGGAATTAGCTTGAAGATTACACTTGCAAAAAGCGGCTGATGAAATTTATGTTTCCTTGCTTCGTGTCAGGGGAAGATTAAGATGAACACATTATCAAAACTCTGCCAACGTTTCCTTTTGAGCTTAACTAACAGGCCACAAGTGAGCAGCTTCTATTACAAGAGCAGTCATTTTTAAACCCAGATAGGACCTGGGCTAACGTTTGATTAAAAAGGAAGGCCTCTGGTTTTTCCTAAATCTGCACGTGCGGTATTTCAGCGTAATATAAATTAAGAAATATTCATACAATCTCAGAAAATGCTCAATTTCATGTTTTTTTGTTTATTGCTCAGTAGGTCTCTACCTGTTCCCTGCATGTGGTTTTACGCGATAAGTTCATAAAGATGAAGGAGATAAGGACACGACGTCTAAAATCTCCATTTTTTCGTTCACAAATGGTTCGTTTCGTGGATATCAACAAGAAAATTTAAGCCTTATATTAATGTTATAATAAAAATGATTTCGAACTTGCTTCAGGGAGTTGCGAGGTATCCGTAGGATTAACTGAGGTATGTTATGTAAGAGCAATACACATGAACTCTGATGCGTAAACCCTCATATGATTTCAGTTCCTTGTTTTTTTGAAGTGTTTTTAAGAGTATATTAGGCATAAGGTGGCCTGCAAAACGTTAATTCTGTACAAATTGCTACCTAAGTAACATGATATTTTAAAACTTATATTCGATGCTCTAATTTATTAAAATTTGTTTTACAGAAAACACTTTTTAGAATTTTATTTCTTTTTCTCGTTCCACAGAAAAGTATATTCTGTTCAAATTTTATCGTTGAAGGGT
This sequence comes from Schistocephalus solidus, assembly GCA_017591395.1. Taxonomy (NCBI): domain Eukaryota; kingdom Metazoa; phylum Platyhelminthes; class Cestoda; order Diphyllobothriidea; family Diphyllobothriidae; genus Schistocephalus; species Schistocephalus solidus. The sequence continues at coordinate 246,033 of WEDG01000437.1, read as the reverse complement.
TTTTCCTTTTTAAAAAAGTAACTTTAGTGTTGTATTTTTTTAAACTCAACAGGACGTTCAACTTGAATTCCTGATTTCAAAACTACAATCTGTCAACATTGTGTGTAAGAAAATGATCGCGAATCCCTCTACGGCAGAATGAATCTGTCCTATAATATTCAAAAAATTGCTGCAAAGTGTTTGGATCATGTTGTCTTCATTGACAGTAAAATTTATAAATTAACGGATAAGAGTTGTTATAAATGACCACATTAATTGTTTACGAATGACAAAATTAGAACATTTGTTATAAAACCAAACATAAAACCTTGGAACAAGAAAAGCTTTTCTACCGTTCGTTCGTGTACTCTCTAAAAAATATGCGAATAAATAAGACCGATGAAAAAAGAGGAGATAATTGCATACTCATAAAATTCGCCATTTTTTTCAAGATGATAAATTCACGGACGGTCAGAAGGAAGTTCGTTCAAAAGCTAGTATTATAGGGCAATTAACATATTTTTAGATTTATGCTGTTACATAATCAATACGATAATCCCATTTATCATTTTGTTTAAGGCGAAAACACTGTACTGGTCACGCTGCCAAATAAACAGCGCTCGCGAGCGCTAGCAGTCAGACAGTCAGTCCTTAAAAAGAACATAATTTTAGATTCAGTACCAAATTTTTCAAACAACTACTGGTAGCGCTTCTTAAGAAAGATTTGTTGATCAAATTAAACTGCGATTCTTTGGCTGGTATTTCACTAAGCTCTTTTTCAAATTCTCCCACTAAAATATTTTTTTAGGCAAGGCTGTCAACTTAAGATTGATGGGACTGGACATATGCATCCTGATTTCAGCTTAAACCCGTCAAAATGCACGACGGGGTTCAGGTTTTGTGCAGGTGCTATACACACCAATTGACGCGTGTCATGAACTGGTCTGCCCGCATTATCGTCACGTTTGCATGCAGTGGAGCCCACTTTGGTAAGCATCACCAATAACAGATAGTATGATATTTTTTGAAGCAATAATTTCCACAATAAGTAGCTATATCATTGAAAAGAAAAGGTTTACTGCTATCAATTGAGATCCTTTCCACTAATAACGCATTATGTCTTTCAAAAGATAAGCAAACAACAATATAAGGGATTCTATAGTAAGAAGCTATTTAGGAAAAAGCACTTTTTCCACCATTACAAGTGCCGCAAAAACTCTCAAAAGGGACAAAATTAATAAAAATTTAAACTGATTTTCCATACAGTCTAAACGATTGTTATAAATATTATTAAAATAAAATGAGACAAACCTTTTTTCATTAAATTTGTTTTTACTTTTAACTATTGCTGAGCAAACAAGTCATGCAAAATCCGAACCACACATTTTAGGTTGTCAGGTTTATCTGATTTGTTAAACATATGATCGAGTTTCACATTGCTCAATCGTTTAAAGAAACTAATTTTGATTAAGCATTGAGCAGTTTATCGATGCATTCATTTGGCCAGATATCATTGATCGTCACGGGCTAACGCAATGTTATAGAAGCGGCATGCAGTGATGCCTCGAGTGTGAATTTTTGTTGCAAATTAAGCGGTTAACGCTGACACTTCGAATGAAAATAAACGGAATTCTCTGAATAAATAGAATATTCACTGCGATTAACACTCATTTGAATTGTCCTTAAACTTACAATCTTATTCACGTTCGCCATCGTTATGGATGATACGAAAAAATCTGGTTCATGTTTTATTAGATATGAACTTGTATTTGATAACAATCAGAGCAGCATTTTGTACGCAGGGAATGTATCAAACCTTTAAAATTAACAACAAATATAAATGTAAAACACTTCCAAATATTTTCAACATACTGGCAGCCGAGATACTAGCTTCCAATGCAGTAAACAATCATGTAATTATATCCTTTTATCTGGTTATTGACAGACTGTGTGAACTGCGCGGTAGCTGATGGATTTCTGTCCAACTTTTTATACCAAATGTTGAACAGCACGTGAAAGTGTATGTTCAGTCGGATGTGCGGTGTATTCACAATTTCAAATTTAACTTTTGGGCTTATTAATGGCTTCCTGTGTCTTGAAATACGGCAATAGGCCAACTACAGAAACGCTTTTAATATCCCTTAACCTCTCATTGAACAATAACTTGAACTTTTTTTGTCTTGATGTGTGAAGATGATTTGATTGCCGATTTTTTAATTTACGTTTCTTTATGAAAGTTGCAGCTTGATCTAGAGTGACATTAACATTGGATGTTAACTGACGGATGATTAAGACCATAAAGAAAGGGATAGAACATCTATAAAATATGCCCAGCATACCGAAAAGAAAATAATGGTAAAAGTTAACCACACCCTTTTCTAACATTTGAATGATTATTAAATTTTAAATATTACCTTGATATCTAGTGATAAGTTATTGCATGGACATAGCACTTCAGACTGTAATTCGGTAACGGAAGTCCTAATCGTTAAGACATACTATATTGACTTCATTGATTTTTCTCGGACTTCAGTAAAAGTACATTAGTGTCCGTGTCTGCTGGTCTAGATCTATTTAGGCGTAATCCTTTAAAAATATTGAGCAAGATACAGCTGTTGGTGAAAAATTCCAATATATATATTAGGGGTTACAGGGAAAGATCAACCCAAAGGAAGAGAATAAATTTAGTGACCTCTATGTATTGAACTTGTTTCCAATTTTCTGAAAATTTCTTTAGCCGCAAACAACTAACAAATTTTTCGTTAACTAACTTGAACAGCTAAGAAAGGGGTCTTTTTAAAGGTGCGTGTCAAAGAATAATGCAACGTGAACTGCCAATGTTTGTGTAATTCTGTCTCATGGCTTTCCTTTTATCTTTTGCTATTTGTGCGTTAACCACACTGGTAACTCTCGAAGCATTTTAAACCGAAACGGATTCCTACGTTATCCTTATTTATTGCCAACATTACCATGAGTCCAATAGTGAAATTTCAGGATGATAAATGGGATATGAATTAATATTTTAAAAAAACATTGTTTTTTTCTAGGCCCTTAGAGAAAATTTTATTTTCCTAAAGAATGTGTGGAGAAGTACAGCTCAAAGGTCAGGCACCTGAGGCTAGTACATTTTTCTGAGTTAATAACTGTTCCTGGCTTTGTTTGCTCATCTGAACGTGCTTATGAATCCAATGGAATGTAATGTTATTAAAAATATTCACACAATATGCTGCTGCATTTAAAATTGATCGTTTTTTGTTGAAATCACGTATTGTATTATTTTAGGAAATAGTTAGTTTTTCAAAATCTTAACCTATTTTAAAACGAACAATTGCATATTGCTATTATTTTCTGAACACAACATGTAGTAATAACGTCTTATTTTCGAAATGTTTCCTCATTTTTCTGGTATCTGCTAATTCAGTATAGGTTACTCTGAAACACACTTCAGTAAATGAAAACTTTATCTTATTGAGCTGCATATTTGGCGTAATGCATGTGTCACCTACATTCACAATTGAAAAAGGGGTAAACGATTAGCAGATAGAAGGATATGCAGCCAAAACTCTATGAATACTCAGCAATGCGAAAAAATGAACAAAATGGGAATTTTGTCTCGACTCTACGTAGAAGAAAGATGACGTACATAGTTATGTGTCAGTGAAACACGACCTAACATTGCTTTTTGAAAGCAATATGTAATTAAAGATGGTTCTCATCCATTAATTGCATACGCATTGCTGAAATTGATCGTTAAATTCATTTTTATAAAAACGAATTTTAATTTATATGTTAGACTTTAAGTAGTTCCCAGGCATTAGTCTCGAATATAAGACATTTAAAAGATCGGAACAATTCTTTAAATTAATTCAACAAATATGTTATTTTTAGTGCTTTAAAAAATGGTATAACATAGGAAAAATAAACTTTCACCAGGATGATTTTAATTAGGCACAAGAAGCGTCGCATTGTTGTTTCGTTTACGTGTTAAAATACATACCACAAAGGAAACGCCTTTTTACTTCTACTAACATAGACAAACACTTAACCTTTATGGCATTATATTGAGAAAAAAACCTTGCAGTATTCCCTGACATTTTAACGGTCACTGAACCTAGGTGACCTACCTCTAACCCAATAAATACATATGGGTTATACAAAATTAGGGTCTTCTGTATAGAAAGAAATATTCTATTATCGGGGTTACTTTTGCTTATTTTATTTAACTTGAGTAAGGAAGATGACTGCTAACTCACCAGAATCGTTTTGTTTATTCGTTGTTGTTTTCGAACACTTATTTTAGAACATAAGCAAAAATACAAACGGCAAAAGCACAGTTTAAACTTCAAGGGTTAGGGGTGAAACGAAGCTCAGACTGCCAAATCCGGAGGAACATGCAAAGAGCTTCGTATGCCGGGAGAAATTAGATACACAGAAAAACAGAGGTTTCAAAAAGTATTTATGCTGCAGGCATTTCACTACTCCCTTTCCTTTTCGCGTGGGCGCTTGTCACCTTGGCGTTTTACCTCTACTGGTGACCTGTTTTGCAGGAATATTCCACCTTTTCTGATAATCGGTAACTCCGTTTTGCAGCCAGATTAGGACCTCGTGTGGATCGTCAGAAGTGGCGAGAATAGTAAAGGAATTGCACGGACTGCTCAACTGGCTGTATCTTTGCTCCGTTTCGCATTTTCAACACCTAATACTGCAGCAATGCACCCGTCACTCCTGACAAATATTTGCAGGATGGCAATGCATGCGAAAAAAAAGCTGTTTCAGTTTTTATTCTCCAGGTAGGCAGCAGCACGGGAGGGCACTCGGATAGTCGTTTAACATCAAAGGGACGCGGAGCGGTCATTGCTTTTAAAAATTTCAGATGCATTTTGAAATTATTTTGGTGACTGAACGTTCTTTGTAATCCATTTTGTAGTTTATGTAAAAGCTAGCTAAACTCTCTGCTTGCAAACTGCTGCAAACCCGAACTTTCTATCTGAATCCTTAGATTGCGCATTTTTAAAATTGCCTGAAACATAACTGATCATCATTAAATGTGGTCGTTTGCAGAAAATATGAAGCACGTGATTGTCCGTTGCTGCGAAGATTCACTTTAATCAGGGAATTCGTTAAAACTTAATTCAGAAGGTGTCGTTTCAGGCCACAACAATCAGTTTTTTTACCTCAAGGAAAACAATGAAATCTGGTCAACGCATGCTTCGACCGACTTCTTTATTCTTAGCCAATATTTGTTCGTCTTTAAGTCAGAAATTTTGTGAAGTTATTTTTAACATAATCCAATTTTAAACCAATTCGGAATACCTGACAATCTAGGAAAATGTGGCTCAGGTCTGTTTAAATTATAAAAACAAAATTAACAAAGTAATATTAGCCATCAATGTAGAAATTTGCTCTGCCTACATTTTTTTCTTGTATTAATAAGAATAGGTTGGATTACATCAAACAACCATTCCTAATGTTTATTTCTTTTATGTTAACTGTTGACGGGGCAAAAACTGCCTCTTCACTAATAACTGCTTACTATAGAAATCCTGATTTTATTTTTTGCTTAACGTTTTAAAGACACAACGAGATATTAGCGGAAAAGACCTCTATTGATAGCAGTGAACCTAGTCTTTTCAATGATATATAGCTTACTCTGGTAGAAATATCTACTAAAGGGAAAAAAAGAACAAAACTGCTTGCTATTGGTAATGCTTACCAAAACGGGATCTACCTCATGTGAGCTTGACGATAATGCGGGCAGTCCATTGGTCTGCATAGAACCTGCACAAACAATGAACCCCGTCGTGCATTTTGACGGGTTTAAGCTCAATCAGGATGCGTGTTTCCATTCCTATCAATCTCTTGTGGACAGCCTTGCAGAATTTACTACCACAAGAAATATTGTTGTGGGAGAATGTGAAAAATAGCTTGGCGAAAAACCAGCCTAAGAATCGCAGTTCATCTTTGATGTACACAAATCTGTCAAAAAGTGCTTACAGTAGTTGTTTGGACGCTTGTGCACCGACTGGGTAATAACGGTCGTCTAAAGACTCAATGTCTGACTGCTGGTGCTCGCTAATTTAGTGTATTCAAAATTGCGACATGTACGTTGGCGATAAAGTCATTTGCCGAACACGTCAACCAACAACGTAATTTTTTTTTACAGTTAACTGTCATTTTGACATCTTTTTGCCATCTTAGGAGGCCGCGGAATACTGCTTAGACGATTAATTGAATTATTCTAAATTAAAATTTTCACAGGGAAACGAATGATCATTTTGTACCAACATTATTAATCCTTTTTGTCTCTTTTCTGTTTTTTGGCGTTTCCTTTATCGAACTTCGCTGCACTCAGGCTGAAGTTAGACGAGTTCAGTCCGAATAACCGCACGTGGTCAGCTCACACAAACTCATAAACACCGTTTGGGAAATGTTTTGGATACAAGCATTAACGGCGGATTAACCAGTGCGTCTAGTTGCATGACTACCTCGTTGACAGGCTTGCAGAATTTGCTGGCAGGCAAAATACGGAGGCCAATAACAGTGACTACAACGCAGTTAAGTATCAGCGAATATCTCTAACTTTTAAATCTGACCTTTTGTATTCTATCTTGACGCGTTGCTAGTCATTGATTTCAGACTGGATAAGTTAGAAGTTTTGAGGAATGATTTAATTGATGCGTCGGCAATTAGGCACGGTCGTGTTTACATCAGCTAGCTCTCGTAGCAATTTTCCTTCGCAGAAAGAGCGTGAGGTAGCTTCGGCGAACGTCTGTCTCACAGAAGGCACATTCGCGGTGAACGCCGTCAGTTGAAATGCTTTACTTGCGTTGATACTAACTCCAAGGCTGCTAACCACAGGACAGTGCAACCTCCACGTCACTGACTGGCTCACACTACTTAACGGGCTTGAAAACATGAGACGTGGCGTGTCTGAAACTCATCTTACTGCACGACAGAATTTTGCATTGTCACTGCCAGTCAGCAAGTGAATAGTGTTTAATTTAAGGGAGTGCATTAGATCCCAATCATATTTTTAGCTCATGAACTGCATCTGTGTTTAAGCATCAAGTGCGCAAGCTGTAAGCTGGAATATGTGCCAAAAAGTTACTTGAAAAATCTATGTATTTGTGGGTGACCAATTGTCAATTATTGCTTGCAAGTCGACAGATAAACGTCGGTGTCAACATTAAAAATGCAATGGCGAAAGTATGCAATTGTGTACCTAACAAACAGGTAATTTATGCCTCCAGGCTGCTAGATGGACAAGGTTACATCGCTAATTTTCTTGGCATCCATATTTGCCCGAATGCTTTTCAATCTCTGCAATACGCGTAAAGATATTCACCAAATTTTACCAACTTTAAGGGTTTCCAACTATTTTAGACCACTAACTCAGTTTTCTACATATATATGGTCAGCCGCCAATATTGCAACGCATACTTTCATGTCAAACGATGTCATCCATTGTGGCTGTTGATATATGCTTTTGGTAGAGAGGACATTGAAGAGAGAGACAACTGTACTAATGGTTTGCTCTCCAAGTTAAATGTCCTTCTTTGCTTAGTTTCGGATGTATTTTAGGTAGATTCCTATTAAAATGTTTTTTTTTTTACTTTTGAGTACGTTTTGTTGATTTTTAATATAAGTTGCTGCTCCTGACATCTTGCGTGTAAGCCTATGACGTAGTTTTATCCATTACGTGCGTGTAGTAGTAAAGTTAACCCTCTATAAAAACTAAGTTGCGCTTGATTAGTTGATCTGCTGCAAATCTTAAGAATATATAAGAATAATGTGTGAGCTTATGGACAAACCATGGATTTAAAATTTGCATGGTTAATTGAACATTGGAGGACAACTAAATTCACACAGCCAGGGAATATGTTACGGCCAGTCAACAAATAAAGAAGTCGTGTATTCCCATTTTTGTTCTGAGTATGGGAAAAGGCCAACTGGATTTCATGAGCAAGGACACATTTTGCGAACTCAGCCCACAATGCATCACCTAAAATTGAAAAACATTAAATAAGCGACCGTTCAAAAAAGAGGGCATATTAAGTTTAAAAAGTAATATAAAGTTGTTTAGAAATACCCATTTTTTAGAATAGTGGCAAATTCCGAAAACGTGAAATATTAGGTTTTCTAATTTACCTAAAGGTTTTTATGTAAAGAATGCTTGTCCGTGGAAACAAACGGGTAAATAAAACCCTAAAAGTAGACGTTCTTTTGAAAATACTCCAGTTGTGTACCTTCCACAGACGTTGTCTTCTAGATTAAGTGCAATTTAATGTATAACGTAACCAGACAGCCTTACTGAGAATTGGTGGTTTCCTCTACCAAATAAAATTCTTATACATGCTTTTAATAAGGCAAACAGATTTTCGCTTGATTAAGCCGGAAAAGGACGTCACAGGAATAACATATTTCATAGGCTGATATGCTGAAATGTCGGTCAGTGACTTACGGATGTAAACATAATTGTTAGGCGATATCACAAACGTAACGTTTAATGCATATTGAGAGGAATTTATTATGGCTTAATTTTATCATTAAGATTTTGGTTGTTGGATTACGATGCGTTTCAGTTGGTACTTGAAATGGTGGTAAATAGTTAACGTTTTCCTGTGTTTTCAGTCTTCTGTCCAAAATTGTGAACTCTGTTGTATGTGCTTATCAAAACCTTAAAAATAAGATGTTTGTAAAGCCATTTACGGTATTCCTGAGTTCTAAGTCATTCTCTCTTTCGCAGATGCTAATTTTTGTCATATATTTAGACGCACCCAAACACGAAAACTCGTGTCCAAGCAGAATAAATGCTTAAGTCAAAATTCGGTAATACATTTGCTGAAGATCGAGATGAAAACATTTATCATTAGTAACCTCTTTCAAAAACACTTGAAATAGATATTTCTTTGTCAATTGTCTGCGTACTTAGCCGTTTTCGAAGATGAAGTGAGGAAGCGAATGCGGACGTTTAACCGGTTTTTCGACTTCAGTAATTATAAGGGATGCAGTTGCTGCTGAAAATGAAAGAACCTTCTCAATTATTTAGATTTTAGCGTTTGCGAAAATTGCAAACGCACAAACGAATTATCAAATATATACAAAGAACTTGCAAAGAAATGCCGATCTTTTTTTGTTTCCGTTTCACGTTTCCGTATTCATTAATAGTTAACTGAAGATAGCTATCGCATAGGAAGTGACAAAGATAAATGACGGAATTTCGGGCTTTTTCTTATATAATCTTGTTTAAAGACCCCATTATCAGTGTTGCAAACAAAATATATTCGCACGATGTTATTACTGTTTTTTTGTGTAAGAACTCACAAATTTGCAATTCGGATTGGCCCTATTTTTCCGGTTTTTCCTTCAATAATTAGATCTGAAATGAACTCTTTCGTAATAATATGCATTTTATGGCTACAATCAGTACAGCGAAAAATTAACAACTTCCAGTTTGTGCCATACTACGATCTTAAATTACGAGGATGAAATTGAATGTGTTAGCAAATCTACTGTATTACCATGCTTACTTCTGAAAGTAAATATTAGTTCATTGTCATTTACAATGACGTTGAATAAACACTTCCGACACGTTTGGGTTTTCGACGGCATTCCGAAAGTAAAAATTTCTCGTTAGTTAAGGAGTGACTGTTTAAGTTTGGAAAATTCCGTTTTACGCATATTATTCAGACAACAAAACAGGAAAAGTTTGCCAAAATAAACCTTCCGTATAGTCAAAAGCCTCCCCCTTTAAATTATTTCACTTTTGGTATCTAGTTCCTGAATTTCGAGTCTTACCACCTAAGAGCTATTTGAGATATCTCGAAGGTCTCAAATACTATTTGACAATCACACGTCCATTTTCGATAAGCTCTTATTGAGCTTGTACATGCTTATGGTGAGGGAGTCAAGAAAAGCATACGAGTGACTTGGGAAAACTGAGAAATTTTAATTTTTTTACAAAAATGCGAGGTGGGAAATAGAAGCGGTTTTTACAGACAGTTAGTTTCAATCTGGACAGCTAATGGTAGTTCATGTGGATTAGGGAAATGGTCAGTCAGACCTGTGTCCTGGAAGAAAAGAGGAGGATGAGATGGATAATTGAGTCATTATATAAATAATCTTTTTCTTAGGTTAAATATGGACAATTTCGCCAATCCCAAAATTGGCTTGCGTAGCTTCATTTCGGCTGATTTTGCTCCTTCACCTGCTCGTCTTCCTCCTCCATCATGACTTTTCCGATAAATCTTCCGGCTTCAATGGTGTCCAAACTACACCCTGAATCAAGCATATGTGAGCAATTGGTGTTTTTTCACCCTCTAATTTCACCTTTTATCAACCTGAAGGGATATTTTTCGCGGATTATTTTGGCTAGGCACCAGTACGTTCTACAAAGAGAAGGTGAGAAGGTTGTCTCCAATGACCGTCTAAAAAGGATAAGGTAACATATACCAAGGCATGCGGTTTTGTATCAAATTCAAGCGAAATAAAACTTAGTATGTAAATGAAAATAAGGTTAGGATTACAGTAAACTTTAGGGTAAGGGTTAAGCTTTGAGAAAGCATTATGGTGAGAGTGAACTTTTAGGTATGAGTGCATTTATGAGTAAGGTTAAGGCAAGGGAGAGGGCAAAGATTGGAACTTAAAATTAACTTTATTTTAGACGTCGTTGTGAGGTTAAAAAATGGGAATATCTGCGCTTACTGAAATTTATCGGAAGGACGGGGTGGGTACCAGTCCCGTTCCAAGTTTGGCTGAAAATACAAGACAACCCTACACAGAAGGTACAACCGGAGCTGAAATAGATTTAAAAACAAGCCTTCATCTGTAAACAAATGCACATGTTCCGTAATCCGATGGATGAATGCCCCTTTACCATAAATAGACAAACTTGAGAGAGAGCAAGGCTTTATTTTAAAAGGTCATTAAAACTTTTTAAACAAAAAGTCTTCCCTTCACAGTGGATAAAATTGATGTTACAGTGAGATGATAACGGACAAAAACAGACGATAAATGGTAACCGAAACCTTCCACTATCGGCATCTTGAATGGTCTTCCGCTATTGCATTGCAACACTATGCCCGCTTGTCTTAAAATGGGTGCAGCCGTGGTTTGCAAATGACCAACTCATTTTAGTTTAAATAAAAAAGTGATAAATAGCAGTATCTAATTATGCAAATGGGCCAGCCTCTGTTCATTTAAAACATTTTACGTGTAAATGACGCAGAGCAAAAATGGTGGGTCAAATTCAAAAGCCCTCTAATAGAAACAACGACGCGAGTCACCGTCCATAAATTAGAAGGAAAGACAACCTTGGGGCCCCGAATTGTATTGTCCTGACCTTCCCACAGCCTGTAAGTTTCCATCTTCGTAGGCGGGTATCATACCGCACCTTACCGCATCTTAGGGGGGGAGCGGCTGATGACCTTGTTTACACAACATTAATTATTCGAGTGTATCTTGCACTTTTACGCTGCATGGGGACAGAATGAGGCAGTCATTAAACATCTGGGGGAGGAATGGCGGTGTTTTTGACGCTTGAGCTCATCAGCCGCATGCGCACAGTGATTGACTCTGCAGTCACCATGGTAGGGGGATGGCAGGGTGAATCGTATCGATCTGCATGTTACGTCTTGGGGAGGCTTGTGGACTTTTTCGCCTCCCACTCTAATCTGAATCGACCAGAGCGGCTTCTCTGAGATGCTAGGCTAGTTTGATCCGCGACAACTGCATTCCCCCTTGTCTGCCAGGGCGGATGCTGAAGTATTAATGACTCCGCCTTCGCTCGACCCGGACGTTGTTTGGTTTTGTCATTGTCCAGGGTAGATTCTTCTGTGTTCGGATTCCTCCTTGATTCGTTGTGCTGTAGCCGGAGGGCTGTCAGTGGATGGGGGGTTATCCACGTGCGCTAGGCTCTGATTGCTACACTAGTTACGTGGTCATTCCCTCTACACAGTATCTCTAAGCCGAACCTGTGCCCTGCATCAACACAGTGGTTTTGACACCAATGACGAAGCGGACCTTCAACTCAATGCCCGGTTTGTTTTTAATTAACTGGGGTTTTTATCGTTGTTCGCCCTCTCCAATTAACTTTAATGCATAGGAGTAGATTAAGTTTGCCATTTGGCCTCGTAGTTGGAAGGTCTAAGGTCTGTTTATAGAAGCAATTGTCAGATAGTGTGTTTGCAGTGTCCCTGAAATTTTGATTAAGCATGGATCGTCTTCCACGCTTAAAGCAATTATGCGGAACCTGACATTAAGGGTGTTTAGTGCGGTATCGTTGGATTTGACGGATTTTGGCCTCCTGAACATGAAGCATCGTATTTAGCTTCTCTTTGGGCTTTCCCTGGATAAGACGGCTCAGGCATACTATATGATCTGGAAAGCCGGGAAGAGGGAATTCAGTACAAAACGCCATTATTCGATCATTTCGCGGTTAATAAGGACGAAGGTATCCACACCCTATCAATTCGAAATCGATGAAAAACGCAAATAACTCTAGCTTCTGAAAAATAACGGCGATCACATTGGCGTCATTATAGCCTGCTCGTATATGCTCCTCTCGAATGTTAATAACAACATCATGCAGAATTTCCGCAAGAAGGCCAGATTACCCCTGCTCGTCATATCGCCCGTCTGCCCATTCTTGTTTTGCAGCAGTTCACATAATTTTACACTGTCAGTTCTTACGGGCTCACAGTAACGAGAGAGGTGACGCCAACGGATACCATGGCCTAATGTGCGGTTAATTGAATCTCTCTAATCCATTTTGTTGTTTGAAAAAACTGCTTGGCCTGCGCCCGAGGTCAGACACATCACTTTCCAGACTAAATGCTGGTTCACCGCGCAATGATAACGTTGGCGGCAGGTTGCGTTGTGTATTTTGGGAAGGCCTGTGAACTTTACTGCGGTTGGTTTAACGGTGTATGTTTTAGTTTCAGGGAAGTCTTATCTAGCTGCGCCTTCAGCTTCATCATCACAGCAGAGATAAGGGTTATGCATTCCCTAGTAGTTTGTTACCACGTATATTGAGTCAGTCATATTCAACACATCTATAAAATATCCTTTTTTAGCCGGTATTATCATAGTATGCTTTGAAGCCCGAAGTCTCCTGAAAGTACCCTGCTTCACTCTGACGATGCTAATGCGTGTTTGGGAAGTCATTGACAAGACTTTTGCCTGTTAACACATACGGCTATTTGTTTTCTAGGATTCTTGGATTTATTTGAGAGCTGAGTCGTCTCCGATCACGACGTTAACCATATCGGGGTCCTCGGTATTGATGCAAACAGCATGACTAAACACTCTTAGTTGTCGAGACGTCAGCTGTCTAGAGGATAGCTTGGATACTATCACATCATTCTCCTCATGAAATAAATGACAGAGATTTCGAAGCTTAGTTATACCCTCGGCTTATGCTTTGTCTTCGTTACAGGATTTCAGCGCAGTTTGTTACAACTGGACTCACGATTTTTTTTCATTGCCATCTTCGATCATTCTAGGTCTGAAGGAGCACCCGAATCATTCGTCTGCAATACTTTGTCATCCATTGGGTCATTAAGCCCGAGTTCACTGATGGCCTGTTCAATGAGCTTTTTAAAGTGAAATAGTTGCAAAGGCATTACTGGCGGAACAATATTTGCACGAATGCGGACGACACATGAAGTACACACGTTTCCAAAGGCTATGCTTACACAAGCGTTTCGTGCCAAATCATATTGCTCAAAGCAGCAAATGTGTGCATCCCGGCGAGCACTAAAAGGAAAAGCTTTTCTCGATAGATAAGAATAAACTGTCATCTGGTTTAAAGTAGACAAGCTTTCATTGTCAGAAGTTTTTTAATTCTCGCGGAAGTTTAGTGGACATTAACTGAAGTTACACGGCGTTCGCTATACGGGTTTATTTACTATGAATCCTGAGATCGCTTTTGCCTCTTAAATATAAAAACATAAATTCATATATACCTAGTGAAGAATGTCCATTGATCGGATTACGGAACCTGCTTGCAACGTTGTAAATTGGGACTCAATGTAGAGCACAAACAAACATTCGCACAGCGTAAGATGGTATGAACTGAAGACGAATAACGACAATAACGATTGTGCGTTCTGGTTTATTACTGTCGGACAGCCTCACCCAAACTAATGTTTTCGGATAAAATCCCAGAACTTTGACCATATGAAATTAACCAACATCCACTTACGTGGTTAATCAAATTCCTGGACATAAACTGCAAGCCTTATATTCTTGTGGGTCTCCCAATCTGCCACACAGTATTCAGGCTATGCATAAGTAGCCACTGTCGCTTGTTAAGCGCGCAAAACCGATCCTCAACCGAACTGGAACTAAACTTCCTTTTGGATTGTGTTCGCTTATATATACCTCGATTTTATTGAATCACAGTTTTTGTAAGCAGTTTGTAACACATTTTATGTATCACAGCCTGCTTCTTCCTACGAACAGTATCCGAAAGCACTTTGATGTGTATGCGTCCTTTTACTTGTAAATGTGTTTAATTATTGCAGCAGAACCAGGATTAACAGTCTACGTGGCCTTGCCGGAAAGGGTCAGCGAAAAAAACTGAAGTTAGAAAGTGCCATAAATGCCCTGCACGGACGAATTTCGTAGGAGGTCAGGTGGTCAGCAGGAAGCCATTATGACAGATTTGGGGCCTCAATGCACGATGAATATGACTCCTGAGGCCAATTCTGATCCCTAGGTGCTCCAGGCATGACTATATTTTTAGCCGAGGGATGGGAGGATTGAACTGGGCGTCAGGTATTTTGAAGGTGGGGAGGTGGTTGGGTCATAGATGGCGAAGGGTCTATAACCGACCCGATAAATCTGGATGGGGCGTGTTAGGGTGTCAGATAAGGGCTAGTTATTAGGTGAAACCTCTGGAATCCCCAACAGTCGGAAAATGTGTTGGACCTAGGGCAATAACTAGATTTACAGAATTTTTGTAATGAATTGAAGCACTGAGCATAAGCGGCAGATTGTTTTGAAATACTTTCGGAAATAAGCATTTGCAACTATCAATTTTTGCTAACATAAAGTTATATATTATGCTTAATGCTATTCCAGAACAAACATTCATGAAAATGTTAACTGGGCTATATGGGCCTTTATCTTACATGAGTTAAAGCTTGTTACATTCGGCTATCACATAAAAGTCTAACCGAATTTCTTTAATATGGTTTTGATGTAAATATAATAATATTATACAAAGTTTGTTTATATTAATTATCGTACAGCATAATCGTAATATATGTCATTCACACCCGGAGCAAGCTTTTGAATGACAGTTAATTTTTAATCTTCGTACAATCTTAGAAATGTTTTACCTTTTCCGCATTTGGAAAGTTTACCACATGTATGTGGAAACCGTGAATGCAAGCTTGACAAAAAGAAGCGTCAAAATTATTTGGGAATTAAAACAGTTTTTTAATTAAAATAAATTTTTAATTCATGTATGCGTTTAAAGAATTCTTTATTTTAAATCAACACAACAATTAAATTTGGGCTTGTTTTATAAATAATATAATCAATTTCTAATAACATAGTAAATAAAATCTATAAATTCATGCAAAATCATATATCCTTTCTAGAGAGCGCATTGTTTGAAAGTGGCCAGTAAGAAGTTCCTTCAAAATCCTTCATCCTGAATCGACTGCAATTAATGTAGATTATATTGCAGACAATAAACATAAAAACGTGTATTGCAGATGCAAAAGTGGTTTTTTGGCTCTACCGTTTTTGGTTTTGTTCGGGAAACTCAAATTTAAACAATTTTTAAAGGTACCGGGTTTTTAAGCATTTAGAGAAGTCATTTGCTTAGCTATCTCAAACGTCATATTGGCGGGCCAAGCAATGATCGCAGCTTGCTGTGTGTTCCTTACTGGCATGTTGCTCCTTTTTTGTGGCATCGTCCTTGCTATTGGTAGCTTAATTGCTACTAACTGCGATTCCTACAACGTGATTTATACTTGTGAAGGAGATTGTTTTTCTAGCGCTTAGACGTGCGTCATAGCCTACATAATCAGAATGCACTGATATACTTTTAAAGCCTCATCAACAATTAAGCTTAAAGTTATTTTTGATAGATCGCTCACTGGTCGATCACAAATGTGCCTGTTTCAGGCCCTAAGGTATTATCAGCTCTAAGGAAAAGTTCGTGAATATAGTCCGTGACTTTCCCGTTAATGAGATTCAATTGAACGGTGACCGAAAAGGTGTTATATTTTCCCCTAATGCTACTCTTTGATCATTAAAAACAGCCAGCATAAGGTGTTGTTTTTTCTAAGAAAACTGCAAAAACGACAGATCAGATAAAATACTACTTAGGCGCTTTTAGCCTGCATAGGTGCCGATTGTTTCTGCAATGGATCCTATCATGCTAGTTTTGCTTCCATTTCTTGGAAACGTTGTGAACATAACCCAGACTAAATGGATTAACATTGAACAATTGTTTCTTCAAACTCACAATAGTACGTCTAAGCAGTGATTCAGTGCCTTTTGACTGGCTATTTACCATCGAAACTCACTCCAAGAATTATGAATTCCCCGTTTCGTGCAGTAAGTTTCAAAGAAACCACTTTAACGTTAATTGTTAAGGTTATCGGCGTTTTTCTTTGCTGTTAATTAAATAAATATATCCGGCCATTTGTCACAAAATAATCGATAATTGTAAAAGTAAAAAACTCCTCGGAACAATTTCCGTTGTCTAGCAAGGTGAACATGTGACACGTAACTCACTTATATATGGCAATCCTGGTAAACAAAATAAATGCTTACCAAATGCTGTAAGTCTTATTGGTAATTCAACATCATTTAACTCATCATTGAAGATCTGCATTTTTTAAAAACACAAGTAATGTTTCCTTGAATGGTCTTAACGTATTTCCTGAATCACCAAGCTCAATAAACAAAATCAGTATGATATCACAAGCTACCTAGAAAACAATGTATTCACAAAAAGCCTACTCAGCTTCGGTTTCTTCGACATTTGGAGAACAAAACACCTACTTGTATCGTTTTACTTTACATGCTCGATTGCCGCAGCATTTAAAGAAAACATGTTCTTTTGTAGTTTGAAATCACATATATAAACATAGAATGCTACGTAAATGCTACGTAATGAGCTCTCAGTCGACAAACGTCCGAGTGCACGTGGATTCAGAAATACAGCGTCTTCGATTTTAATCCTCATGATATCAAACACGAGTCTATCAGACTAATCAAAATTAACTAAGCATGGCTTTAGTCTTTCTGGTTGTTATAATTGTGTTTTCGTTAATTTTGAACACGGAGAGTTAATTCATGTGCCATGGCCACCAGCTGGACATGGGAAGATGAACCATCCCTAATACAGGCTCCTTTGCACTAAACAGAGGAAAATTCGAGTTAAATTTAAGGTAAGGATTATGTTTGAGCAGCGAATTGCGTTAGAGGAAAACATCAAGGTTATGGTTAAGATTTAAGTACGGATAAGTGAAATGTGTAGTACACCGTAATTTTTACCCTTCGTGAAATTTATTTTATTGTCACGTGCTTTAAATGGCAAAAGACATTATGTTTCCACGTTTTATTTGGGGCCGTTTATGCTTACGAAAAACAACTTCATTTTTCCAATTGATCCTTTTGCATACAGTTGAGGGAACCTTTTTTTTTCCTTAAAGACCTCTTTCATGGAACATATATTCATTGTCAGATGTTAAAGCCAAATTTATACGACCTGCGATGTTCATTGTTTCTTTTGGTATGCTGGTTTTCTGGTTTGCACCACACTCAATACCAAAGCATCAAAAATGCTTGCTTTTAACCTTGCTTTTTAACCTAAAAGTCATAAGCCGCAACTGAGGTGATCATTGAGGAATTCCTACCTCTCTGAAAAATGGAAAATAATGTTTGTGTCCTAGAATATGAAGTGAAGATCAGAGAATGCGGAGCTCATATAGACGAACTTTTCAGCATTGTCAGCCATCGAGCAAAAATAGTGGCCAAACCTTTGCGAAAACTGTCGTAGGAGACAGAGAGCAAAAGAGACAGAGAGGGTGGGGGAAGGTTACAGCTGACACTCAATAAATCAGCTGCAAACCTCGATAACTGATTTGTTACTATAAAAAAAAATACGCTGCACTTATCTTCGTGGCTTTTCGTATTCTCTATTGACTAAATAAATCTGTCCTCATGTTGGGTGTGGTGGATTAACTGGAGAACTGAAAATCAAGCTACAATGGCTAGCGTAATGCACCTGGTAGATGCACTGGGACACAGTCAGTAAATTCGCTTTATTAGTCACTGCAAACGAATGCTCCTGCTGTCTTGATATAGTCCGTCGATCTGAGAAGCAAAAAAATTGAAGGAGAGTGTGCAATGGATGCAGTGTAAGTCTATTTCTTTTTGAAATCTCTTTACGTTTTTATCATCCCAATCAGCATACTTTTTTACCCAACATAAAATTTAGCTGGTGCTGAAGTCGATTTTCAAAGCGTTCATTGTCGAAATTCGATCAGCTTTTTAAATGATTTGTTGAGGTAGTGGACCGTAGCCTAATCAACTATTCTTCCTTTACTTTGTTCTTATCTTTAAACATAGTAAGATGTATCACTTTTTAACGAGCAGGAAGTTCCAAAAGCATATTCATAGATTTGACATCTGAATGCTATATACCACCTATAAATCGTTCGGTTTCTGAGCTACCTCTACTTAAGTTATTCGTTTCGTGGATTTTTAAGTATTTTATTCCGGAAAATGAATTTGAAACAGGCGTGTGAAGCGGGGTTTATTAGGTTAACTACCTTATATTACCTATCATAAGTTTGACGCTGACGTCTCTGACCTGATCATTCCTTGTAGTGAACACAAACCTTTATGGATATGCATTGACTTTGTTGCCAAATTCAAACTGCTGTCTTCTTCAATTCATTATCTTTGTTATGTACAGTCAGGTTGCACACATGCCCTTTGCACGTTTCTTGAACGCCATATTTATGACCAGTTTCTTTTATATGATTTGAGGCTGCGAATTTGACTTCAGCCTTCCAGTTGCCAGTTTGTTATTATGTAGGTGGTTTTGAAATTTCGGTTCATGTTCACCAACGTGGTTGCAGTCCCCATCGTTGCAACGTATTTGGTAGACCCCGGCCAAGATTAAAATGGGAACATTCTGTCCTCAGGTTACACGAAACGCTGAAGAACTGTTGTTGGATGTCGGTGGGCTTTGCCTACAAAGGCGTGTTTTTACCAGAACAGAGACTACATCAGAGACTCCTTTTCATGAAGACAATGACCCTTCCGGTTTCTGTTTGTTGCTTTTGTGTTCGTTACCTGCTTGGAATCCATCAGCCCGGGAAGAGCCGTTGAGGTATTGTTGTCCAGCTCTTTTTCTCAGCTGGTGCATTTTGTTCGATCGCGTTGGAATAGTGTGCAGACGAAACTGATTTTTTTGAGAAAGTGCGGAAGAGCAGTTTAAGTGTAGGTTTTCAATTAGTTTTAGTCGCTTTCCAGAATCCTGTAGGTTTCAGTAAGCCTGTTGCACACCCGTGAACATGGACACTGAGCAAACCTATCTAGTTTTTTGTCTCAGCTTTTAGCGTGAACGGGATCCATTGGGTTAATAAGTACAGAAATGTTTTAGATGTACAAATTTTTTCAATGATAGACGTTCCGTCGTCGTTGTAACACTTTATGACCTCGATGGAGGATGTTTTTATATCTCTTCGAGAGAAGTCGTCGCCAGGCCATGTCCACAAGGATATCTTAAGTTCGGCTGGATTAAATTGTACTGGTCTTTACGCATGTAATGATGCCCGGGGTTATAAGGCTGTTTTTGTGATTTTAAACGCTACAAATATCAGTAAGTTAGACCTTTCGTCATTCTACTACCGCCTGCGGAACTTCTGCGGTCATAGTCAATGGTCGTGAGTCAGGGTTACACAACCTTCGTAAGCCAGCTTATCCTATAGGATCTTGCATGGTCAGCCAAATATTCTCTTCTTTTATATTCTTTGTTCGGTCATTACATACTTGCAAAACGTTGCAACAGAAATGAAACTATCACATTTTACCGGGAGATAAAATAACACAAATGCATCCTACTTAAGAAATAGCGACCACGTGCATATGGGTGCGTGTCCACCCCACCGTGTGTACACACCAGATGTTTGGCGATGGGTTAGCTACTGCACGACGTGGGAGGTCATTTACAGTGGCAGCAGTTATTCTAAGAATGTATAAGACTACCGCGGAGAGCATTCAACAACTTCTTCCTGCCATGAACAGTGGCGAGCAGACAAATGCGAACGTTGAACCACGGTGGGGTATGTTTTATTATTTATGAGAGTGGAAACGACTGCTCTGCTCTCCAGAGTGACCAAGCAAAAGTCGCAGCATATAGACATTATCTTGGAAATATATTAAACTTTTTAATAAAATTTAAGTTATTCCGAAAATGCACAAATGATACTATCTTTACTGTGACATACGATCAGGGAAACTAAAAAGCTGAGACCAAATTTATTGTATTATCGACGATAAAGTACGTCATATATGACTAACTAAATCATTGTAAAATTTACCATAGTTCCCTCTAATGTTTCTTTGGCGAACAATCAACATAACTTGTTCATAAACGAAATGGAATAGCTGAATACTCGGTTTTAGAAAAAACCTTCATTTTTTACTAGATTCGCTTGGGAGTTTTTCAATTTTGCCTGAACATTGAAACATATTCATGGCACGTCCGAAAATTTAAATGGTTTTAACAAGTGTCAGTGGAACAGCAAGCAGATTATCAGCCGATTACCGTTCTTGCAGGAACGACCTCGAATACCCTTTTCTCAGTTAATACCCATGTTAAAATAAAAAACAGGTTTTGATTAAAACAAAAGGTTCGATATGAACTACATTCTATCATTATACCCTGATAATTCTCAATAATATATCAGATATATATATATATATATATATATATATATGCTCATGTGCTGCCCTGCACGTTCAAGTCTTTCAAAGAGTGAGACCAGTACATTGCTTTTTGTGATTTAAAGCTGACATTTTTAGTAGAAGAAGAAAATTCTTGTTTGTTTTGGAAATAAGCTCCTTGACTTTCGCGAATTTTGTTTGGGAGTCTGAAAGTGTCTCCGGGGAGACTGGGGTTTAGGCCGTTTTCAGGAAATATACGGTAACTTAAATCCGGAGCTAAAGAGGTAAGTCACTATTTTAATTTAAGACAGTAGCATCATGTCCCGTTAGGGCATTGATCAGGCGTCTACTTACCATCTCTAATCAAAGGAATCCTCTACGCTGTCGGCTTCTTAAGCTGCCAAGTCTAATGCCATCTAAAAAAGATGGCCATCCTATTCATCAGGTTTAAGAAATTTGGAGATTTTCCGACATTAATGCATCTTTTTTCCGTTTTTTTCTCTTAACACGAATTTATATATGTTCATGGGCTAACCTTTTTCGCTCATTAGATACTGTTATTTACCACTTTTTAACATAGATGAAATAATAAAGTAATTTTCAAACAATGTCAGCACATTCTGTTGAGAAACTAAAATCTGCCGCAAGTTTTACAATTAATTTACGGACGATCATCCATGATGCCGACAATAGCAGGTTTCGGTCACTTTCTATCGTTTATTATCTTACGGTGCTACCTTTTGCCTGTTTTTTCCACGGTACATGGAAGTATTTTTGCTGTTTTTTGTTAATGATACTTTCATAAAGCTTTCTTATCTCTTTTCGTGGGGGTTGAGAGTTTAGAAAAAGCAACGAATGGTAAAGGTAGACGTTATCATCTTTTGCGGACAAATTTTTTTAAAACAGTTGAAAACCTTTTCAGAATATGTCATACGTTGGGGAAGTAGACTTATCAGGAGGAGGTAAGTGCATGGACTGGAGTTGTCTGAATCGAAGACTCATGACTGCTAGCTTTTCATCTCTGCAGTGGGTAGAGGCATAACGTAAAGATGGTAGCATTTTCTGGTGCATTAATAAAGTAAATATATACTAACCACACAGAGAATAGGCTTCGGTTTAATTATTTTAAATGAAAAATACGCCTGGAGCTGTAGACAGATTGGACATTTATGGAAAACCGGGCTCCTTAAAATTATTAACTTCTATGGTTGACAGTTTACATTTGTATGATTTAATTTAAGACAACGTTAGATGACCACTATTATTTAAACTTTAGTGAAGTCACAATAATGTTTTACATTAAATGCCATCAAAGTGACGCAATGACGTATCCGTACGTTTCCCATTCACTGCTAAATAATGTGACGACTCGCATTAGCTACTACGGAGTGACTTATGAGCGAATTGTGTTAAGTGCATCCTGACACCTAAATTACTAACCCTCACAGGTTGCAGGTTCCCTTGTGGTTGTGAGATAATTGAATGGAATTCAGACGAGCCATTGTATTTGAAAATCAGAACAACTTACGCAATTATATAGGATGAGTAAGCGAAAACATTGGCAACTTCGGGACTCTTGTCAAAAAATGAGAACTTTGGGCAAGACAACGAATATTGTCTGCCATTTTCTAAATGTAACTGACCGTCCCTCACAGTTTCAGAGAGTAACAAATGTCTTGTATTTACCACCAGATGCTAAGACGCAGACAGATTTAATTTTGAGAAAATTTAAATCCTGTTGAAATTGAGCTTAAACATCATACAAGCGATACTTTTAATACCACGTTTTTCCCATCTTCGTTAGTTGCATATCATAGCAAGAAAAAGTGTGTTATCCTTTAAGAGGAGACTTAATCATGGTTTTGCGTTTTAATTATCTGCCTTAGATTTCTCTTTCGAATCTTCAGAACATGGCTTGTTTGTCACAATGGTTGGTTTTTCATTTTAATTACAGACCAGAGGATAACTAAGGGCACTGTTAAAGCCTCCTAAGGGCAGGAGCAAAGTAACAAAATCTTTTGCAAAGTTAGGGACCTCAAGTCCGGTACCGGTAGTGACTTCCTCGGTTGCATTTTGTCTGTTGAAACTGCGAGGAAAATTCTAGTGTCTTTTCCTGATGGCATTGCAAGCTCAATCACAAATTAATGTAGAGATGAAAGCGTGCTAGCCCTAATCTGGTAATTGTCCCAGCAATTCATTGCATCCACAAGATAGTGCGAACATAGTCAACGTTTGTAAAGGCGTGCATACGGTTAAATAAAATGTGACGTTTTATATTAGACAGTATTTTAGAGCAAGCCTGCAGAGTACCAAATTGGACTGAAGTGATCACTAGTGGTTCTCATCCTTGCACCAGAACAATACAAAATGTACGAGATATCAGTCGAAAAGACGGCATTTAACTACATATACTTGGGTCACAGCCCACCGGCTATCATGAAATACCAAGATATTTGTGATACAATAAGAAAGGTTTGGCAAACAATCTCTTTGGCAATTAACAGCCAAAAGTTTAACTTGCCTACGCCTACGAACTCCACAACAGGACAAGGTTGCTTCTATGGGAAAATTAAAATTCATCCTTTGCGAGCATTTAACTGATTTTTGTTGGATAAGGAGGCTATGAGTGTCGTAAGCTTGGCTGATGTAGGCATGGTGCTGTTGGCAACACAACTCACTGCTTTGTCGGTGAACGTGCAAAATCAAAAAACAGTAGAGTTATACAATTATTGCATCTGTATAAGTAACAGGTACCATCAGGCCTAATTCGGACATGAAAGACAATCTGTTTTGTCACCAATGCGAATAATGCTGGAAGTATTTTCAATCAGAGCTGCAGCATAAGCATTTGCGGGTTATCTCCGAGTCCTATCTCTCCACTTCTCTCACCTCCTACGTTTGTTGCTTCCAACCCCATTGAACCTCAGGCGAGTCAAAATCTGCCTAGTCAAAGTCATCCTTCTAAGAGAATTGAGTACTTGGGCATATAATCATTCAAAAATTAAGAGTTATTGTAACAAAACACTTTTTTTAATCTTTTTTCCCTTGAAATGCTGAATTTATATATTTTGCACAGTTTGCTTTAGTGGTAATAATTATAACCAATAAGAAAAATTGAATGCTTGTGAAACACAATATAAGATAATTTAATTTGTATCGTACTGGGTAAAAATTGTAGAAATGACATGAAGCCAGGCACGAGAATGGTTTCTGGTACTCCATTGACATAGAACTAGGGATCTTGTTAAAAATATAGGACCATTTATTTTTATGTGATTGTACTTTGTACGATTTGCTTAAATCTTCACTTAATATAACAGAATATAACAGGTTTTTTCCACTTCTTATTCAGAAAAACGTATCTAAATACCAAATTTATTAACTGAAATAATTTAGCGGATTAACAGGGATAGGTTAATTATAGATCTGACATTAACAGAACTAATTTCACCTACACATCCCTGAGAACAGACAGACCTGTGCGCAGCTCCCATTATATGGCGCATTTGAGTTGATGCTTAGGCCGCCAGTGGCCATTAAATGAATAAAACGGATCCCTGGTCATTGTGACTTGGCCCGTTCAACTCGTCATTGTTAACCTTTGTGTTAACTAGCGGTGACAACTGTTGCACGCCATCACCACCTGTCAAGAAGAATCAAAAAGCAGATTGTGTGAGGAGCAAGCGGTGACATGAGCAGTCGGTTTGTCACAGGTATCACCGCACCTGCTTAGAAGCTCAAGGGAGTCAACGTTGAAGATGTGTTCCATCTGCGTGACTTGAGTTTTCTGTCTCCAATTGTGGGTAAGGACCATCTGATGATACTATGCTCTGCTTTGAAGCCTTGCACAGACCAGACCCCGACGAAAAAATTTTCAAATTTTCCATCAATACAGAAACATCCCAGCAAGGATAAGCTCTATATATTCTATGACCACATTCAACAGAAGAATCACAGTTTCACCTTTGTGAAAGCGAGGATAATAGACCAAGCCAACGATAAGATGGCCAGACTGCTGCTCGAAAGCTGGTCCTCAACGGGCACACTAAACAAAGCCATAGACTTGCATCCCGCCTACCAGGCGATACGCAAAAGGCTCGAGTCAGTTCGGGCAGGTCCAATGAGACAGTCGATAAAAACCCAGACTGGCGGACAACAAAGAGCAGAGGAAAAGAAGAGAGGAGCTGGCTGGAGGCCACATGACTAGCGTGAAACACCACGTCACAACCATGCCTGCAAGGCTGAAATCAACTCACGCGGGCGTCAACGACTGCTCATACCGTTGGCTGACGAGGGATATACCGCTACGCACACTGACTTGCCAACAAATACGACGGCAGCGAAAGGAACAAGTGTCGCGCTAGTGGAGAGGTTAAGCCTAAGCAGCAGAGAACAGGCAAGTCAAAGTTTGTACACCTGGCAGGGCATATAATACCAGGCAGATGTCAAGGCTGAAACGAAGTCAAGACCAGCAGGAACATCAAACACAGAACTCTGATGATGAAAGCGATTGTGTTCACGAAACGTCAGTCGAAATACATTCCAGGTCAATGAACTCGTCCCTTCTTTTTCGTCGTCTTCGGGAAATGATGAGCTCGATAAGATATCTGCACGTCGAAGCTTCATAAATATTTATATGAATTTACATTCATGCAGCGATCCATCCTTTCCGGTTAATTATATCCTGTTTGAGATGCGAGCACCAATTACCTCAAAGCAATTAAGTATAAGGACAAAATTTTATCATTTGTGTTGCATTAATCTGCTGAACTGCAGCTTTTATTTGAAGGCCTACAAGGAGCAGATATGAACGCTTTTACTATAAAGCCAA
The DNA here is from genome assembly GCA_017591395.1 of Schistocephalus solidus. Classification (NCBI taxonomy): domain Eukaryota; kingdom Metazoa; phylum Platyhelminthes; class Cestoda; order Diphyllobothriidea; family Diphyllobothriidae; genus Schistocephalus; species Schistocephalus solidus. Next base: position 220,298 of record WEDG01000437.1, on the reverse strand, counting down.
ATTATGCTTTGAACGTTTCTTGTAAAAAATGCATATTGACTACCACTTTGTAAGAAATTGAGTCGGGTTCTTATAGTCTCCAGTATTAATTGTCCACTCTGCCACTCATCATTCAAACAGTTAATAAGCTAGCTTTCTGGCTGATAATATGGTAACAAGAACGTGCTTCGCCTAAAATGAGTGTTAATATGTGAATCTTGATTTTTTGGAAATATGATTAAGATTCATGTGGCAGAGACGCAGACAAATGAACAGGACAGAAAAACTACGAATTAAATCAAGCGATAAGAACTGCTCACTGTTTGATACTGTTGACGTCTGCGAGAAAGAAATCCGTCCTACGAATTTACATAAACATTTTAGGCGACTGATATGCCAAAGTAATGTAATAAAAGACTTTTAAATTTTTTTGGTTAAAGTTTTGGATTAAATGGTTTTTTTCTTCAGAAAGGACTCGCTGCCATCTACGATTGGTGCATTTAAAGTCAAACTTAAAACCAAATTCACCATAAACAACGGTTACCATGAGGTCTAGAATTTGCAACCACTTGATACCTTTAAGGTCATAAAGAGCTTTGAATCACATTGGACCATTCAAAGTCTTTACAAAATCTTAGACGTTTAGAGTTTTTACGGTTGAATAGCGCACTCCATGAAGACATATTTCACGTACCTATACAAACAGAAAGCAAATGCTTTGGCAAAGCACATTAAGATCCTTACTGCTGTTTTTTGTATATAGTGGAAGGCCAGGATATAAGTTCAGGAGTTTAGAGCCTGCTTATCTCACTTAATAGCTAAAAACGCTACAAGAAATTTATTTCACTTTAGATCCTAGGGGAAATATGTCGGGTGCAAACGTTTAGCCCATGGAGAGTAGCTTACTGAGATCATATTATCTCGCATATTAAAAAGAAAATCATTTGTGTGAATATCCCAATTAGGCAAATAACTCCTATTGATATAAAGAACAGACACGTTGGGTATGTTAGTACAAGAACAAATCCTAGTGCCAATGATATTTATATACAGAAATGCAGCCATACAGTATGTCGGTATTAAACGTCCTTTCCACCAGCAGTCTTCGATTAGGCCCATGCCTGTTCTCGAAGTTTCAGCCAGAAGGGATTATTGTTTAACTGACATTTCTTAAGTACAGACACCAAGGTTAAATTTATGTTTAATAATAGAAGCGACATGGCGAATTCCAGCAAGAAAGTGTAAAAAAGTGACATGATCACTTGGATACGAGCCGCAAACACCAGGTGTCCTGGTTTTCCAGCTCTCAATTAATTAAAAAGTGCAAACACAGTGTTAAGAGATTACCTGCAAGTTTGCAAGTACGCAGTAGATGAAAGTGTTTAGCTGCCCTTGCAATCAGTTTCAGAGTTCTGAATATAACGAGATGTCCTCGTAGCTGACACACATCGAAGCCACAATGGCTCGCGATCACGGTATTGACACTTCGACCGTCGGTGTCGACCAAATGCACAGTGTGGTCACAGCGAGATGACACAACGATTAATGAGATGTGTGTGAATTAGTCTGAGAGTTGTGATATAATTTTAACAATGCAGTAGACTCCCTGGAGCCAAATGTGGTTAAAATTAGAGGCCCCACTATTGGATTGAAAATTTAAGGATTTTGACAACATTCGGGCCTTTTTACGTGTTCCTCAGAATAAGGCCCACATTTCTTGACTTATGGTTTAATTAAACCTCCATTAGCAAGTCTTATTCGCTGCTGGCTGTCTGATTTTGTAAGACATTAGGACCCACCCTTTGGTACTGACATTAAACAAGTAACTTCAGGATGGGATCGCTGAACGAAAGACGGATCTACTTTAGAAAGACCTTGCTGGTAAGTTTTGCAATGTTTTGCAGGAATTTTTTGCCATATTACTTTAAACTTCATACCATGTTATGACGTATGTGATCAAGCTGGTTCAGTTTTAAAGCCTAATTTTTGAAATGCTCGCAGGTTTTGGAGACAGCATCCTCAGTCATGCCTTGACGTTCAGGTCACTAAGATTTTGCACTGAGTAAAGCTGCCTGTATGAAATTTTCTTTCCCTCGTTTACCTTGCCTGATAGATTTTTCTAATCATTAGCAATAAACGCATATCCACAGATGCACCATGTACCTAACATGTTACACGCCGGTGACTAAGCGGTTGCCTTAGCAGTGACATACATCATTCATAACTGTGGCAGCTACTATCTCTCGAGGGTAAGCAATTGCTTAGCAATTTCTCGATAAATGTCTTGGGCTCTATGGTCATCGGGTTCCATTATCTATGGCTAAAGTGAGTGCTGGGTACCAGAGTCCATCCTAATCGTCAAGTGAATTAAAGTTGCAGTTCGGAGAACAGATTTAGTTTGCGCTATGCGTACCATTACGATTTTTCAGTTTCCATTAATTGCCACTGCAACGCACGTTTGTTACCTGGGATGCTGAAATGCAGTCTCACTAAAACCATTTCCCGTTAGTTGACGTCAAATTGTGTAAGTATATGACTACTCATGGGCAGGGTAGAAATTAAGATTTTCAGTGTAATTTTCGAGATGATGGGATAAATGATTTATTGCCTTCATCAAAAACTATCGCTTTTAATACCAGTTTATATCCAAATAAGCATATGTGCGGACTAGGCAGGCAACGGTTTATAAAAGGTTCATAAAAGCAGGGGAAGTATAAGTGATGGACAGTTCAATTTTTACTTAATTTTACAGAACAACGAAACTGTAAATTCCTCAATCACTTACTTTGCGACTTTCGTGTGTTTTCATTTGTGTTCACGTGTTTCCTCGTTATGATAAAACACTCAAATTATAAACTTTTTGAACAGAACTGAAAGGCCTATGAGAATCCGCATGTAACCTGCCCAGTCAATTGTCCCAGCACGTTATTCATTGCAGAATTGGACACCGAAGATTGTTTCACATTTGTAACATAGTTGCATATGTTGAAGAGGACTCAACACTGTGAATGAACCTTTTTGATTACGCGTGCAAACACCTGCAGGCTATTTCAGTACCTTGCCTACATCTTATTACGCGGACGATATAATGGGAGATGCTTAATCAACACCCCATATACATCTGTACTGGTTTAGTGAAATGTATCTCGTCGAGGAAAAACGAAATAGCTTTTTGATGACTTCATTCAACTCTTCCCTGTAGCTAATAAAACCTGAAGTAATAGGGATTTTCCTATGCTCTTCAATATTCTTTTCGATTGCAATATATGTTTATGGAAAAGACGTATGAAAATATATTTTATTGTGCTCATTTGATAGCAAATAACTTCGACTGATATTGGATATCTGAAGAAGGATAACTTCAAAGGTTAACAAAATTAACAATTGCCGACTTATTTTGAATTCACTCCGTCGTTGCCATGTCATTGTGTGCTCTCAGGCTGCATACTGGATACCTTCCTTCCATGGAAACCCGCCTTGTGCTGAACGTAATTGGAAATATATCGCACAGCCTTCAGAAAAATTTATAATGAAAGTGAACCATACAATGTAATTATTAAGCTTAATTTACGTACAAATAGGTACGGTGCCTTATTCATTGGCATCCCACTGTCTTTAATGTACAATAGGTAGAAGTTTGTTTTACAGCAGAAATATATTCTTAATTTTGCTATGAGATTTAAAGAAGATTTATCTGCAAAACAAGATTTCATTAAGGAATAATTTTGTGCATGTTTCTATAGAATTTACTTAAATTTTTAGGAGACTAAATTTAAAATAACAAAGGAATATTATTTATGCAGCCATCTGGCTGAAATATATTTTGTCATAGCTGGCTGGAAAAATCTATTTCAAAACCCGACATTCTACCATGACCGTAGTGTTTTCGATTATGGCACACGGTAATTAATCTTGCTCTCCTTCTTAAGTAATATTTTGAGTTGAAAAAATAATTCCAGAATTTTGCTTGAATTTTTTTGAGATCATAAATCTACATTATTTTATGATCCTAACATATGGCCAACTGTCATAGAGCCACAGCAAGGAGGATCCATTACCTCACTTTTCAGCCGTAGGTTAAATTTATATCATCAATTTCCAGTCTCCTTAGCCAACGTCATGTACACAATCATCAGACCTGAGGAATATATTTTAGGTCGGCATTGGTTCTGTGCACCTCTATCGTCTGTCCTTCCGAATACCCGGGACATTTTCACGATACGCTCTATGTTATGGTCATCAGTGGTACCTCTTTAGCCAGTCAGGCCAACAGTGGTTTGACTGAGTTAACATCCTGCCACTATCTAAACGTCCCCGAATCACCGTTGCTTCCATTAGTTTCTAGAGGTCTATCCCAAAACTTCGGATATTTGCACTTGTGTAAGCTCACCAAGCAAAACTACGGTGTGCATCCTCTACAGAGCATTATTCAAACTTTCATACTGATGATAAGTAGGTTGCAAGAAAGCGAGGTCCCCTAGGCGCGACAGGAACATGAAGGCTTTAAATGCAGCGGTAAAATAACCTTTTGTGGCACGTCCTATTCTCATGTGATACTGAATAGAAGATGAAAACTAGCCTATAAAAACACTGAATGCTCCCGTCTTAGCAAGACTGGCAGATGGCAGATTTTAAGGAAACAAACTAAAAGTCGGCTGATATACATAACAAAAAAAGATGTTACGGTCTATGGATGTTACTTTTTAATAAGGGCAGTGTCAGGACAATTTTGCTGTGTCAGGGGTAGCTTATACAAAGGCAGCCGTTGCCATAGTGGTTTTTAATATGCTTTTTACAATACCCATGAAAGAAGCCAACCAGAAAATCAGAAAAAATGAAATTATTTTTCTTTAATTTACCCTGCCCCTGCGTTTATCTCTATTTTTGTGTCCTTTACTTTATTTTGAAACGCAGGTTTAAACACGGAAAGGGAAAAAGCATGCTTACATTTGTGTTTTCCCATTTTTAAAGAGTGCGTTTCCTCTCAATGCTACTAAATTGGCAAGATTCTTTCTAGATTTAAAGCCTTAACTTCCATCTAGGTCGAGCAAAGACAGAACCGATTTAACGTTTCATCCAATGATTAAACATTTGTTTTTTGTTAACAGAACTTGAGGCTATAGGCTCCGTTGGGGGTTTCAAGAGTCATAAAATAGGTTCTTCTACACTAAAAATTGCGGAATTGTTTCTTTGTCGACTAATAATGTAATATTTTTAAGTAGAAAAATGAGGGATCGAAACAGCAGTCTGGAATCAAAGGTTAATGCAATTCAAACAAAAAGATACATGCAACAGCGCAGAATATGGAATCAAATTCTACATGGTTTAACAAAATTAGCTCATATAACGACTAAAACGACTAGACACATAGGGTGAATTATCGTTTTCGTTATGTATAATGTATTTTTTTTCGATTTTCTGCTAATAGTGTTCAGACTCTGTGGACAGATAGGGACTACAGCACACACTAATCAGTCCCATGTACCCACGTGTCGCCATCCCAAATTAGTCCGTACTAAATTCGCACATCTTTTGATATAAAGGGTTTTCAAAGTGCCCCATACAACATTTCACCTTACGTGACCGCGACTTTTCACTCCTAAATACTAGATCCTTTATTATTATTCAGCATCCAGATGCACCTAGGCTGAAAAAAATATCTGTAATGTTCCGTGAACAACTAGTATCCGCCGGTAACTAACGGCCATTCTGCAGTTTGTTTTAAAATAAAATTCGAATGAACGACGAGAGGGAGCGCACGAGCTTCACGCTACCGTTTAATATGAAAACCAGTTTAAATATGCGTAAAAGAGGCAAGTGCAGTGCAGGCTTAAAAATACATATTTTCATACGAAAGTAAGCACTTTTCAAAAGATTTCTTAAATAATTTCTTTTACCTCTTAGCTCTTCCGAAACAGCCGTGGAATTCTTTTCAGGTAAAAAGGCGAAACGTAAACATGAGTATATTTGCAGAATTTTTTAAGGATATTAAAAATGTTACCAATATGGAAAACAATCGCAAATATAAATCAACGGAGTCCCAAACGTCACTTTTATTTGTGATTCAGAACACAAAAATGCAAAAGGTATGACTTTAATAGTTGGTTTACGGCCTTCACGATAAAACGGGCAGTTTTAGTACGTTTATCTTTTATTTCCTCTGAAAAAATTCAATGATGTTGCAAAGGACCGGTAGGAACCACGAAACATTGAGACTTTAAGGTGCTTCCGCAGGTGACAAAACATGAAATACCTATTTATGGATAAATATGTAGTTGTATATTTAGCTACAATAAGACTAAAAATTCTGCCCTGATATTGCAAGAGTAGTTTTGTGGGACTACCAAACGCCACTCACGATGGATTCTCAACCGTAGCTTTAGATGTGGTCTGCCGTGGGAACCACGGCAAGGTTGCGCAGGGACGGTGATTTGCTAATGAATTAGATTATAGCATGGTCTGTCATGCGCTGCATCTACCGTACTCACTCCACTTCCCCCAGCTGGACCCAGTGTCACGACGAAGGCAAAAATACCAGAAATGGGAGAGGGCACAGGTGGCTGGCGCGGCCATAGCCGTCCCTAAACGTGCCGTCCCTAAGCGTGCGGTCCCATCTTGCGTCGATCTTGCTGAGTCGGGGTGTCATACAGTTCGAATTAAGAAGGAGCCGTTGCAATCTCTTAACCTTATCATAATATTAAACGCAGATATTTGTGCAGCTTACAATAAAATCCGTAAAAGCATAGAGCCCAGAGGCTAGCGCAAACAAGACTATTCAAGCTGCTCAACAGTTTCAATACCTTAATAAAGCTATATGGTAAACAGTACTTAACTGTTAGGACCACAGGATTTTACGTGATTGATATCTATATTGAAGCATTGTTTTCCCAATGGAAGCAACATTAATTGACGTCATAAAATTTCACGACCTCCTATTTAAATGCATGCGGTCATTGCCTATAATTAATGGAAGATAAACTGTCCAATTATACATCGGTATACAGAAATGAAATGTGATAGTTAAAAGACGCAAACACTGTGGGTTTTATACATGCTTGTGCACCTGGTGAGAGTGGTAAGTGGGGAGGAAAACCAATCTAAGAGTTCAGTCAAACGTGTTAAGCGTAATTAGTATTGCAACGCACGGGATAACAGTAAGTTCTGTGGGAGGTGTGCGGGAATGTGCCTTTGTCTATTATCAGTCCTCACCATGGCAATACAAGGTTCATCACATAACCGAGCAGCTAATGGAGGCAGTTGCATTACAGAGACAGAAACCAGAAGCAGCTGGATCATGTGATCAACCTCACACTGCCGGGTTAGTAGACAAGGCCCCATTCACACATCTCTCCACTCATTGCCTCCCTCATGGCTGACTGTTATCCCACGCGTTGAAGTTAACATCACTTGACATGTTCTGACTGATATAGGTGGACTGGTTTGCCTATATAAATTTCCTTTCCCCTTTTCCATCTCACCATTTGTACCCACATTTCTCTGACTCAATTTTTTGCTTTATGTAAATATCACGTATTATCCCTCTAGGTTGATGTATAAGAGCACAGTTTATTTTGAAATATTCGTAGGCGATGACTGTAAGTAGTTAAATAACAGGTAACGAAATTTTACGATGTTATTAAATTGTGCTCATTTAGTAAATTTTGCCTTGTTTGGCTATCAATGTATTCGTGCCTCCAGGTAGGCCAATTGAAAAAGGGTACATATTGAAGGCCAGCTGATCATATTGCGGTTCAAAACGGGTTGTAATCCAATCACCGATTAATAAATTCTCTGTCATGCCGTGGATTACATTGTCCACGTTAAATACAGTTTCATATGTGGACAACAAATTACAAGTCTCATTCTTGTAAAAGCTACTATGACCACACGCAATCTAATCTGCTCATTATGTTTGTTAAGATTTAATTTTAAGCGATTGAACACTCTGATCGTTATATTCGTCCGTATCACAGTTTTTTTATCTGCTGCTCGGTCAAACCTAATAGACAGTGGAATCTCTAGTGGTTTGTTGTGTTAATAAAAACAGCAAAATACAGAAATAAGCTGCTGAAGGACATCAAGTGTAACTTGTCAGTTCACCTCCATGCAAATCCTATTCAAAGGAAATTCTCGTTTACCCAGAGATGTTACAGACCTATTACGGATATTCACTTGAAAATCTTGAATCGACAGTAGGGGAGCTAAAAGGGGAATGTTCTACATGAATCCGCGAAATCCGATGATAAGTCTCAATGCAAAATATGAATATGAGCATGCAATCCGAAAAAACCAAGGAACGAGAGAAAGATCATGGTGATCTGTTTGCAGTTCGAGAAAAGTGCATTCTTTATTTATGAATGGTCCGCATTGAGTTGTTTTTCTGATTTCTCCACTCCAGTTTCTATGATGCATTAAGAGTCGTCATCAAAATCCATGTATTATCATTAGAGAAAAGACATGCAAGTATAGTTTACACTTTTAATGAGAAATCGGATAGCGATCACAACGGAGAACTGATCACATATTGCAGGAAATGTTAACTGAAATCTTGAAAAGTGCTATTTCTCCAAAAATGTATAAAAAGAGCTTTGAACATTGTTTATCCTGCAGTATAATCTAATGTCGATTCGGGACCATGTGGATGCAAGTTTTGAAAGATGTTTCTTTATGGGTCACTTTTAGAAAGTGAACTTGGCAACAAAGGATTACTGATATAAATTGAATATTCTCTTTGTTTTTGATGACCTTAAAAATGCAACTGTGTTTTATAGCAAACCCGCACAAATTTGTCTTTAACCAACGTTGTAGATAGTCACCAATTCGCATTTTTATGTTACCTGCTAAAGTTTTTTGGTTGTTTTAACGTATTTAGCAATGCAATGTAAAATATCATGATTAATACATAATATTCTCTGTCCATTTTCACTGCTGCTTATAAAATATGCAATGCATCGAAATAAGAGCATATTGGAAAATTTATTAAGAAGACATTAAATTCAGATTTTAGTTCTACCAGTTTAAGGATCGTTGTTTATATCCTCTTCGGACTACGAATGGCCGATACAAACAGATACATAATTTACCAAGTCTTCACACATTCTATGCAAATTTCAAAAGCACGTGTAACTGTTAAAAGGATTGGGAATAGTAAAAAAACTTTAAAAAAACAAAAACACAGCTTTGCTTCATGCCTGAAATTTGAAAAAGAAGACATTTGCTATTAATTTTGGTCTTAATTTGTTTTGTCACTTTTTTCACTCTTATTCAACAAAAACACATCACCTTATTATTTTCATAAAACCATCCAGGTTTTCTGTTGCATGCAAGAGAAAACTCAGATGGTTATGTTGCGGCACAGAGCTAAATTTACTTACTTAATTTTATACTTCCGAGTTGATAGTTTTGACTCACCTAAAATTACTGAAAGCCTTCAAAACTGTGTGTGCTCGCACCAGAAATAATCTAGTGTCATCTGATAAGACCATTTTGGAACAAAGAAATACCATATCAGCGGCTGCATTTAAAAAAATTATTTCCTTGCAATAATAAGGGCCACCCAATTTATATTCTTAATGTGTGGAGTGTGATATCTTTCGTTGATATTTTCTCCTTTTTAAATAAAAAATGCCTTTTCGAACTCAGAAAGCCATGACTTATGGTCTTATCTACCATCCGCGTTTGCAATAAAGACAAACAACTGTCCTTAAAATTAGGGTGTGGAAAATATGATTATGTTTTAGGAGGCAACCGAACCGTGGTTTTTATCATTTCCCAATGACCTAATGGCCGTCGAAGTGTTTTGCGGTCATGTGATTGTTTTACACTTCCATTAACCAATAATTAGCAGAATAAATTAAATATTTACGTCGACATTGAAGATGCCATAACTGTCTTTATTTAATGGGATCTGGTCATTTTTTGCCCTGTTCATTCGACCTGTGGCGGTTTAACACAGTTAAAATGATCCTTTTTTTTCTCTTTTTATGTTCAATAAACGAAGCATGCAACCTCTGCTGATTGGTCTTTTATGAATTGCGAATAATTGGCTTTTGGTGGGCATATTTGTAAAAAATTAGAAACACTAGATTTTAATTGTCGTTATGCAAATAGATTTATCTTTCACCATCATTCTGATAAATTAAACTAGAGAAAATTAACTGTTATATTTACCTACTCCATCAAGCAGGCCGGGTGTTTTTCGCATGTTTTAAAACTATCTACGAAATGTACCGTCATTTTAAATGTACAAGCCTGGTGTATGTTTACCTTACCATCCAGCTATAATCCCATACCACATAAATTCAATTTCCCTACTAAAGACCGTTCCAGGAAGCTCGCATGCTCACTTCCATCGATACGATTGGTTGCCAAATCGGGCACCTCTTTCATGGCACGTATGAGATGATGCCGTTTTCCTTCGTTCCTCAGTATTACCTTTACTGTATTAGAGAAAGTTTGTTATAAGATTCGAGTTTTTCAAGACAACTGTAGCTAGGTGGCTATGTTTTCCTTAGTTTCAAATATCTTCTAACGTGGTGGTAGCATATGGGTCTCTATGTTCCCTTTAACATCTAACAATAATCATTAAATATTTTCACTTTAATATACACGTTTCAATTTAAGTTTTATTAATCATGGAAAGTTCTGAAGTTTAGTTAATAGAAAATCAGATACGAAAGACGAATACATTAAAACTTTTTTAAGACTTTTAACCAAAATTGCATTGTGTGAATTTTAGGTGTATTAAATTTGTCTCTGTTTTTACCTTGAATGTATCAATTAACCCAAATTGCACCTCCAAATGCATTACGGCCCGTAATACATATTTAAGCTATTTCAGATGTCGCTTTTTCACTGCAGTTTTTAGAGGTCGAGGACTTTATTTTTGTAAAAAACGGTCGTCCTGTATTGATTTGGACAGAAAAGGTACCATAAATTATCGCAACCATAATGGTTTATCAAAACTTCATGTAAGAATTAGACCGCAATCTATTATTTCATTTTTTAAAAATTTTCCTGTTGAACATTAAAGATTGATAGAGATGAAAGAGTAAACATATTTGTGCATAAGATAAATGGAAAATTATATTATTTTTTATTATTCAACTGAAATGTTAATTGATGTTTGGCAGCCTGAACGCAAAATGCGTGTTTAACCAAACAACTGATGGTTTGTGTAAACTTACTCACTATTGACCTTATTTAATATACACTACAGTAAAAGTAGACGAAGCGATAGATGCCTGCGCAAAACTTATTCGGTAAACTTTCATGTCGATGTGGCATAAAATACATTTGAGCTTTTTTATCTGTTAAGCAGTCCATCAATGCAATAGTTAAACGAAATAGATTTTCCATTTTTTTATAACCGTTCATGATTGAGATGCTGCAATCACAAATATCGCATCATTTTACTTGCACTTTGCCATATTGACAGAACCTTTTAAATATTTTCACACAGAAAACTGAAGAAACTAAATGCCGGTTATATTTAACAGCCCACCTCAGCCTCTTAGTCAAATAAGCACTTACTTGTCTGACAGGCCACATTTGCGATGCACCCTAGCGAAAGTTAAGAAATAAATCCGCCAAAAAGGTCTGAAACGCCATATAGTTTTGAGGTTAATTTTTTGAGACCAGGCGAGAGTCACAAGGAGCAAAACGCACTTCTCTACATTATTATAGAAGCTTTCGCCTCAAGATTGACCAAGCACTTAACAAACATTTGCCCACGTGAAAACGAAATTAATCGTTGAAATTCACTCAAATTTGGTACAGTGACGTTAAGGTCAGTTCTCCCGGTAGTTTATGTAAGCACCAAAAGGATAAGTATTTTCGCAACGAAAGGTAGTATTCATTGCAAGACAGAGACAGTTTCGAACCGTGTGAAGCGCGAGTCAGTTTTAGAAACATCTTTCATTGAGGGTGAAGTTTAAATTGGCCATGTGGTTGCTAGGAAATCGGTGATAAAGCGAATAGAGGGAGCGGTATTCGCTTTATTTTGAAAATATCATTCAATATTTTAAGCAAACACAGTTGCTCCATTTATTCGGACCGTACAATAAAGTTTCAAAATAAACAATTGAAAACTGGCATCAAATGGTGATACAATTCCAATCCCAATTTCGAGGTTTCTGTCTGTTTGAACGTACCATAGCGTGCTAGAAACTGTATCACAAAACGCTGCTTTGCCAATATACGGCAAAAGATAGGTCGAAAGCCTAAGCACATGGGACGAAAGACTTCGCGGCCATTAGATCAGCATGGTGAGGATAAAGAACATTGTCATGAATTCGGTTAGCAACTGTTTTGAAGTGTCGTTCTATTACTGTATCCACCATTAAAATATAATATAAACAGGCTTCAGAAGTGAGCATTCAGAGGATGCGTTTAAAAATCAACAAATCCTTTATAGCAATGCTTGAAAAAACGGGATAACAATAGACCTTGATATGGGAAAATACAAGCGTATATTAATCGTCAGACTAGAGATTGATGTGTGTGGTAAGTAGGCAAACGGTTGATAAAATAAAATGGTTAACGCATTTTAGTAAACAGTGTATCAGTATGAAGTGAGAATGAGAGATTTGATCGCAGCGTGTTGCCAATGTAACCGAAGAAGGATACCTGGTTGAGGAGGACATCCAGCGATTCGGGATTCGAAAAGGGCTGCAGTCCAAAAACACTGAGCAGATTTTCTAATGTTCAGAAGAATACAATTGTATAATGACCATGTTGAGACATGGTCCAGGCCATAATTCAAAGCCTGGAGATGCATCTGCTCTTTAAGAGGATGGTCCAAAAACCATATCATCTGCATATTGTATAGACAGACAGTAATTTGGCGATCTCAAATTATGAGTGTGGAGGAAGATGAGGTGAGGAGATAAAATGGCACCCCGAAGAACACTACAACTGTTTAGAGAAACCGCGGGTTTCCACCTGCCGGATTGTACAAATTAGGTGCGGAAAGAAAAAAGCTTCCAGACTTGTGACGTTTTAGACGGAAGAGCAACACGTTTGATGTTTTGTTAAGGGGGAGATGGCAGAAGTTGGTGTTGAAGACAGAGGAGAAGTCAAGAAATGTTTACGCATACGCATTACAGCCTATATCTAAGTATCTTAGAGCAGATTTGACCTGAAGAGTAACTGCATCACAGGTACTGCGTCGGGTCTTTATAAGATCAGCTGGTTTCTATGATTGCTCGCCTTTTAAAGTGCCGATGTTTAGTGGAAGGCAGTAGCGATTGTTTCTGTAGGACACTTTATGATTTTCAGCCTTGCTCGTACAACGGACCACACGGGCAATTAACTAAGCCAACATAGTTACAAATTCAGGGGACCGCTTTTATAACCAAGACCATGCATTGGTGTGCATGTGTGGGTGTTTACACAGGTACACACACTATAGACTGACTGCTCTCAAGCCTCAATCTTAATGGTTCTCTGCTTGAGATATTATACAAAACAAGAATAGAATCCACTCTGTGAACTGAATTCACGATAAAGTAAGTGGTATGTGCTCCTTAACTACCACAGCGTACTAAATATTGGAACATGGAAGACTCGCAAACGATGAAATATGTCAGGTGTACTCCCAGGATGCAGAAAGTCAGGCTTCAATGTTAACTACTTAATCTCACTGCTCTCCAGTTACCTTTGGATCCGTCCAGTTTCTTCCCCTTTATCTGAAAAAAACAACCCAGTTGTTGTGGATCCACACACCAACTAAGTCACATTGGCAGTCACCTGCATTCAGAGCTGCCTTAACTTGTGTCTCTGCTTTGAGCAGCGCATCGAAGGGGGAGAAAAGACGGCAATTGCTGCACAATGGTTAAGTAATTATTTCACTCGTAATTTAAATAATCGTTTGTAACGATAAATAAATCAAGTGTATCACTGCCTTTTTGTGCGGTGCACTAATTTCAATGATGTTATCCGGTGTGATTTTGCCCGCGGAAAAGGCGAAGTTTAACAAGCATGTCAAAAATTTACTGTGTAGCTTCGTGAAGAAGTAAAGATAGAATTGGTTTATTTGAAAGAACTTTCGGTCAGGTGATAGTAGCTACTGACATCTCTGAAACGACAGTTTCTAAAGGAATGCAAACTTTGAGAAGAAAAATGAGATCGCAATACACGTGCTTAATCCTCCATCGTAACTTTCAGGTTAATGTGTGAATATTGTTACGTGCATGCCCATCATAAAATAAGACCCTTATTTTATTAATTTTCTTGTGAGGAAAATATTACGAAACACGAACATTTTAGGGATGAAAATACAGAATTCTCATATGCAAATTCAAGCATTAGTTTAAGTATCCCATGAAATTGAAGAAGCTGGAGCACCCAACCAATTGAATGTGTCACGGCTGAGATTTGTTCAGGGGGTTGGTCTTTGCCTCAGTCACAAGATGATTAAAGTAGTTGATGGCCGAGTTAATATGCAGAGCAACTGACCTCCCTGCATCTACGCAGAGTCATAAAATCCACCACAAACCGTTATTTACTAAACAAGGTATGGAAACGAAATTTTGTCAACAAAATGACTGTTAAATTTAGCCTGATAGGTGGATGCTTCTATCTTTTTTGACTGGTTAAATACATTGGTATGCCTAAGGATCAGAAATCTCTACTCATGGTTTGGAAATAAATTGTAACACAAAAACATAATGAATGGGGAATATTGTCTACAGTTGCCTTAATGCCGTTACTTTTGTTTTTAATTTTAGCCATAAGTGAAAACCAATCTTAAAGAATGGGACGCTATTTTGTGGTCAGATGAAATTAACTTGCTTCTGTAAAGAAAATAACACGAAGGTGGTGCTTAGGTTTCATTTATAGAAATAATGGTTTAACATTATATTTTAAAAACATCACGTAGCCAAGTCATAAATGCATTAATGGCGTCGAAAACGAACCCTCCCTCCTGCACTATTTCAAAGCAAAATCTTAACGAGGAGTTAAGCTTGGTCTTTTTGTTTAACTTAAATGCTGTTTGACGTCCATTTGTGCTTGAATTTATGTTCACATTTGGAGGCATCTCTTTGAAAGTCTTGCGGCGAATTTAAATTTTTTGGGTGATTCCACGGGACGAGATGCCTTTATTTAAGACAAGTTCATTAAAACATCTCAAACATTCATTATGTCACTTCATTAATTTAAGGAAAATTCTCTACTTATTAACTAATGGCCACAAAAACCGCGAAACACTTAATCAGAAATGAAATGATGAGATAATTTCACATCTTTTCGAAATCCTGGCAGTCCAATACCAAATATGGATTATGTTTCGCTAAAATTTCCGTCTCTGATTACCAGCAGTGTGATGTCAGATGTAAAAATATGGTCTTGGATGTGCACAGTGCAATATCAATCTATATAAAGTTTCCTCTTGAACAATAACTAAGGTAAATATTTTTTCTTGATATTTGTGTTTGAACATGTTCAAATCTCTGCTAAAAATAGGACCGTCCTTGTCAGAATAAAACACTTATGTAAATTTGAATAAGGAATTTTTTTAAAAAAAGTAGTGTATTTATTTTGGAGACGATAACGCATATTTAAAATATAAGCATTCTCTACTTGACGGGCTGTTGACAATTAAACAAAGCCTTTGACGCTTGCGGTAACATACACATGATCACTGGTTCGTTAATTTTAATTGTCTGACACTACTTTAATAACATACAATACCTAGGCATAGACTGCATCAGATCAGGTTTTTTTAATTGAAAAAGCGGTTTTAAAATGTATAATATTCCTGTTATGCCCATTCAAATTTATTAGTTTGAGTTTAATCACTATAAGGTCAAGTTATTTTCCCAGACGACTGCAACCTTTGATATCCACCAATTCTGATACAGTAGCTGAATGCCCAAGCAGGTTTTACTAAGCAAGAAATCTAGAATCAACCAGATGCCCACCAGTCACAATTAATTAATAGATGATTTTTACAGCTTTAAATAATTAATTTGAACCAGTTGTGCAAACTTTGGAGGCCTCGGCGGGATTCAAACCTCTTATTATTCATAGCTATTAGATATGATGGTTCTGCTTCCTACGCACACATGGGTGCAATATAATTATGGACTGACTGCCGGCAGACAATTCGTTACTTGCCACAATATCACTATACATTTTGGTAAGCGGTTTGAAATTGGATCGTCAATTGTGTAAATTGATACTAGCAGTGTTAACTGTTCACTATTACGTATTTGCAACGCGGTTAATCACGCAGTTAAGGAAAAAGGTTTCAGCACCATATACAAATGGTGGTAAATTGCGCCCGCTGAATGACTGCGCGTCGATTATTATCAACAGCAGTGGGTAACCTTTCATGTGATTTTTAACTTTCGCGAGAATGTCCGTGTTTTCAAAGGTGCACGTCCGACGATGAACCGTCAAAGTATCCCGACTCTGTCGATCGCATTTTTCCTACTATGTGGCTTGATTATCTCAGCGTCTGGACCCGTCTACCCAGGTGAGCAATTTTAGGTCCCAATACCTATAACCTGAGACCTGCCTCCAGTCTGTGATGTGAGAAGGCAGTTGACAGTCTCCGTGTCTTTCTAGGCATACTGCTAGAGTGAACTTAACTTTGGGGAAAGTGAAAATCATGTATATTGTCTTTGTTTTGCAGACAATGGTAAAGGAATTGATGTGAATACCTACTCCGTCAAAGCACAAGCCAAAATTGCTGTTATTCATCAACCATTGACTCCGGAAATACATATCAACCAGCCGATTGCGTGTTCGAAAAAAAAGGAATTAATGACTGAGTGTGTGGTTTTTATTGCTCTTCCATGGTAATGAATGCTTTGGCGTCGAGGTCAACACGATATTTTAAGTAAACTAGAACGTTAAGAATGCCCAGTTTGTTAACCTTGAAATGATTATAAACGCCAGTAACCTAATCTTTCATTGATGGTGACCATGGTATCAAAAGAAAGTTGATCACACCATTTTTGTCTGTGTTTATGCTTTTCAAAAGAATGCAACCATTGCTGGACTGGATTCCTGAAGCCGATTTTATATTTATGTACGTATCATCTGCTGGTGTATTGCTCCATTAAACCTTAAGTACCGACTAAGTTAGAAATAAAGACTTAAACGTGTTGGCGTGTCCAGTACGGTTTACCCTTTATCATATGTTTCATGGCAAAATTATGCAATGTTCTCGATTGACAAAATCATAGAAAACAGAACACATGGAAGAACTGACATCAACTGAAGAGTAAAACCTCGTATTTTAGAGGTAAAACTACTTTTATCTACGGAAAGAAACATGGAAATCCGTAGTGACATATAGTTGTCTAGCACCGGAGGCATTACAACCCCCATAATCGCTTCCAGGACCAGTTTCAGTATATTTAAGGGAAATGTTAGTGAGTCACCTTTGAATTCCCTATTTGAACATGCAAGTTGTGGTATCAAAAAATAGTATCTCGATATGAAGGCGGAGCCAACATATTGGAACATAGGTGAAAAAGCGCAGACATTGAAAAAAACTCCCGGTGACATTAAGGAGAAAAAAACGTCGCCATTGGTGGGGGTCCAACGGGGGGCATTGAGGAGGTAACATGAATCAGCCAGATGCTTCCTTGCTGATTGCAGAGTCGGTTAAGGGATTTCAAATGCGAAACTATATGCCCCGATCATCCTCGGTCCTCAAAACACAACGCTGAACGGCGTGGGCTATGCTTTGCCTCCGTTTGCTCCAAATTTGTTATGTTTAATCAGAAGGATAGCCATCAGCATGTACTAACTACAGCTGTTTTCATATGCGTATCGATATAAGAGGTCCCATCGATGTAGAAATATCGACAAATCGTAGAATCTTAGTAGCCATAACTAGTAAGATCAACGTGTTAGTCAAACCTTATCCGCCATCGGGCACTTATGAGTCCACCGCTGTGAAGCCAATAGGTCGGTGCAAGCAACATCAACGTAAATCATAGCGTTTACCTCACCTTCCCGATGGACCAAGGACATTTGGTCATAATGCGGACTTTTTCCGAAATTGTTTAAACTTCGGAACTTATCACGTAACCTCGTCCAGTGCTCTCACACGCATATACATATGAAACTAAACTGCACAATGAACATGCATGCCAATCATAGCGTTCACCTCACCTTTCCCGATGGACGAAGGACATTTAGTCATAATAGGGCATTTTTCCGAAAGAGTTTAAACTTCGGAACCCATCAAGTAACCTCGTCCAGCGCTCTCACACGCATATACATATGAAACTAAACTGCACAATGAACATGCATGCCAATCAACTTTCCCAATGATTCTCTCCTACAGAGGGCGAGCGATCCACATTTTCGTCCCTGATATTTCGATAGAAAGGTTCAATTGAAGAAAATGCGCATGCCGCGTATGTGGGAGGCCAGTGTTTTGGGCATGTTGGCCGTCGTGCATAGCACACCTTGACGGTCTGCTTAAGTTCAACAGCCATCAATAACACTTCCGGGCCTCCTGCTTTTACCTTGCCATCGCAGCAGGCATCGTTGGAAAAGAGAGCCAGAACATGTGATGTATTGGTTGTGTTCAAGTCCAACTAACACATTTCCTTGCAAGAAGCTGGCAAAACGCCTGTCCGTACTGAATTTCCTGGCTTTCTTGGTCGAAATATCATGGAAGAAAATCGTCATTTCACCTGAGGGTCTCAAGGGAGCAACTAATTGCACTTTTTTCAATTGACAGAATTTTCCAGCATTAATAGTTCTAAACTGTAGCGTGCAAATCTGGTGGCCTGCATTCTGCAAATTCAGTAAGGCAGAGAATTGGATCGAAGCGCTTCCTAAACATTAGAGGAATTATATTTCATAAGGTTAAACAAAAGCCTCTGAAGATGTCTTAGAGATGACGTTTCAGTTTCCTGAAAATATATTTAAATATTTTTGTCAATCTTTACTAAGAAAACGTAATATTTTGGTCAAATGAATTTATTGAAAGCATAGATACACGCGCATTCACAATAAAAAATCGAAAACTGCAGATGAATGCGGTCCGTTGGTTCATAAGCTGCACATTTTAATAGAACAAACATCAACGAAATTTATAATTTTAAGAGAAACACATCTTTATTTTGTTACATATACTTTATGTGTATTACTAGTGTCTTTACTTATCTCATATTTTTGTTTGTTTAAAATTATAATTTTGATTTTATTTCTGATATTATATTACCCAAAATTCAAAACTGGTCAAAAATGCAAGTGCGGTATCGAAGTCAACGAAGGATTTTCGATGTGAAATGTGAATTTTCAATAAATGGAGTGCGTTATTTATATGATTTAGGCCTACATTATTATAATCCATAAGATGACGCAGTTAAACATTCAATTATAAGCATCAATTTTATATCTCTTAAAAAATCAGGCCTTAATTTGGTAAAAGATACAATGCTTCATGCACAACCTCATTCCTTTAGCAGAACCTTCAATTGTCTCCCAATCGTCATAAGCAGGAAGACTCGGATGGTCATAAATGACTCTAAGGAAAGCTCTTCTGTGGTTGTTCTTCAAAATATTTACACAAATAACATTTGCTAATTTAAGAATACTTGCATCCCACCTCCACCTCTAAAAATCACTACAATTAAAGCAGGTATTTTGTTGTTGAAAGTTCACAAGAACGCCAACTGATCTTAAAACCAGATATAAAATTTTGGATAAAACCTTTTTTTTAAAACATGGTCATTTTAAAGGAATGTGTGTCTTTACAGCAAAAAAAAACAAATGAATTGAACATAGCTGTCCGTAATGTGAAGAATAGCATACACTCGCAAAACGCTCTGCCCTACAATGGGCCACCTCTTAAATATCCAAAAAACCCTGTCTGCGTGCACGCATATTGAGCGAGACCTGCCTTAACCTTTAGCACGCAGGCAACTGCCCTCCTGCAGGAAGACACAGTTAAAATTTAATTTTAAAAATAAGCAGTCAATAAATACTCATTTTCTGTCTGTTTCACTAACCGTTCGCGAACCATCGCAGAAGACCAGCGTTGAAGTCTTTCCGTTAGATTAAAAGCTTTCTTTTTCATAGAAAATAGTCCTTTTTACGAGGAGTATCATCTTAATTACAATGCAAGGTCGTTCATTTCAGACGACCTACATTTCTTGCCATTCCAACTCTGAGTTTATAATTAAAATGTTAACCCAGTCATAGCCATTAGAAAGAATCTAACACACAGAAAATAAATGAATAAGAATTCAAGCTTGGCAGGGCTTAACAAGAGTAAACTACCAATTGCTGACACGAGGGAGTTTCTACCGACCACGGCGTGTGAACAAAGGTTACAGTCCACTCTAAAATAAAACAACGAAATTGCAAACAGTAGTTCATCGTCGTTTCAATAAGCAGTTTGAGGTAAGGGGCGATGCCTCTCCTGGTTTTTGATAGCAGCATCGCGTTATTTCACACTGGTTGGAAACACAGCCAATCGTAACGAACTGCATCGCAATGCACTCATTTCTTTTGGCGTTTAAAACAAACTTTACGTGTTGGCTTAATGTATTTTTATAACTGTAACTATGCGATAAAATGCACCATTTCTTTTAATATTTGCATAAAATAAAATTTATTGACCGGAGCTATCAACTCTTACCCCAAAAAAACGATTGAAACTATAAACCCTCTAAAAGCTTGGCTCCCCTTAAAACAATATCACCAATTCGCATTTACTAAGAAATTTGGTATACAACAGACATAAATTGCCAATGTAGCAAACGCTTGGTTTTCTGATCACTCATTTCATAGTCCAGTGCACAAACGACAGCATTGTAAATTTCAGGATAAAATCAATTTGATGCCTACAAATTGTATGACAATGTCAATCAGAGTCAATTATGAATTTTTTTACAGTCAAACATGCAGCTGCTATGCATGTTTAGTAACAGTACATTTTTTACTCATATTTAGTCATTTCTCGTTGAAGTTGGTCACTACTCGTTAATATGTGATAAACTCAGGCAACGATACGATTGCTTTCATTAACTTAACCGGTTTCTTTGCTCATGAGTCAAACTAAGATAAAACCGAATATCTAAATTCCATTTACAACTGGTTTAAATCTAAAAAAGTAATATTTAAATGGATGAACGATGGATGGCGAGTGCATGACAAGGCATTTGTGTGCTATTGATAATATGTCTGCAGTTTAAATGTAGTAAACCTCTCGTTCAGATCTATAGTACCTGGCGCATAGCTTTGATAAACCAGTGATTTTTAACATATCTCACAACAAATAACATCCGTAAAAATAAAGTTATTTACTCCGCGATTTAATATTTTCTTTTCCTAAATAAGCAACATGTCTTCGCTCTGCTCCGCAAAAATGCAAAAAGTGAATAGAAATGCCAAAATAATTAAGGTACTGCCGTCCACCAATGGAATCGTTAAATACTCGAAAGTTATTTTTGTGTAAATGCCTTCCGGATGTTCTTCATCTCATAGCATAGGCAAAATATATTAACATAACGACGCCGTTTAAATTTTAACAATTACTCTGCGTTGAAAAGCGTATCACATACTCAAGAAACGGTTCTAAAATTAACCAAGGGAATATTTTTAACAAATAATCATTTTGAAAAACTTAATAAATTTTTCTTGTTTCCGTTTATAAATACAGTTAATTTCGTCTTAAAATGCTTAAACCATTCTCCGTATTGTTTACCATAAAGTGCTTTTGACGTTCTTATATAAATATGCCATATAGGATGACTGCAATACGAGTAAAATATTTAATTTTTTCCATGGGCCTTTCTTATGGTTTAAAGTGTAGAAAATTTTGATGAATTAGTGAGAATTGAATTCACTCAGTTTAAAATCACCCATTTTGACTTCAAAAAGAAAAAAAATAAAGAAGCCAAATCAACACCATAGTTATGATAGAAGTTTAAATGAATTATAAGAAAACTACCCAGACAATTTCAGATAAACATTTTAAACGAACGGCGATATTTTGAATTATTTACAGTTTCGAGTAAAATGACACATGACCGTTAAACAATGTCTGTTTCACATATTTGGAAATGGTCTTACGTAAATAAACATACGATTTTGTTAGTCAATTTCGAGAAAAGTTACGTAAAAACTTAATATTTGCCAATTTGCTGATATAGATGTTATCATAATAAATCCTTTCATCTTTCACACACGCTGAATTTAAACACTAACAAGGACACCTGAAAAAAATGATAGCCTGCTCTGTAAAAATTGTAAATATTCTTTGTAATGATAAATCAATTGCATTATGTTGTTGTGTTTTGCCAATAGCTACCTACATTGAATGATAACGTGCATTAAAAATGTCAGCGGGTAGGCCTTAACTAGTGATATTTACAATTTTGTAAGTAATGTCAACAAAACCCTTTCAAAATACACACTTATTGCCAGGTGTATGAACGTGAAACTTAATCACGCAAAATTATAACGTCCAAACTTAAGGCCTGTAAGAAACGTCCTCTGGCACGCTATATAACCTGTTGCCTTTCAAACCTTCTTAGAGCTCTGCGAGCCAAGAATCACCTTCAGGTGCCCGTTCACATTCAAATGGTTTTTCAAAACAGCATCAAGCATGACATTAAATATAAAATACGATTCACGGGAATTAGTTTTTTGATCATTAACCCCATAAGAAATGCTGTAGGTGATTTAATGCACGTTATCATTTAGATATAATTTTGAATTAATGTATAAGAAAACAATCATAACCAAATGAAGTGTATTTCTTGCCTAAAAGCCTGAAGAAAAAATCTTTCCTAATCTATCGCAACATATTTTTTAATACTTTAGAAAATGTGCGGTATTGGGGGAAGACTTTGGCTTATATTTTTTGTGTACGTCCTATTTAAATTAATATTTTTTTGCAAGCAAATATTTCGCTCAAAAGATTTGGTCTATGATAGTTAACAACCAAAGGATATTAGGCATTCAAAAAATATATTTTTTTAAAATAATATTTATGTAAAAACAGATTTAAAATTACCCGTTACACAAGCTCAAATATTTGGAGTACACAATCAATTAATGCAAATTGCAAAGATATTATGTAAACATAATTTTATATACTTTATTTAACGCAATGCTCATGTCGTAATGCAAATTCTGGATAGTGGAAGCGGTTATACATTTTCGTAGCATATATATTACAAATGTGAAAAAATTTTAGAAAAATATAATAAATGTATTTTGCATCACAACTCACCCTTAGCCCAATCATATTGCAATTTCTCTAATCAACACAGGAAAAAATCGTTAATTTAAAACGAATCGATTTATTAGGACTTATATGGTAGAAAAAGGAGAATGTTAAACTTATCCTGTGCTGTGGCTACTTGGAATAGATATGACATCCAAAACATATACCTGAAGTACAAGAACGTCGTAATATTCCAGAAGGGTCCACTTTTGGTTTCCTCAGGAGCTAAAACGGGGCTTATTACCCAGTCTCATAGGCTGCAATAGGCGTCTTTGTCTACTCAAGTGTAAACATTTGCTCATTTAAGACAAAACTTTCTGCCGGTACGACTAATGAGTACATTGTGCTTCACAAGGTCAATATTCGTATTAAGGCTGTTTGGGTTGGACAAGGAATGACATTTTAGTCCTTAGATATGCAATTGAAAACCTATTTTATGCAATATTTGATTGATAATCCAGTTATTAAATTTGCATTTATTTTTTTTATATTTTTATTAATGATTGGATATGATGTTTGGAAGCTATTATTTAACACACTACATTATATGATAAATAGAAACACTTTTGACTGGGGCATACTTCAAGGTTGCTAATGGTCCAATAAATTACCTATGAACCTTAAGTTCACAAAATATGCTAATGTTTCCACATTTGTCTATAGAAAGACAAAATCTGTAGCCAAAACCATTCATCTCAATACAAAGAAAATCATTTAAATTAAATTAAGGGAATCGTTTTGTGTTCGAGAACAGAGAAATAAAGTCAGATAAAAAATATTCTTTTGACATTTAATGCAAACATTTTAATAAGAAAACGTGAATTGCATCTGCTATAGAAGATTTGACAAACCACTTCGCAAACATTATTTTATATAAAGACCACATTCTCGATGTTTATTCTACGCGACAAAATGAACCAAAGTAAATGGTTTCACGCATCTGAACCGCTAACACATATTCGCCCGCAATTTATAGATTACGCTTGTACATTTTTGCTGCATTCTATGTGTATAAGGAGGCTTAAAATATGCATTTTGAAATCCTAAGTTAACGATCTAGCAAAGCAGGTACATATTTAAGTAAATAAGGTTAAATTAAAAGCAATAATTCCAAAGAAAATCATTCAAATACAATTTATGGGTTACAGTATAGCTATATTGATGTTGTGAGTTGTTTGTTTTGCTGTTACAATATATCTGAAAGCTTGAAAAAAAAACTTCATAAAAACTTTTTTTCGTATATGATTGGATAGTTTTACAGACTTCACTGCCATAATCCCCTCTAAATATGTGGTTTCCGGTCTCTATACATCAGCTTATAAGCATAGGAAGAAAACTGAAACTGCAACCGGATGCTTTTATTAGAACTCAACTGCAGGAAATGGAATACACATAAGCAATTGTATGCTGTGCCAGCCGAGAATGGAAGGGTTAATTTTAAACATTTACCTGAAATACAAATTTCCACCTAGAATGTTAGTAAGTATAAAGCGGATATTTGGTACTTTTTTGAGAAATTTAGTGTATTTGTTGATCAAAAGGCCTTCATAATATCATTCTCTGAGAATTATCGTTCGAAAATATAAAGTTAAGTGGTTAAATTTCGTAATGGGCATTTATGCTTTTTGCATTATTCATTTCCTTTGAAATTCATGATTTTCGTCCGTAACGTTCGTGAAACGATGCGCACGCTCACATTAAAGATTCTCCACGCATTGTTATATTAGTAAGTTGGATAGTTTTAATGTTCAAAACTGCGGACATGCGCGCGAGAGGTCACTGAAATTGACCGCATAACTTCCAAATCATCTGTTCACAGTCAAATGTTTGAAAATGTTTTCTAAAGATATCATAACTGTATTGTTGCAAAGGTGTTATAAGACAAATATATTTTGAAAATGCAGCTGCAATTGCGGGATCTGATAAATGGTACATATTCAAGGAATATTGACACGATCAATCTTTTCCGATTAAAAATGCTGCATATTTTGCAAAATCGTTTTTTTGTTCCTACATATGTCCTTTTGCACGACCAACATGATTTAAATTTATTTTTATCTAATCCATGTTTGCTAATTCGAGTTTAAATACATGTTAGCTTATTTTTTCGAAGTTCATTAAGCTCATTGCTAACCAAGAATAGATCTTAGAATTTGCTCGTGCTTTGCAGTGATCAGAATGGAGAATTAAATCGCCAATGTGGCAACACGGATTGTTTCGCAATTGAAAATTGATCCCTTTTTTCATCTGCATTTGAGAAAAAATGATGTTTTTTTAAAATAGGTCTTTTTTAGAAATTTGACAGTTTTATCGATTCAATATATTGTTATTTTCATGGAAATACAGCAAGGATTAGTAAAACTGTGCTACTTCAAAACCGGAAATGGAAATATTTAGCTAACACTGAACCTCAAAATAATCACCTTTGCTTTGAAAGGAGGATAACTATTTTTTATTGGCAAGATTAATATCCTTCGGCCGTGATACTAATGGCTTATTTTAAGTACTAATCGTTTTGCACTTCCAGACGGAAAACACAGGCGACGTTAAGCACTGATTAATAAAATGCTGCACGTTGCAAAAATTCAATTATCCAGCAGTTGCGCATGGATTATATCGTCGGAAGAAACTAGTAAAATGGAAACATGAATGAGAATGCTTGTTAAATATTAACTTGTCAGATGTGTTTAGACATATTTGAGAAATTAACAATTGTAGGGTGTCTACAATATTAATACAACGACTTTATTTAAATGCGTATTGGAAGATTGATAAGTCGACCAGTTCCTACCAAACTTTCATCAAATGCTGAATGGTGAACATGCATTTACCTGCTAGCCAAACGCATTTTGAAAAAAAGAAATAAAAGACAACGGTGTAATACAACTGATAGTTTAAATCAATAACATAAACATGAAAGACTTCTTAAGGTGACGTAATATTATCGGTGAAAAGGGGATTCAAATTCTTAAGTTTAAACATCTAAGCTTAATCCCATCTATGAATGATATAAATAACGAATATGAGGAAACAGCATATCTGCATTCCCAACAAATAATTTGGAACAATAAAAGTAAAATTGGGTGTCATAAGGGCTAATCAATGGAATTTGAATCATATAACACTATATAAAAAAATTAATTGGTTCAGGGCAATTATTTTCACACGCCGCCTGCAATGTTTTTTTGCGTTCGCTCAGTAAAATTGCATCCGCAAGTGAATGCAAAACAATGAACAGGACTCAAGTAGGCATGCAATGGTACGTCATCAGTATCTCGCAAAATTGCTTATCGCTTATGTGGTCTGCAAAATATGGGTTTGGTAACAATATATCCCCATTGAATTGTAAATCCCAGCCAACGTCATGTATTGCTTGAAATGGTTTTATTCTTAAGTGGTAGAGATTAAAATGAGACAAAAGTGATTACACAGTATCTGCAATCACTTTTGGCTATGTGAACAGCTATTAATGTGGATGAAGCATGATGGATATCCACAATAAATTAAACTTGCATTGACGTTAACAATGTCCGCTTTCAGTGCCTCAGTTGCAAAACATTATTGATGTTCCTTTAAACGGAATGAACATCAAAATACGTTTCCGTCAGAGTGGTATAACGCACAAGAAACTTGAGCAGTTTTCTTAAAATATATTCTTTTGGAAAAAGCATCGTCATCTGTAGAGATGCTCCAATCAATATATTTAAACGTTTTTCAGGACCAACTGTTTATTAAGCTCTTTTCAGGAACAACTGCTTTTTATATATCTTTTCTGTGGTTAATTTAGTATTTGGTTTTAATTTATTCAAAGCAAAATAAATGTTGCAGCCTCTTTTAGTTTCTTATTATTTGCTTATACATATTTCACTTTTCTTCTGTAATGTGATATAATTTTTAATTTTACCTATTTATTTTCTTCGAAATGTCAGCAAAGATCAGATCAAGTGTAATTTATATTGCTATTTAGTCCATTATTTCACATACTGTGGGTATTCTTGTACTTTATTTTAATACATTTAGTAATATTTCAGGTAAAAGTGATCTTTCAGAAGCATGTTTTAAAATAAAGTTGATTATTTATCTAGTGCTATGCTAGTAAATAATTATTCGACGCAAGAGATATCAGATATTTGTCGGAAATTTCATGTCGGTCGAAAAGATCGACATAAGAAAATTCCACATCAACTCCAATGTGTTTGCAGTTATTTAGTCAATCACGAAACCAGAAAAAAACTATATATTTTAGAAATAAACTTTTAGATGGACTTCAATTTATTCTAAAACCACTGGCTTACTTACGCATGCAATTCATACGTAGAACGGGAAATTCATAAAGTCCCTTAAAAAACGAAACCTCACATTCTAAAACCGTTGCCTGGGAGACCGTGACAATAGCACACACGCGCTTGATTTAAAACTGGAAGTGGGCTGGGATATTTTTTTAAAGTCAAAAATTATGTGACGTGACTAACCTGACTGAAGATATATTTTCAGGTGGTTTAGCTTTGACTGTCTTCAGTTCATTTAAAAATAAAGGTAAATGGGTGAAAATTCCATATCTTGAGCTTCTGCGTAATAAACTCGCATATATCTGGAGTTTGTAAATAAAAGTATGTTGAGGAATTACATAGAGTATAAATCACCTTTTCCTCCTCGTGCAGTAGTGGAAACATTTGCTTAATATCCGTATTAGTTTTTTGACATAACAACAACTTGGAGGATGGCTTTAGCCAACTTCAAAAAAATGAATATCAATAGTTAATCTTTTTTATTTAAAAATGAATCAAATATGGTTAATAAGCACAGGCTTATGTATTTTGATTGAAAAGATAATATCCATTTTGGGACTGATAGTTAAAAGCTTTTATGGGGCACGTGTCTTCAGGTCGTATAATCTGATTGATTTGCCTTAACTGTCAGCAACTCTTGACTTTAGATTCTTCATATAGTTTAAGTAAAGCTCTGCGGATTAGAAACACTTTATCCTTTTACGGCATGCGCGAAAAAACGCAGACTTAAATTGATGTCCAGAGCTTGTTTCAGTCAAACGCATACGTAATGATTTTGCCTCCAAAATTATATAACCCTTACCTAAATCTTGTAGTAAGGTTGAAAATGTTAGTCTTTTTGGCAATCTTATGAATATCGTAACCACACTTTAACTAATTAACTTAAGCTGCCTGCAGCTAGCGGACGCTATTGTGGGTCTTTCGAACAGGAAGTTCCCCATATGCACTGGATAGATTGAATTTGCATTTGCATAGATAAATTCTTACATAGTTATCTATAATCAAAGTTCGCATTTCAGCACATTTATACAACCACAATGCTGTGTCTCTAACACAAATGGACTTAAATAATATTTAAAAACGTTTTCTGACAAATATCTGATATCTCTTGCGTCGAATAAATATTTAGTAGCATAGCACTAGATAAATAATCGACTTTATTTGTACACATGCTTCTAAAAGACTCCTCTCACCCGAAATATTACGCAATGTATTAAAATAAAGTACGAGAGTACCCACAGTATATGGAATAACGGACTAAGCGGCAATATACATTACCATTGATCTGACCTTTGTTGACATTTGGAAGAAAATAAATAGTTAAAATTACAAATGATGTGACTTTACAGAAGAAAAGTGGAATATCTATATGCAAATAATAAGAAACTAAAAGAGGCTGCAAATTTCATTTTTGCTTTGAATAAATTAAAACTAAATACTACTAAAACCACAGAAAGGATATTTAATAAACAGTTGGTCCTGAAAAACGTTTAAATATATTGATTGGAGCATCTCTACAGATGACGATGCTTTTTCCAAAAGAATATATTTTAAGAAAACTGCTCAAGTTTCTTGTGCGTTATACCACTCTGACGGAAACGTATTTTGATGTTCATTCCGTTTAAAGGAACATCAATAATGTTTTGCAACTGAGGCACTGAAAGCGGACATTGTTAACGTCAATGCAAGTTTAATTTATTGTGGATAGCCATCATGCTTCATCCACATTAACAGCTGTTCACACAGCCAAAGCGATTGCACATACCGTCAATATTCCTTGAATACGTACAATTGATCAGGTCCCACAATTGCAGCTGCATTTTCAAAATTTTTTTTTTTAAAAACACTTTTGCAACAATACTGTAATGATATCTTTGGAAAATATTTTTAAATTTTTGACAATAAACCGATGATTTGCCAGTTATGCGGTCAATCTTAATGACCTCTCGCGCGCATGTCCGCAGTTTTGAAAATTAAAACTATCCAACTTACTAATATAAAAATGCATGAAGAATCTTTAATATGAGCGTGCGCATCGTTTCACGAACGTTACCGACGAAAATTATGAATTTCAAAGGAAATGAATAATACAAAAAACATAAATACCCATTAGGAAATTTAATCACTTAACTGTATATTTTCGAACGATAATTCTCAAAGAATGATATTATGAAGGCCTTTTGATCATCAAATACACTCAATTTCACAAAAAAATACCAAATATCCGCTTTATACTTACTAACATTTTAGGTGGAAATTTGTATTTCAGGAAAATGTTTTAAATTAACCTTTCCATTCTCGGCTGGCACAGCATACAATTGCTTATGTGTACTCCATTTCCTGCAGTTGAGTTCTAATAAAAGCATCCGGTTGCAGTTTTAGTTTTCTTCCTGTGCTTATAAGCTGATGTATAGAGACCGGAAACCACATATTAAGAGGGGATTATGGCAGTGAAGTCTGTAAAACTATCCACGTAACGGGGTGTTTTTAAATCTGTTTTTACATAAAAATTCTTTTAAAAAAAGTGTTTTGATTGAATGCCTAATTTTCTTTGGTTTTTTTTCGATTGTAGACCAAAGCTTTTAAGCGAAATAGTTTCTTGCAAAACATTATCTATTCTATAGGACGTACACATACTTATAAGCCAAGGTCTTCCCCCAATACCGCACATTTTCTAAAGTATTTCAAAATATGTTCTAATTAATCAGTAAAGGTTTTTTCTTCAGACCTTTAGGCAAGAAATACACTTCATTTGGTTATTATTTTTTTCTTATACATTAATTCAAAATTATATCTAAAATGATAACGTGCATTAAATCACCTACAGCATTTCTTATGGGGTTAATGATCTTAAAATAAATTCCCGTGAACCGTATTTTATACTAAATGTCATGCTTGATGCTGTTTTGAAAAACCATTCAAATGTGAACAGGCATCTGAAAGTGATTCTTGGCTTGCAGAGCTCTAATAAGTTTTGAAAGACAACAGTTTATATAGCGTGATAAATGAATTTTAACACCGGCCTTCAGTATGGACATTAGAATTTTGCGTGATTAAGTTTCATTTGTATGCACTTGGCATTAAGTGTGTATTTTAAAAAGGTTTTGCTGACATTACTTACAAAATTAAAGATTATTGCTAGCTTAAAGATACCGTGGACATTTTTAATGCACGTAATCATTCAATCCAGGAAGTTCTGGCCAAACACAAACACATTATGCAATGGATTTATCATTCAAAAGATAATTCATTACTTTCACAGAGCAGGCTATCATTATTTTCAGGTGTCCTTGTCAGTGTTTAAATTCAACGTGTGTGAAAGGTGAACGGATTTATTATAATAAAATCTATATCAGCGAATTGACAAAATATTAAGTTTTTACGTACCTTATCTCGAAATTGACTAACATAATAGTATGGAAATTAACGTGAGACCATTTCCAAATATGTGAAACAGACATTTATCAAACGGTTATGTGTCATCTTACTCGAACTTTTAAATCATTTAAATTACGCCGTTCGTTAAAAATGTTTATATCAAGTTGTTTGGGTAGTTACTTTATAATTCATTTATATTTCTCTCAAAATTGAGTTTTATCATAACTATGGTGGAAATTTGGCTATTTAACTATTGTTCAATCTTTTGAATTTCAAATGGGTGATGTTAAACTGAGTGCGTATATCAAATCATATCTATCACTGAAATTTCAATTCAATTCTAACTGATCCATCAATATTTTCTACACTTTAAATCATAGGAAAGGCCCATGGAAGGAGATAAATACTATACTCGTATCGCAGTCGTCTTTTATGGCATATTTATAAACGGCCGTCAAAAGCATTATATGGGGAACAATACGAAAAACGGTTCACGCATTTTAAGACGACATTAACTGTATTTTTAAACGAAATCAAGACCAATTAATTTTTTTTTTCAAAATGTCGTTATGTTGATATATTTTGCACATGCTATGAGATGAAGATCAATCGTAAAGAATTTAGACAAAAATTACTTTCAAGTATTTAACGATTCCATTGGTGGACGGCAGTACCTTAATTTTTTTGGCATTTCTATTCTCTTTTTTTTTGCATTTTTGGGGAGCACAGCGAAGACATGTGGCTTATTTATGAAAGGATAATATTAAATCGCGGAGTAAATGAACTTATTTATACGTATGTTTTTAATTGTCAGATATGGTGAGAATCACTGGTTTATCAATGCTATGCACCAGGTACTATGAATCTGAACGACATGTTTAATACATTTTAACTTAAGACAGGTTATCAATTGCACACAAATGCCTTGTAATGCACTCGCCATCCATTTTTCATCCATTTAAATATTTCTTGTTTAGATGATAAACCATTTGTAAATGGAAATCAGATATTGTGTTTTATCTTAGTTTGATTCATGAGCAAAGCAAACCGGTTAAGTTAATGAAAGCAAGCGTATCGTTGCCTGAGTTTATCACATATTAACGAGTAGGGACCAACTTCAACGAGAAATGACTTAATATGAGTAAAAAATGTACTGTTACTAAACATGCATAACAGCTGTAATATTGACTGTAAAAAAATTCATAATTGACTCTGATTGACATTGTCATACAATTTGTAAGCATCAAATTGATTTTATCCTTAAATTGACAATGCTGTCGTTTGTGCACTGGACTATGAAATGAGTGATCAGAAAACCAAGCTGCTGCATTGGCAATTTATGTCTGTTGTATACCAACTTTCTTTGTAAATGCGAATTGGTTACATTTTTATAGGGAGCCAAGCTTTTAGAGGGTTACATTTCCAATTGTCTTTTTGGGGTTTAAGTTGATAGCTTCGGTCTATAAATTTTATTTTATGCAAATATTACAAGATATGGTGCATTTTATCGCATAGTTACAGTTATAAACATACATTAAGCCAGCACGTAAAGTTTGTTTTAAACGCCAAAAGAAATGAGTGCATTGCGATACAGTTTGTTACGATTGGCTGTGTTTCCAACCAGTGTGAAATAACACGATGCTGCTATCAAAAACCAGGAGAGGCATCGCCCCTTACCTCAAACTGCTTATTGAAACGACGATGAACTACTGTTTGCAATTTCGTTGTTTTATTTTGAGAGTGAACTGTAACCGTTGTTCACACGCCGTGGTCGGTAGAAACTCCCTCGTGTCAGCAATTGGTAGTTTACTCTTGTTAAGCCCTGCCAAGCTTGAATTCTTATTCATTGATTTTCTGTGTGTTAGATTCTTTCTAATGGCTATGACTGGGTTAACATTTTAATTATAAACTCAGAGTTTGAATGACGAAATGTAGGTCGTCTGAAATAAACGACCTTGTATTGTAATTAAGATGATACTCCTCGTAAAAAGGACTATTTCCTATGAAAAAGAAAGCTTTTGATCGAACGGAAATACGTCAACGCTGGTCTATTGCGATGGTTCGCGAACCGTTAGTGAAACAGACAGAAAATGAGTATTTATTGACTGCATATTTTAAAATTCTGACTTATCTGTGTCTTCCTGCATGAGGACAGTTGCCTTCGTGCTAAAGGGTTAAGGCAGATCTCGCTCAATATGCGTGCACGCAGCCATGTTTTTGGGTACTTAAAAGGTGGCCCATTGTAGGGCAGATCCTTTTGCGCGTGTATGCTATACGTTGCAAAACGGAAAGCTCTTTTTCTTTTATTTGTTTTATTTTGCTGTAAAGACATACATTACGTTAAAATGACCGTGTTTAGAGAAAGATTAGTTTATCTTAAATCGAAATGCAGTGTAAAGATCGGTTGGCTTAAATGCGATATAAAGTAGTTTCCTTCGAATGCAAAATCAGCGGTTCATCCAAATCCAACTAAAACCTTTTTTATACATTTTGTGTGTACTTTCATAACCAAATTAACTGCTTAAATGTTAGTGGTTAGGTATTCACTGTTCTGCATTGTTCGAAAATCCTTTAGCGGAGTAACGCCAAACAGAAGGTGGATGGTTTTTGCAAAAACCAAAATAAAATTAAAATTAAATACCACAACTACTCGAAAGTCGAATTTAGCTGCAGTATTTTAAACGAACAGGTTTCTAATCCTGAGTCAAAATATTCCCATAGTTTTAAAAAGTTATAACTTTTTCAATTTTTTTATTGTCTTTTCTAAAATGTTTAAAGTGATAAACAGAAATTTGAACTCTTCGGAGAAAGAAAATTAATTTCCTTGCTGAAATGTAGCATTTTAATTGAAATATATTTTTGCCAGGCGTCGATACATGCCAAGCAGTTGACCTACTCTGTTATGGAATTCTGATTCAATAAAGCCGGACTGCAAAAATAGCTGACACCAGTAATGTTTATCCTTTCCAGTGTACAGTTTCTTTGCTGAGCGTGTAAAAACACAATTCTTGTTATATTAAAAAAACCACTTTTAATTATAGAAATTCATGTTATATGCACCAAAAAATCTGTTATGCGGCTCAATGTGATATTGATTACTCTTAATTGCTACCTTTTAAGTCAATGCGTTTTAAATAGGGTTTAAAATTCAGTTATCAAAATGATTTATTTATCAAGAACCTTTTGTTTTAATATTTAACAAAACTCACCCGTGCGTTATTACTTTTTAAACTCTCGGTATTTCCAGTAATTAATAACACATGAATGTGTTTAACAGCATGCTGTTGCTAAGTAACAGAATCACATTCCAAAAATTTGTTTTCAACATCGAAGTCGCTGAATCTCCTGCACTTTACTAATAAATTTGATTAACGTGGAAAACCGGAATTTACCGATAAGATGCAGATAAAGGACACTATTAAAAACACAAATGGACCTAACGCTTGAACCCACAATCTAGAAAGTCGTTTATTTTTTAATCTCATTGCTCAAATCAGGCTTCTTTATAGCTAAACAGATAAGTTTTGAACTGTTTTTAATCGAGTCTGTTTCTATCCGCTTCCTAGACTCTGCTATGAAAGCAAAGGTGCAGATTTTGCAAACGCTTTTAGGGTATTTTGTTTTTACTCAAATTCGTTTGCGAATGGTAATAATGTAAACGCATAATTGGATTGCTTAATATGGTCATTTCTACTTGAAATAGGAAGCGTCAGTTTTGTTCTTAAATCTTCATAATTTAAATATATGTACACCGGTGTGATTTGTGCTTTTCAATCACTTCTCTAGCCATCGAACGCGTTCTTTACTGTGCCTAACTTAAAATAAAATCAAAAAAATCACATAGAATTATCCTCAGGTCAACAGTGAGCCACATCTTGTATCGTCGTTAGTTGACTCCTTTATGAAAATGTCAACTCGAACTGCGACATTAAGCAGTGGTTTTTTGAAGAACGAGAAAGAAACTTGTAACAGGATAAATCATGATCTCCAACCTCAACCCAGCCTCTCCTCTTTGCAAATTTGACAGCACTAGTACTCCCGTATTCACCTTCATATGACAACATATAACAATTCTAATGTACGGAATTATAAATCCCTTCGAGGATGGAATCTTGTTTAATTTCTTTACTATAAGAACAATACCTCTATGGTTTCCGTGATCGCCTCTTCTTGTCATATATAAATACCATAATGGGCCAGTCACTTCAGTTCATGAACTTTACTGAATAATTAATGAATTGTTTATTATGATAAATAATACCGCCAAAGACAGGAGAAACTGTGCAGCGCGTTTTTTTGCAAACGATAAATGACCAAATTTTTATAATATATTTCTCCCGATTCTGACCGATTCTTAAACTTACCAACACGCAGTAAACAACAAAAACGAGTGCTTATCACAGGTAAATTATAAAAAGAATAAATGTATCATTTTCGCAGATTTTTGTGGACATGGATATTCGGAAGTGGAATAGCCAAGTAGAGAAAATGTAATAAGGCCCTTTAAAAAGTTGATTTTTTTAATTATTACTAGCACCTTCATAGCAGATTTCTTGTTTATATTACTATTTTGGGGATTTCCCTGCACGATTCGGTATGTGAGAAATATTACCCGAACCGCTATCTACAAAATACGAACTTCGATAACTTAGGAAATTATTTAGAAAGTATTTATATGTGTTATATTTTACAGTTTTGATTCCGAAAAGCTATATATCTTGAATTTCGGTAGTTTATTGAGAATACTGAAAAGGAAAGTTATTCGATAACTTTTCAATGATGATCTGGAATACAGCGTATTCCATAATGACCACAAAAAGCTTTGGACTATTACGAAAGAGATCATCTCCTGATGCGTAACCGAAAAAAATCAAGACAGTTCTAGAACTGAGTTAAAATCATGATGCAGGGAGTAAATAATATCTACCAAGAGGCAGACATGCCCATCGAATTCGAAATTAGGAAGCGTGGCCGTAACAAATTGGAGCTATAATCAGCTACCGAAAGTCTGCAATTCGTCTTATTTTTTTGATTTTAAGAGCTTGGGTCTAGCTTCAGAGCCTCCAGATTCTGCAACAGAAGGACAGACTGCACTCTACCGAGGCGTCCGCTGTTGTGTAGGAAAATGTGTTGCAATGCGCTGAATGCAACTACGTCAAGCAAAATGAAAACACAAATGCAGGCCTACATAAACGTGCTTAATTTTGCGTCTCGGACGCTTGAACTGATCTAATAGCTTCAAGTACCTACTTCAGGGGTGGACCGCCATTTTTACATTCATGAATTAAACATCATAGACAGAGGTATCACAGAAACTGACCGATGTTCGTTACAGGCGTGATATTTAGATGCCAACCCTATCAACAGGCATCCAAACATTCCAACGGTATATAAAGTCCTGCGTCATTGCATTCGTACAGAACAAAAGAAGCGGGTTGCACCGGATATAAGTATATAATCAAAGACGGCCCTGCGACGAGAAAACCGGAAGAGGAAATAGGCTTATAAGCACCCTTGACTGATGTGAATTTGGCCAACACCAGTGGTCGTCAAGTTGTAAAAAACATCCACGTGGAGCTCGGGGCAATAAATGAGAAGACAAATCGATCAGTCTGAGACCCGTCATTTAAAACACTGATTAAGAGTAGCAGTTAAATGCTTTGTCAATGCAGAGCCAATGATCATTAGATTCCATTCTAAAAATGTGCATCAGGCCAGAACGCGTATATAGGAACTGTCTATACATCATTTATCCTCTTTAGTGGCAATCCTTTCTTAGATAAATTCTGGAATATGACCCGGTCATATTAAATTTCTTAACTCCAACTAAGCCCCTGCCTACCCACGGCCTAAGTATAACTTTAAGTGCACGCCGCTTCAAATTATGTTGAGGAATTTAAATGCGTTTGCGAACGCAAATAAATCCAGCAAAGCCCAAGAAATTTAGCAGTCAGGTTAATTGAGCACCTCCCCAGTTGGCTCCTAATGCAGGAAAACGAAATTCCTCGTTCTTTTCGTTACTAAACACTTGCTAGATACTAGTCATTCCGCGTACTTGATCGGACACGAATAACACGTACTTAGCGCTATTTGGAAGCGGCCTATACTTGATGATTGAAACCACATTTGTTTTAATATTTAAAGCATTTTGTCAGCTGAAATCGTTTGAGGTAGCCTCTTACTCCTTGATTTACAAATGTCCCTTCTACTTTGTCGATTACCCCTCTTATCCGTTTCATAATTGATTGAATAAAATAAGTTTATTGATTAACCATAGGGCACTTAACCACTAAACTTGCTGTTTTGCATCGATTCTTCTGGACGAATTCAAATTTCCTGCATTTCCTGGTTAAATAATTTTCCTATGCAGCTGATGCTCTGTTGCGCAATTGGTTACGTGCAATTAATCCTGCTCTATTTGCTTGCTATAAACGTTATATTCTAAGTTAATTACCTAGGGCAAAATTACTTTGTAGTTTTCGACGTGATTTTATGTATTCTCCAAAACCATTCCAATTTTTCGAGAATAACGCAAGATTGTAATCCAAAACATACACAATACCCACTCTCCCTTTTATAACACTGCTAACTGAAGCTTTAATCGTGTACTTTAAGAATATTATTTAGCATACTTCAGTAAAGAAACAAATGAACACTCGCCTAATTATGGTCATTTAAACCAATTAATGGTTGTTGTTAAGAGGTGTGTACGTTTTTCAATTTTCTCTCGTTCGATTCAGCAAATTCCTGTCTTGCAGCATAAATCAACTTTGATATTAAGGGCAATATGTGTAGAAAAAATATTTATTTAAAAGAACGGGAATTAGAAAAATTACTTTTTAAAGACAGTCCTATAAAAATAATAGATTATGATGATTCGACTCTAAATAATGATCCCACAGTTCATGTTATTAGTAAGGAGGCCCACTTGCGATGACAGGCGTTATCAGATGCAGCGACTATTCTCATATTTGCGAAAGCCGAGAAACTGTCTTAAATTGAAGGGCGACTGAACAAATACCCTAGTAATTTAATACGTTAGATGCTGCCTTTGTGACGACGGTAATTTCTGCGCAAAGTCTCTTGTACCGGTGACCTTTTAGCTGCTTTGAGGTGAATTACTTCCGAACTATGTCTACTCTAATTAAAAGCTTACGATACTACGTGCGAAGAGAATCTTGTAAGAGATATGGAAGACATAAAAGCGTAATGTGCAGACTTTGATAACACTGCGGAAAATTGAATATCTGGCAAAATCGTGAACTTTTTGGTCACGTGATTTGAAGAATAGCAAGAACCAAAAAGCGCAACCGTTTTATTGGTGCATTACCATCTGGACAAATACATATTTAATAGTAATATTTAGATTTTATTTCCTCACGTTTGTTCATAATTCTACTCTCACATACTTTCAAATGAAGTATTTTTGACTACCGAAACTCCATGCATGCCATGCTCTAGATTTCTACGCTAGTTATATTTTTGCTTTGTCAATTATAGAAGTGAGCAGTTCCGGAATATTCTGAATAAATATTAAAATAACATTCCGATTTTACTTTTTATCCTATTGATAAGATGCATAGAAAGCTGTGATCCTAAACAGCTACTTACCACTTAATGTTTCCTTGTGTTTACATTTTCCCGTACAAATACATGGGTCTGTTAGTTTGGTGTATAGTGGCCTGCAAACGCTCGTACGTTGTAGGTATCAAGAAAAAGGTATACATCTAAGTAAAATAAGTTAAGGAGGACACCATTTCCATGGTCATATAATAAACTCACTAAGGTAATCAGTAAAATTAGTAACCTATATGTGAAAAACTTTCATACTGCCCTGGATTAAAATCTGCAATGCTATTTTAGTTTGGGCAATGTTATAAGGAGATACTCTTTTATGATTAAACATTTTCTTGCAAATTAACAGCGTTTCCTTGGGGGACGACGAAGGTGGATACCTCGCAGACATACAGAGACGCACGTGCTAAATTCTGAGAATATTTTATTTAAAAATAACATAAACCTTGGTTTCACGCTTGAGACTTAGACTTGGGCATCAGTAGCACCCGGCCATAAAAAACAAGTTTAAATCACTACCAGGGTTAGCTGTTCTGATGTCTTACAACAGCTTTTAGGGTTGTATTGTACACGCTTCGTAAAGCTACTATATAGCAATGAGCAACATTTTACAAAACCGAAAAAGTGAAATATTGTGTACACTGATTGTAAACATAAATAACTCCAACCCATACGGTTACTCTGAAGTACAATCAGCAGTGAATTTAAACTGATGAAGGATATCTATCTCTGTGATATATGAAGTTGATTAAAGCCAAAAACAAATTAAATTCACCTTCTTGAGATTTTTCAACCCTCTGTCTGATTACGTGGAGACTACTTCATATATATAAATATATATATATATATATATCCTACTGTTAAACAAACTCACGGTTGCCATTTATGCCAGTGTACTAAATACCTCCGTCTTTCTTTCAATTTGAATTAAGAAAAATGAAATAAAATAACTCGTACATGAGGACTAACACATTTTTGAACTGATGCAGATTTGAAAGCAAATTACAAGGCATTCAAAATACTCTAAATTATCATCAAGGTACTCCTTCTTATAAACCTTATGATGCACAAAATGTTACAGGCTGCCAACTAGGACGATGAAAGTCAGTTGAAATTATGTAAAAAATAACATTCTAGCATTTTAAAGGAAGTTTCGTTAGATTTAAGCTCATCCGGTCGTAAAATCTCAAACGCATAATTTTATAGCAGGAAGGCCATATTCATAAACAGTCAAAAAAATTGAAAAATATACAGTTTTACGACACATCTAGAATATTTATCCAGTTCATATTGCTAGAAAGGGGATGTTTTACTTCAGTTTCTGTTAGTTTTGCACACAGTGCGAAAAACGGTTTCTCGATAAATTCAAATGGTATAACTGGAAAGATGTCTCAAACTGCATCTAGGGAGTCTGAGAGATATAAATATAATCGGATAAAATGTTTGCATGGACGTAAAACTTCGATAAGAAATAATTTTTCTTTTTATCAATGCTGAGCATGTCAGAATTGAAAAGGCTTAAACATCAAAAAGGCCTTTTTTAGTTTAAATGTTCTGATTTTTACATGAGTGAGTGGTCAATGTAAACAAAAATATTTTATACATTCATGTTGTATTCTTTCGGAGTCGCTTTGGATTATCTCATGATTTTTCCACTTTGTGCAGAAATAATTGCATTTTATGACGCTTACTTTTACTTAAAATTGCATAAAATCTTTTACGTTTTGTGCAGCACATATTCAACCTAATATCTTGAAAAATACGTAAAAGACAAAATAATTTAAAGGAATAAGAAAAAATGTATATTCAATAGACATGAAAAAATGTTAAGATATAGTCTAGGAAGAAGGAAATTCAATTAGTTTTTATACTTTAAACTTTCTGCATCAATTGGAATCCTGGATATATTGTTTTTTTGTAATCTTTAAACTGGCGTCTATTTTTTTCTCAATGCGACTTCGGTTATATATTAACCCGACCATAGACAAAAATTGTGCAGTTTCCCAAAATTTAAAAAAGCACAGAAGGCACCTCAAGGCCGCATAATTATTGTAAAGTAACTACACTTATTATTAAATTAATCTTTTTATTAAACGTAAACTCCATCTCATATGGGAACACGAAGGAATACAAATTGGAACAGAGCTGATACTCAATGTAAAGGACAGTCTACGTAATTAAATACAATGCAGGTTTATTCCCTATATATATATATACATATATATATATATATATATATAATATATATATATATATATATATATATGAAGTTGAGTACGTTCTATGGGGAATGGAGCTTTATTGTGATAATTTTCAACACCGGTTCTCCTGGTCGTCGTCAGACGCAGGCGGGCAGCAAATGTGACTTATAACGGTTGAGATCGTAATCACGCGAAAAAAATGATACTGGCGTGAACATTGGCACCATTGAGCGGCCGCCGTGTGTATGAGCCTGTCCTGATTGGTTCTTGTTTCTTCCATTTCTCCTTGAGATGTCTGTACGCCGCATACAACTCGATATGTCTGTTGATGCATGACTCATCTGATTGCATCGCCTCAAAGAACTCTCGACCTTACTTGAAGGGACAGGCGGCGACAATCCAAGTTTTATCCCAAGCGAAGGAGTGCCCGGTGTCTAGAGTATGCATAGCTTTTTGGGACAGATGGTCCCGCATCTTTACTGCCAACTAATGTTCAACGATGCCGGTCTGACCACAATAAACGGCATCACATGCTTAACACGGGATCTTGTAGATGAATTCTTTCTTGTCCAAATAGTTGACACTGTCCTAAGGGTGGACAAACTGGGAACGCAAAATGGTTGTCGATTTGTGCGCCACATGAATTTGGTGCTTTCTTAGGTGTATTTTGACGAGTTCAGACACATTCTTAATGTAAGGAAGTGTTCGCCATGTTTTCATTTTTGGCGCCTCGTTAGAACTATTTGGTTCCTTTTCTGTCGACTGCTGTCATTTCAAGTATCGGCGTACAAATTCCTTAGGGTTCCCGTTCTGCGAAATTAATTCACACAAGTAATTCAGTTAGATTCGAACGCCTTCTTCGTCGGAGCAATGGATTTTTGCTCGACTGAGTAGACTGTTGACAGCACTCCGTTTGTGAGCGATAGGCTGATTGCTTTCATAAGGCAGAATAACTTTAGCATATTTTTCCTTTCGATTAACCGATGTGCGTTGTGTTCCGTCATACCCAATCCCATGTGTGATACACCTGGGATTCGAACCCGCGAACTTTGGTATTTGAGTCGAACGCTTTACCATTGAGCCACGGGCTCGTTGTTTTGTCGGTTTTCATCGGGAATATGATGATCGTGTGGGGCTCACCGATCTGCTTAAGGAACATGCATGTTCCATTGTGCCCTGGAGCTCAGGTGTGCCACACTTGGGATTGGGTATGACTGGCTGATGACGGCTAATAAGCCAGAAATGGCCATTCCGGTCTCCCTTGTCTTTGTCGGTTCCATTCCATCATATGCGCTGCTAACGTTGCTATGCGACCGCCGTCACGAGGGCTAGTAGTTCGAGCTCATACAACGGAAAACATGCATATCTCTTAAGCAGATCGCTGAGCCCTACACTATCATCATATTCTTGATCACAACCGACAAAAACGAGCCCGTGGCTCAATGGTAAAGCGTTCGACTCAAATACCAAAGTTCGCGGGTTCGAATCTCAGGTTTGCCTGGGAACCGACAAAGACAAGGGAGACCGGAATGGCCATTTCTGGTTTATTAGCCTGAGCCTCGAACTCGCCACCTTGTTGGGCAGAAGTCCAACGCTCAACCCACTGCACAACGAGCTCGTTGTCTTGCCTGGTAGTAGCAAGGCATTACTTTTAAGAGAGTAATTCTGTGGCTAGAGCTA
Organism: Schistocephalus solidus; assembly: GCA_017591395.1. Lineage (NCBI taxonomy): Eukaryota > Metazoa > Platyhelminthes > Cestoda > Diphyllobothriidea > Diphyllobothriidae > Schistocephalus > Schistocephalus solidus. The sequence goes on along the minus strand of WEDG01000437.1, from coordinate 177,984 downwards.
CATGGTTACTTAAGGAGCTGTTTTATTATAAAAAGTCCATAACAACTCGGTATTTTAATTCGAAACTGGGGCTGAATAGACATTAATATAAATTTGAGCGATTTCGAATGTATGCCTTTTGAAGAACTGAGAAGTTTTGAGGCGCTTTCAGGAAAATCAATTGAATGCCGGGTTGGAGAGATCGATTTGTTTCTGGTAAAACCGAGGGCAGATTTAGTCTAAAAAAATTAACTTAACAAATGTATTAAGTTTTGTACCAAAAATGCTGTAATTAACTTTTGTAAATGTACATTTTTTACAACACAGTCAGTTAGGAATTTTAACGTGCTGTCGAGGCGTGCATGAAGTCTGTCAAGAAAATTTTGGTGTGCATTGGACTATGAATTAAAAAGGAAACTTGAAATGGAATTGGCAAATGTTTGAAAGTTTATCGCAGAATCTTAATATATATTCGGCAACACGCTTGTCCGTTTTTTATCTAAGAACTAGACTGATAAGTAAGAAAATATATCGAAAAAAACGTTCCAATAAAACAAATAAAGTAATTTTTTAATTTTAAACAGACATTTTATCATAGTTTTCAGCTTAGTCAAAAATTTTGTCAAATGGTCCTAGTTTTTCCTTAACTTCCATTTTGAAAAAACGTTCAGTACGCAGGCGTTTGACAGAAAAACATCTAACAAAAGCTCTTTCCTAAAATGTTACTATTCATGGAAAGTTTTGAAACTAGTTGGAGGCATATACGTTCCCAGCTTTTGTTGTGGACGTTCATCTTTTAATACAGTGAGCTTTTATGTTTAAATGAGTCTGAAAATATGGCACGGACGGCTGTCTGCATTACAAAGAATGCAAAAACATGACTACGTATGTAAATGTTTTAAATTAATATATTATTTTAAAGGTTTTTCTAAACACATTGAACGGAATGCAAATTTATGGGCAGTCGATTGCATACATTGAAAATCATTAGGAATTTACTACATTTTCAAGGAATATCTGAAACTTATTGTAACAGAAAACCCGAAATATTTATTGAGAAATTTGACAATAAACTATTTATGATAATATACATCAAATGGTTCGTTTAAAATGGCACCCGACGATTGTATTTAGATTTGTTTCTCATTGACGGGCCTTTTAACATGTAAGCTTATGCAATATTATATTCCTATGATTTCCCTAGCGGCGCAATCAACTTACATCTGCTTGCCTTGATCAAACGCATCTTAGAAAATGTACAAACGGAAGAAAACTACAAATTCTCGCGAAACGGTGTTTGAATATACACTTTAATTTTAGGCAGCTTGTTGATGGCCATACTTTACGTTGTGCTTAATATTGAAGAATATGTTTTGTTGATCTCTGAAAAAGACTATTTTTAAAAGTTATTCTGCTTTTTCTAATTAATACACTCGTTTGAAAACATGTTCGTGTTTCCTATACATTTTAAACTTCAGTTAACTCAAAGATGTTGACGTTTTACATTTTCGTTATCCAAACCACGAAACATATTACAATAATGGTTTTCATAGGCCTTATGAAATTATTTGCTCAATACGTCGATTGCATCACACTGGAAAATTTGAAGATGTTTCCTTAAAAAAATTAAAGTGCTTCTCACAGAAAAATATAAATGCGTACATAATTTCAGAATATCTTGCAAGGTTCATCACTTTAGGTGTGCCATCAATTATTCTCAACGAGCGATGATTTCAAATGGCTTCGACGTAGAATGTAAGTCAATTAACCACGTAAGAGGATACAAGTATTCAAAAACGAAGTGCAACCAAAATTGTCAGGTTTATCTAAGCAGACAAACTAACACATTTGGACAAATTGAATCATATAGTATGTTAATGCTTTCATAGGGTGGACGTATTTTGGCCTGCATTTGGACATGGCAGTTCATAATTATCGCTAACCTGGAGTCTAAAATAAACATTTTTCAGATATTTTATAGTGAAAATTAATTAAAATTATTGACGTAATTGATAGGAACTGAGTATATGTTGGGCATAATAGTGGTAATTTGATGGAGGAAGCGCTTGAAGTCACCTCTATTTTATTATTTGACAATTTTCGTTCTGTATTTACTAAGCTTATTTATTTTATTAATTATAATTCTGGCAATTATTAAAGGGAAAGCGGGTGACTGCCCTAAATAGGCAAACACTTTGCATACACAAGGAAGGATTTTGTTGTCATTCTATTAAAATTGCTCGTTATTCTCACAGTGTTATTGTGGATGTGCTAGATCATGAAGTCCAAAAGCAATTTCAAAAAAACTGTTCTATAACATAGGATAAATCAAGTAGATTATTAATATACGTTCAAGTACAGCGTTAAATAATTATATGTTGTTAACGACAGGACTACAGCTTGTGTAATAGGTTCTTCCCGGCCACGTGCAAAAAAACGAACAGTTCAGTAGTATGATATTTGGCATTGTATTCCAATATTTTTGCAGAGAACAAACACACAAAATTTCATTATTGTGCATATTGGCAGCTCATTACATCTTCCGCAAAAGATGTTTGAGAGATGTTTCGTTTTTTATGACTGGCAAATGTAAGTTTCTGAAGCTTTATATAATTTTAGTTGTAAAGCGTACAACATTTTGCAGTTTCTTTGTAAACGTTAAAGAGCAAATATGATGGATTTCGTATTTGTTTCATAATTTTGTTCCTATCAATGGATTTACATGTCTTTTAGATTATAAAACCTAAGAGCAACTGTCATAGCAGGGCAGGTTTTAAAACATAACGAAACATATATTTCTTCAAGAGATTCATTTGAAAAACCTTACTTTTTTCTGTAAAATAAGTAAAAATGGAAAGATATTTGTAGGTTTTTTAATAAAAGGTATGTACATTTAAGAAATTATGGAAAAGCCAAATCAAAAGATCATAATCATTATGATTTTATTGTTAACAGAATGCATCTTTTACAGGAGACCAAAATGTAGCTCGTCTAAAAGCCAATATTCCTTTCCGTGTATGAAGTAGGATTTGATTATGCTGGACGGTAGTTGCAATATGAATAAGTTATATTTTAGAACCGGATAATTACTTTAGTATGTAAGTTAATGGATAGTATATCTACTGTCGGTATCAGGATATATTTAAATTGTTGGTAGCATTATTACAGAGAAATGCTTTTATGGGGAGTAGAACTTTAAAAAAACAGACAAATATTCCTTTTTAAGTATAAAAGAAGAAAACAAATGGTTTATACATGACACGACATACCTGACTAGTTTTTCGCAATTCCTGTTTTGTCATTATACAAAAATATGTGATTGTAAACATAGTTTACAAAGTTCCATGGCATGTTTCAGTGGATATTTTTTTACGCGTTAGCGTGGACAGACAAGCACATTCTAGAAAACGCATTTATGTTGTAAACATATCCTTCATTTAAGCCTGTTATGCGTAAACGTTAAAGTACCTTTCGCTCATCAAACAATTAAAAATAATTTTGAGACACCTATTTTTAAATGCATGTTTACTATTGTGTTAACCAAGGTGTAGTCAGCAAACTGTTTGGAGCAGCTTAGGATAAATCGATGTGAAATTTTCCATCTCAGCAACAAAAAAATGATTTTTGATTTATCTTCTCTTCGTGCAAATGGCTATATATTTATATTTTTTCTGTTGCGCCTATGCAACAGATTATTATATCATTGTTAAAGAATCTGCTATATACAGGTCCTGCTCATACGTGAACCTTTCTCCTGTATTATCACTGTCATGAGAGAAATGGGGCGCTTAAGCGATGCTGGCTCGACAAACAACGAGGTGGCAGCTGATGACGTCCCTCCAGTGGCCATTTTTTTGTGGAGGTGACGTGGGTTTTTATACGTTGGAAGATGGTGTTGCCTAAACCTGTTATGTAAAACTATCTCTCAGGTGGTTTTGGTAGTAAAAGTGGCATTTGTTGAGAAACACTAATGAAAGCACAAGAATAAGACTAATGAAAATAACCAACTTTAACAGACAACCTTAAAACGTTTTTACTTGCAAACTCACCAAACCTTGTTACTTTCAACGTAAAAATATTAAAAAAACATGAACAGATATAAGGAGGAGTGCTGATGTTTGCTCAATGACGATTCTTACGACGGGACTCAGCTGTATTTTGTGAGTAGACGTTGATCAACATTTCACAACCTTCAAACGTTTCAAAGACACTTTTAGCTATTGTCGGTACAAATAACCTAGAGAAGCAGCATAGTAGTTTCTGCAGCAGGATTTAAGTTTGACCATATTGTTGTTACCGAATTTCGTTGCCTAAGTAAAATGTGGTTTTATTTAAATTTTATAAATAAGATAAGTAAATAGTGCAAGGTTTGCATAGGTACTCAATACGAAGCACAATACCTATATAATATGATTTATGTTATAGCAATAGAGATGAATAGGCTTTATTTTGAAAGATTAAAGATAAATTATTTCAGTGACGCTGTCATTTGTCTGAGTTTCTTTTTAAAAACTAAGACAAATTAGCCGTTCCGAAGGTTGTACTGGCAGTGTAAGATAAATGTTCCTGACATTTTCTCAACAATACCCATAATAAATTGAATCTCAGTGAAAATACAATTTCCAAAAAAATGCAACTGTTGAACTTTCATAAGGGAGCCATGAGTTATATTACCAAAGTTTCAAAAAAGTAATGCTTCTACTGAGGGAAACGTGGTAACATTTCTGTTTTTCCATTATCAAGGTGCTCTAACATCCTTTCACATAACAAGAGCCATAAAGGTTTGACCTTATGCGATATTGTGCGATCATTCAATATATATGTGAAGACTTATATATTGGTCTTTCCTAATGTTTTGATGGATAACCATGATCATTCATTTAGGGTCGTTATGCTAGGCACAAATATTTAAAATGAGCTTTATCGATAGTGGTCTGAAGGCAAAAAAGGATATTTTGAGTGCAATTTGGAGTCTTAATTAAGTGTTTTACAACTACATTGTTCAATAAGACATTACAAATATTAAATTTTCTAAACAAAATTCTAATACACGAAAATACTGCAATTGCATATTTAATTTCAGACTGCATAAATTAAAATTAAAATTTTGTGTCTTTTTTTATGAAAAGTAGAACATGGTACTATTAAGATATATGTAAATTAGCAAATACCGAAAACCATTTAGTGAATATGTGAAAATTACTGTTTTCTCCTGTATATTATGTCGAATTGGCTATAAAATAAGTTTTTGGAACAGCACAAAGCATGCTTACCTTACGCAGGCTACTTAAATGACCACATAAGGATGAGCCTAGTTCATTGAAATTATACAGAATAAAGCGGACAATCGAATTACCTGGTTCCGGCAGAGGAAATTATTTGCATACCATTAGGCTTAGGGCCTGTTATTAAAATGTCATAATTTCCTATCACTTCATTAGGTTGTTTTACAATTAGGAGTAAAGTGTAAGGCGTTTAGTGAGGAATCTTTTTTTAAGAAATAATGACAGCATGAAACGATATTTATGACACTGTTTGTGCCACAGCAATATGGGTACTCATATTGTCGTGTCATTTTTATGTTTAAGGGTTAACTTACCCCCATTCCTTCTGAGCGTTTTATCGTTACGGATCTACAAAACGTGGTGGTTCTGATTACGTCAAAAAATACTGTCATTATTCACCTTCAGGTTTTCGTTCCATGGGTCATTGGATTGCGGCAAAGCAATGTCTACATAAACGCTCGACGGAATTTTAAATTTTCTTTTGATCTAATGCAGATATTACCAAACCGTTGCATCATTCCGGTTCCTCCAAGGCTGGTACTTCACTTTCTACGTCTTATGTATGCTTTTCAGTCATATTTAAATGCCAAAATAATTATAAAACAGAGGACTTTATTTAAGGTTGTCTGTGTGTATAACTGATAAATCTGACTAACGTAAAATAATATATTCTCGTACTGTCCTTACTTTTCGAAAGAATAAAAAAATATTTTATTTTTCACACAAAGTATTTCAAGCATATTTACTTTTAAGTTATTAATCAGACTCGGATGACAGGAAGTCAAACGGCGATGGCCCTTCTTACTTTTTGCAATGATTATCCTGGTGTGCGCATTAAAGTGTGAGGTCTTGCTCCGATTTGCGAAGAAGGGTTCGGTTGCCCTGTCATTTAATGCGTCACTCCCACATCAGACAGCTGACCGGCTTGGACGGTGGATTAATTGGGGGTGAAGGTAGGTGTGCGAGGTTGGCGGCGACTCAGCACATTTCTCTCATTATTAGCTTTCTGACGCAATTGAAGCTATAACTAAAAATCATGGCTTGGAAGGTTCCCTCCTGACGGATTGACTCAGAAACCACAGTCGGCCCGGGGTGTATTTTCCTGAAGTAACTAGATGAAGACTGCGAGTCAGACTGTAACTTCTACTTTTAATTTGTCCTTTATGTTACTCTCAACTCAGCTGGCAGCTTGGTCGCCCCCTTCCTTACGTCAAGTTTTTCTTGTTAGTGGAATATCATAGCATGGGGGTCTGAGCCACTTCAACATCCGGTCTTCTTGACTCTGTCTGCACATGGCGTCATGGTGGGGAGGTGTAACAGTAATTGAAGCACATGGGGCGCAATTCTGCACTGAATATAATCCAAGCCAGTCAGCATGCCTGCACAATCCAGTTACAGAGCATACGGTAAACACCATGGCACTACGATTGTCGGCCGGTTGAGAGGCACTCCATTGAACCGGATGGCAAGGTTGTTGAAATAAAATATCTTCGACGTGTTTTCAGAAAAATGGCTACCCTTGCAACATTGTCAACAGGTGTTTGCGCAAATGAGACGAGCGAGAAAATTGCACCGACCTCATATTTTGGCGAGCGATTACATACGTCAAAAACGTCTCGGAGGGCGTCAGCCGCTTTTTAGAACCACTAAGGGTTGACTTCTTACACAGACGAGAGACAATCATTAGGCATCAAGTAATTAAATCAAAAACGCATTGTCACGGCAAAAAACATCAAGAGTCATTTATCGGATCTGATGTAGCTATGGGTAAACCAAAAACGTTAGAGAAATCAAAAGAAGGATCAACACACTAATTGCCGAACACGCGAGTGAATTGTGAAGACATTATGCAATTTCCCAAGTCGTGGTTCGTTGAGTGAGACCCGGCTTTGGATTTAAGTTCTATGAGGCCAACATTTTTGCGGGACAAAGCCAGCAACCACGTGGGGAGTTGGCAGGCAAACATATTTTCCGAGGCTCAGGTGGCTGAGCAATCATCCCGCCAAAAGCGAATGTGGCAATAAGATTTCAGCGAATAACGACCCGCATACTGGCTATTAAGAAATAAACTCACCACGGGGTTTTCATGCTCGAGCAAACATGAGCCGTTAATTGTACGAGTTATGTAGTATTATAGCGACTGCAGCCCATAAATACTGCTATGCCCTATTTACAAATGACCATATTTGGTGCTGGAATCTGAAATGTCAGGTGAAACAAATCCTTGGCCTGGGGAACTACCAGTGCAGATACTCAAACCCGAGGTATCTAGTGGCTCTCTCCAAACCCTAATACTAGCACATCTGTATCATTCTTTTCATCAGTGAGCCTCCTAAATACAGCACTGAAAATATTATATGGTTAGGGCGCTGTTGTTTCCAGTACAAACTCTATGTGGTACAACTAGTTTTGGCTTTTAAGCGCCTCTCTATCTGATATTGCTGTTTTTATTACTTTAGGAAACACTTGAATTCTGCGCTGTCATATCCATTGACACTTAAACGGCAATCTTGTCTTGATCAAAAGTAATTATCTGAATAAAACAAAACTGGTTTGCAGTTTCCGATTTGAATATATTGCTTAGGGTCTTCCCTTTTTTGCAGGCTGTTTTATTGTTTAAAGAGATTATGCTGCTGATAATAAACATTTAATTTATGTTGGTAACACAAAAAGCTTTTCTTTTTCAGCTGCGTCATCAATATGCATCAAAGTATCTTGATTATTAATGGTTTTAAACAACAAAATAATATTGTAAACGAAAAGGATTTGTGGATGCTCATTGGCTGTATTTGGATTAAGCTTTAAATCCCCTGTCTGTTGCAAATATAATTTGTTTCGAATTTGTTACTACTATAACTGATTCCGGTTAAATTATTGAGTTTTTAAAAATAACTGAATGGGAAAAAATCATATATTTATCGTTGAATAAAGAACTTCTACGGTTACCATATAAATCGGTGTACGTAAAGCACCAGTTAAATCTGCTTTTGAATTTAGTTTCCTCGGATCTAAAAAATAGATCACTTCTGCATAATTTATTCATCTTATGTATAAAAGGTTTATCTAAGGCAAAAGGGAAATTCAAGACATTTTGATAGGTTGCATCTCGACTTCTTTCGTATGATATAAACAGTAATCCAATTTGCAATTTTAAATTAAAAATAACAGAAAAAACAGGATTGCTTATATTTCCACTAAGGTTTGAAAAGATATTCAAAAAGTTCAATGGTTGATTTATTTGTCATGTTTTGATACCGATGTTTAAACAATTATTTTCTAAATGAACGTTTTCCTTCTGCCAATGTGACATTAATGCAGACGATTGCATTTAAATGTGTGAAAATGTAAATATTTTGCTTATCATAGACATTTTACGTACGACTGCTTGATATCAGTTTGCAATCTCTAACGATAAATTTGAATCTTTGCCATTGCCATCAAAGCCTTAATCAAATACATTAAAAAAGATTTTTTTATCGTCACAAAAGTGCTCAGTGAAAATATATGAGAGGGAGATAGTCAGGAGAACGACATGAATTGTTAATATGGGCGGTGATAAGGAGCAGTATGAGGAGGAGAAGAAATATGTTGTTGTTTGGAAGATGAAACTGATGATGATTGTGCTGATGACGTTGCTGATGAATAAGTAGAAAAACTCGTAGAATAATATTACTGATACGGTGATTATCAGCATTACGAGAAGAAAAGGGCTTTTAATGATCATACTGGAAGGGAAGAATCGAAGATGAAAAACGCCAAAGTTTGCATATTTTACCCTCTTTTGTTCATTTACTTTTTTGGGACACGAAGAGTGCCGTAGAATCTTTTTTCGCCCCATATATTTACTCTTGGTCACATTGTTTCCATTATTTGGAAGTATACTCAAATTAACTACGAAATATTCGTTGAAAAGCCACCTTATTATAATTATTCTGAGTAATCAAATAAAATTAACTATTTAATTAGTATCGCACACAACCTTTATTATTCAAGACCACGGGCAGTATCCAAAAGGTCCGTCTTATATTCCCTATCGTGCCGGATAAGCCAAACATAAATTGGCATTGACAGTTTATAAAACCTGACGGAGGGACAAAAATCCACGCAAACTAATATACAACTGCAAACCATTTTCGCTGAATGCTGGAGATATTGGCATAAATAGAAGCAATTATTTCAAATCAAACAGCACGGAAGAAAATAACACTCAGTTGCGTCCGCAATGAGTTTAAATATTTGGGTTTATCTACAAATATGAAGAAAACGGTCATTTGCTTTAGAATGAATGTCTTAAAACATTTTACACGTGTACATATTTAGGATTATATATTTTTTCAAGGTTTTGATGGAAAAGAATGCACACTACCCTTATGGTTAATTGTTTGACAACCCTGAAAATTTTAAAACGTGCACTTGTTGTTCAAGGATGGTCTGACAATAATTGTCATCAAATATCAGGAATACTGACTCAGAAGTCTGTTGAAAGGAAATGTTTCATATTGTGCGCAAATCGAAGGCTTACGAATCCAACTTAAAATTTGCTTTGTATGTTGTAGGCAAAGTTAGAACAACCTTGTATGGTATCGCAATATGCCATCTTGGAAAATATTGGTATTTATAAACGAAGTAATATTACATCTATTATTTCCTCTAAGTTTTAATGTACACAAGGTGTTTTCATTATTGTTCTGAAGCGCTTGTCCATGCATGGTTGCCGATTCCGACTGTTATTCAAGCATTCGAACATTTAAGCACATTGCATGAGAAACAGTTCACACTGTTATTACAATTTTAATTCCATTACTTTGGATGGGATGCCCACGAAAACCTATAATAACATTGAAGCATGTGGCAAGATACTTTGTATATAAAATGGTTTCGGCTAATGTGAAAATTTCAAACCCAACTAGAAGAAGAGAACTATATTCGTAAAATCTAAGTTTATATTCGGTCACTATGCTTAGCATTTGCAATTTAATAACAAGGTCCTGAGTTTACAAATATGGCAGATAAAAGATAAAAACGTTATTACATTTTCAGGAGATGATGTTTCACTTATTCTAAGAAATTTTACATACCGGTTACGCTGAGTATATTTAAATTGAATTGATTTTCGCAAAGAGTCCAAAAGGGATAATTCATCACCAAAATACTTTTAAAAAAGGTCACGAATTACGAATTGCTTCGCAATTGATCAAAGATAGATGAATGTTTCACTTTTGTAGTGAAAGTCTATTTTTCTCCTCGGCAATTTTTCATTTTTTGGCGAGTAAAAATATGTCAAAAAACGGATATCTGCATGAAAATGAATGCCTGCAAACGCAATATGTTGGAAAGTGCGTTTAGTAAATATCTAATTTTGAAGATTTTGTAATGCAAACAACTGAGATTTACTTAAAACCACTAAGTTTTTTGATTTATACGCAAAAAAGCAAGGACGATCTGGAAACTAGTTGTTATCTGATACCAGATATACGTTTAAATTATTTGTTAAATCGAAAACGTCCTTTACTTTTGAAAAATGGTATTCTTACGTTTTCACCAGTGATTGTTTCGTTTTTTCCGGACCTTGCCGCATGTGTAAAACAGTTTGAATTTCGAAATAAAGAAGTCTTACTGTTCAACTCCAAGTTATGTTTAAAATTTGCTCTACGTAGTTCAGTCTTATTTAAAAACATTAATAATGTGGTCGGGGTGATTTAAGTGGTTATTTGGCAGTTTAAATGAGTTTGGTAATCTGCTGTAGAAAAGTATATGTCGTTCGACTTATTTTTAAGTGCAATAAAAGGCAATATTGCCTGTATAAAAACATAAAAAAAGAGTCACACTGATTCTTTTTAAAAGGCTTGAAATTGAAATTTATATAATTTATCATAAACTCAAAACTTAATTTCAGTTAAATCACGTTATATTTATGGGATAATGACAAAACCAACAGTTAGGCAATAAGCTATTGTTCATGTGGACTCTGCGGTTTCTTTTTGGTGTGTATTTTTTGGTTGCCAGTATAGTCTCGTTCATTCGTGGTCACTAATGAAAATTCTTCTTAAATTAGTGACCGTTGGCGGTATTTACTTTCGAACGCCGTAAATTTTAGTTTTTGCAGCCTGTCATAACTGTATATGCCAGGTAAAATAAAATGTTGACCAGGAAGCATATGGCTTCAAGTCCAGAATAAACTCGTCACGAGAGATTGTATGCACGAGATTTAGGAAACGTCAGGCATCCGGTTCACCTTCAGCATTTAGCCTAGCTCTATCAAAACAAAAGGGCCATTATGTGTGGCTAAAATAGTGGAATAAAATTTCGTATTTAGTGACCTGGATGAGTATCCAAATCGTCATTATTTTTAAAAAAGGTAAAGTACAAAATATGGCCGGAAGTACAATTAATGACTTCAAACGGTTTACCTCTAGTTGGGCGATGACCAGATTGTTCATTCAGGCAATATTCTATGCTGGAAAATTTCAAACTTTTGGCAAAGTTTTTGAGAAGAATAATAATTAAACGGGACAACATTAATAACATGCTTACGTTTCTAAAATTCTAGTTGACATAATACTTTTAAAACCTTAACTAAAAATCTAAAATACAAATCACTAAAAGATCACCCGTTTCCTCGGCTCTGAGCTTTAAACAGGTCGGTAGTCCAAGATCTAAGAATCTTCATAAGTAAAAAAATGCTTTGTGTTGTGCCTATTCCCTTTCGACGTAGAACTATTAAAGTGAACCATGACTGCTGAAAAAATAAGCACTTACGTTTTCGATTAAATTTTGAAAGAATTTGATCATGTTATCATGTGCTTTGTTGTAAAAACAAAACTTAGTAAGCAGTTTATAAGAAAGATCCTTTAGAGTAAACTTTTATTTTTATGAGGTTTTGGATTAACGCGTGTACTATCATTGGAAAAAAAAGAGATTGTGCTAGTAGACCTGGTTTTTATAGAATTTAATACTACGCACTTACATGGATAGCAAGTATAACAATTCTAGCATTGAACATAGGCTGTCTCACATGATGTGATCACTCGAAATTTAATTGATGAATCTAAGTATATATCACCGGTATTGGTTTTTGCGTCGTAGACAAAAGGAGAATACTACATATGTGGTTCACATCCCCTCAAGAGACTTTTATTTTATCATTCAACAAGAATCTTTATTCCGGTTCCCCAAGCGTGTTTTAAATGAAAAAAAATAGCGTCATTGCAGGTCTTTACTTGACGCTGGCTTTGTTCGTTGAGTGTTTTTTCAGTCATAAATCCAAGTTGCATGGGATAAAAGACTGATGGTTTTTGAGACGTTCTTTGCGTCCAGAGGCGCTCACCGATTTTCGTTTTGCCTACCCTTGCTATTCAGCAGCCTTCTTGTTCAGTTTACTGTTGTGAGCCTGAATTCATTTACGTCTGACTAGACAGCTGTTTCTGAAAACGAGTACTTGCGATATATTAAAGATGCCGACAAAGACAATGGAAACTGGAATACTAAGGAGAAACTAAGAAAAGAATTAATGATGGTCACTATCAAAACGAATTCTAATTATTTCTCATTTTATATTCTCCGCTTTTATAAACACACTGCAAAAATATATAAGTTATTAGGATGCTGTCCGCAAAACAATTGAGATTACCGTATATCTTCTGAAATTGACTTAGTTTATAACATGAAATGTTTTAACGGGATCGGGTTGACAATATTCGTTGAATATCATAAGTTGATATTGATTTCAGCGACCTTTTTGAGGCCCACTTAGGCTAAATTAGTTTACTTGCGTTTTCAGAATGTGAGATTGAAATGGTTAGAATTTTTCGAAGTTTATTTATGGAGGATACTTTTTGTGGTAATTTGTTTGCAATCCAATGCAATATTATGATAATTATGTGAATTAAAATATTTTTCCAAGAGCCATCGATTAAAAGTTCCTACATGCACCCCGAATTCTATGATTTTGCTCAATCGCGCTACCGATTTAAGGTACTTGCCGTAGGAATGTTTTAGGAAAGCATGAAATTGTTTGCTATTATTGGCAATTTTTATGAGAATTGTTTGCGCAAACGTCATTTTGATACTACTTTTCATTATTCAGTCTTTGCAGAAATGGATCCAAAGGGCAAATAATGGCCTTCCTTATGTCCAATTGACGTGCGTGATTTGTGTGACGTAAACTTGCTTGTTCTATTTTAAATAATATAAAAATCAAAATACTCCGATCGTTATATGTTCTCTACCTCTTTCGCCTGCGTCTAACTTGGTAGGCTTTTATTTTCAACACTGCGTTCATCATTTTCAAAGAATTGCCACTGCTTGCAGTAATTTTAGCAAACTATACAGATGAAAGAACGATCTTTGTTTCCGGTCGGCTTTTTTAATTCATAGTACCCGTTCGTTCTGCAGGAAGTTACTCATTTAATGAGAACGGTATGTAGCAGAACGGACGGAATTTAATTGATCTCAGAGGGTCCTGGCGAAGGCTACTCGGATTCGTAACTGATATCTTGGCATTTATTAGTCAAACATTTTCACATATATCGTCATGGATATTACTCAAATTAATGGCAAAACTTGCATAAATGTGGGCAAAAAGCATTTTTTTCAACTTTACGTTTTTAGAAGAGAATGATGTAAGCCTCAGGTTTTTCGTTAATCTTACTGTGAAATCTGGATAACCGTTAACATTTTGGAAAATCTAAAATCTGGATAAAAATTGAAATTCGCTCCTTGAAAATAAATATACAACAATGCGTTATCATAAAGGGCTAATTTTGCACATTTTTTTTGCGTAACTGCAAGTTCCTTTTTAATAAGTTTTATGGTGACCACCAACAAAACTTAATATCAAAGTTGTGCAGAAACACTAGTTAGGTAAAACTAAATAAGTCCGCAAGCGTTCCGGTGGTTTTCAAAATCAAAGCGTATGCGCAACGTCCTCTCTGAATCCTCTTGCAGGTAATGCGTGCCCAATGTATGGTTGAGAGTTATTACCAATGCAGTGTGTTTTTTAATAATGAGTAGAGATCACCTCCAGTGTGGTCTACAAACCAGTATCTCGTGTACATTTTTAATGCAACCACCAGGTTTGTTAAGGTTGGTCTAGCTAAAATCAGTACTTAAATTAATTTAATGAGCTTATCTTAAATAAAGAAGAGTAAATGTTCACCAGATCCAGGGATTATGTTGTCTTCTTAATTTTATATGAAGTAGACGACTTTTGAAATACGCCAATCCTAGTTGAAGGTCTTACAAAAGCAAACAGTGTAACAGTCCTTTCAACATTAGAGTTATTATAAGACAAGGCTTTTAAAAATAACGAAAGGTGATAGGTGTATGTCATTTTTATCCTTTGTTGTTCAACCACATAAGCAAGGGAGAATAAATGTGTTTTAGGCACAAGGTTTTTAACACTAAAGAAATCGGCTTCATTAAATTAGGAGGTAAAATACTTAAATCTGCATTTTTATGTTAATTAAGCGAAAAATAAAATTAATGCAGAGATTAAAAAATGGTTTTATGAATAATTTTGATATATGACATATTCTTTCAAATGAAACTGTATATTTAAATTTCTCTGGTTGCCTGCCGAAAAAAATATAAAACGTTACTCGATACACCATTATATACAAAATATAAATTTTTAAAATAGAACAAGTTAGCAATATCGAAGGAATCAATCGTCTTGCTGATAAATTCGTTCTTTGTGACAACGAAGGGGACGTTTATTAAAATATTACCTTGAAATATGAAATATTTCCAGGTTGGGGAATATATTTCAATCTTAAAATACATAAATGCAACCTAACATTTTATGCACCTCTTACGTTAATTAAAGCTGTTAGCTTACCTGCGCAAAGGAAAATCTAGGTTATGGTGGGTAAGGAATATGAACACTTACGCATTTAAGGTAAGAGCAGTAGCATTTTACACATTCTGTCAAAAATCCAGTGTATCTTTTTATTCTGCCAGAGCTAATATTTGCACACAAAAACCCGTTATCTAAGTTTTCCATTTTTTACAATTATTTTCCACAGAGCAATCAAGTTAGACAGTGAACTCTAGAGAAGTTTAACAATACGTTTTTCTGTTTGGTGTTAAATTTTGTAAGAATAAATCCCAATTTTCAAATGTATCAGTATGAATGCTTACTTTATATATATATACGTCTTCTATCTGTTTTAATTGTTACCGACATTGTAAAATTGCCGTCTCGTCTTTAGTCTTTCTGCACGTCTTTTTCTTTCTTGTTTACGAAGACGTTGAATTCGTGAGGTTTTCCTCTTTCAGATCTGAAAACAAATTCCTTGCCGCCAGGCACATTTCAACTTAAAGGATTCTGTATTTTAAATGTTGTTCATAACATCAATCAGAATATTGTGAATGGCTACATAAAAAAAGATTTGCAGTTTGATGTGCAAACTGATCTGAAAAACATATTAATCTCATTCATATGCGCTTTATCTCTTTAATCTAAATTCAACATCAAATTTCAGAAATTCAGATTTTACTGTAGATAAAAGGACGCAGCATACGGAATAAGGACAAAGAGTCTTTTATCTGACATAAGACCTCAAGCTGTAAACCATTTTACAGACGATTTGATATTGAAGTAGCTTCAGTTTTGGATGACTTCATACTCGAATTCGGATACTTTTTGATTTAGCGTTTCTAAGGTTAACGTTCTATCATGCAGCTAACAGTCGTTAACATTTTGTAACATCGTGATTTTTTAACTTCATAACTTAGCAGTAGATAATTGTAGTTAGATGAAAGGAGTCAACTGAAGACGGATCACATGAGTGCAAAGGAGCAATTTTGAGCAATATCGGTGACCTTTAGTTTCGAGGTCAAGCTCAAGAAATGAATAAATAAACAGCGAAAATTTAAGGACGTAGGAGACAAAATGCAAGCAAGTAAGGCAGAACGCAGCAGCATGTAGGCGTATAGAATTTAAATATTTATTCGACATAAGATAACCGATTTGATTGCACCTGACAGCCCGACTTCCGAGGTAGGGTAAGGCCAGTTAGGTGAAATGCATACAAATCAGTTATTTTTGATGATTTGCTTGAGGCGCATCTACTCCACTCTCTTCTTTTTTATATATAGGTCAAGTGTTCAACCAGGGTCTGGAAGACTAAAAACGGGATCCGGTACAGGTAATTTGCCAGCCATGTACGACACTTTGGGCTAGAGCACAACTAGAAAACGGGTTTATTAGGATGATAGTGAGACAGTTCTTACGAAATAAAGCACATGCTTCCTAGTTTTCCAACATCTAAGAACAGAAACAGAATTTTAGAATAATGCGATTGCCAGGGAAAATAAAATATATTCGTGTTTAAAATGTGTGCTTGGTTGCGAAAAATCTTTGAATGTCTGGGTTTTTAATGCTTATTCAAACAAATATAAAATCCTGACTGTATATAACGCCCTAATTGGAGACCTTGTCCTACTGACTTCGAGCCTTTTTTGTGTTCGTAGTGTCCGATAGAGTTTTTATCACAGAAGGAACGATTGCAGATCGTAAGGCTGATGATGGTCAACAAGACAAAAGCACCTATTGCAGCCCACTTTGCATTTCTGTCCAATTTTCTTGCATTTTTGCCTGCATATGAAATTCACGTCCGAGGCGAAGAGATGGTGGCATGTCTCATTCTGCGAAAAAAATATTTTTAACATTTTGTATGGAAATGTATTGATCTAGTTACCTTTGGGAGCATAGACTTCGCTTTTCACATTAGCAAGCTATGAATGGTAGACTACATGCAAAGTTATTGGAGACAAATCTAGTCATTTCTTCTTGATGCTCCGTCGTCCTTCAACTATATTGAACTTCCATTTTGGCTGACTTCATACTCGAATTCAGATACTTTTTAATTGAGCATTTTTTATTTAAACGTTTTGTAATGCAGCCAACAGTCGTTATTCTTTCAAGTGCGAACAGAAATGCTGCACGAAATGGATGTATGCTCACCCATCTGTTTGTGTAGTGAGCCGTCCTATGGTGGTGCGAGGCCAGTCAAGAGACCTCGTTGACAATCGCTAAATGACAATTAGTATGTTCAGAATAAGGTTGCATTATCCAATCATGTTCGTGTCTAGGTCTGAAAACCTTGGGATTTTCCCTGCATTAAAAAATATAAGATGGCGCTTTACGTAATTTTGTGCAGTTTCGACCACCGTGAATAGTGCGAGAATGGGCTATTTAAGTTTAAGACTGGTTAATGCAACTAAGTCATGGTCAAATATAGCTGGCCGCAGAATAAGTTAAGCCTTTCGACTGTGTTTTTATTAATCGCCAACCGCGTTGGTTCGCTTGTCTTCTGCAGCAGCCTTCCTAAAAAAACCGTTAATGTCTAATTTCTCAAAACGTCTATAAACAGGACAAGATTGGGGCAGTTGGTATCACATTACTGCAGTCTTAGGTTTGCGGCTTTCGTGTTCTTGGTGAATAAATTAGGGTCAAAAGTGCAACATATCCACTAGCAGCATCCAGTAAGACTGTAAAAAAGATTAAACTTTGACCGGATTGTACATGAAGTTTGACGATAATAGTTAAAATAGTTGTGACCACTCAGTGACCAAAATAATGAAATAACTGGACACCTAATAAGGACTTATTAAATGGGGCTATAAAATGGATGAACCGCGTAGACTACTGCCAAGATACCTCGACTAGGAAGAGATGCCGGATGTGAATGCACGTCTTTTTGGCTTCTTAAATAAAATAAACATTACGGTCTTTAATTGAATATAATTGTTCAAAGGGATTCTTAATGTTCTTATGCACTAAAACATTTTTCTCGAAAGCATAAGCAGAATTATTCTCAGTTATATGCAGTTTTACCAGATCACTTTTGTGTCATATGATTTAAAAGTATTTCCTATTTCTGAGTAGTTTTGAACAATTTCTGCCAATCTGCTGGTTGTATGCTTTTTTCAGGGTTTTGGACTCTGTTTTTAAGTTAAAAAAGTGCATTAATAAACGGAGTGCCATGATTCCTTATACGTAGGTAGTGCGTTGTCATAAAATACTATAATTAGAATTGTTTTCATACGAACGATAAAGTTTCGTCGGTTAAAAAATTTAAAGACAAACTGATTAGTTGTCGAATGATGACAAAGAAAAATATTTGGTGCATTTTCTATATAATCTACTTGAACTTGTAAGGGCATTAGAATTCAATAAAACAAATGCGTGCTTCTTTACTTTAGGCACTACCATGTGCTTTTTTGCAGTCAAATGAATAAATTGTATTCTTTTGCCGATGACCGTCCTAGTCGAAACCTCTGTGAGATGATACCACAATATGATCAACATTATTGCCTATCGTATAGCAATTTTTTTCGGAAAATCATTTTTATTTTATAAGACTGATCAATTACTGTAATTGCTGATGTTTTGATGATCAGCTCCATGTAAAGCTATGGTCGAATTATCATAAAGCGACCTTTTTTAACTAGTCAGTGGTTCTCGTATTCGTGGTCAACGAAGACAGACATGTAAGAAGAATAGTCAGTGGTTCACGTATTCGTGGTCAACGAAGACAGACATGTAAGA
Organism: Schistocephalus solidus; assembly: GCA_017591395.1. Taxonomy (NCBI): domain Eukaryota; kingdom Metazoa; phylum Platyhelminthes; class Cestoda; order Diphyllobothriidea; family Diphyllobothriidae; genus Schistocephalus; species Schistocephalus solidus. The sequence continues at coordinate 159,165 of WEDG01000437.1, read as the reverse complement.
AGAATAGTCAGTGGTTCTCGTATTCGTGGTCAACGAAGACAGACATGTAAGAAGAATATTCAAATATTATTCTTCATTGGTTACTGAATTTTAAGAAGGTTTTGATAAACATATAGAATTGAAATATCCTTTATGGATAATAACTTTAAAACACAGAAAATTGTGAAATCTTTACCTGTTTTTCAAAAGCAACCTGACACAAATGGTAATTTAATATAAAAAGTAAATAAATAATACAGGTTTTCGCAATATACAAAAAAGTATTTTTTTAACAATTTAACTAGCGCAATATTAAGAAATTGCAACTTCCTTTTGGTTGGTTGCAAATATTACGCTAGATATTAACGTTATGCGTTAACAGTACAAAATATCATATTATTTTTAACAATTTTCAAAAACTGATGGGTTCCGCGCATAACCGAAAGCCGATGGCGTTTTTTGAAGTATGTACTAGATGAAAAAGAGCTTTTGGACGTTTAAAGCATGGTATGTATAACACATTTGTACACTTTTGTCATGTCCATTCATTAAGTATCGTTACTCGCCGCTTATTTGTGCTGCTTATAACTCAATCAACAATGTCCATATATGTTGTAAAATATAATGAATCCACTTTGGCGTTGACTAAATAATGCAGAACGATCAATGACTTAATTTTTAATGAAGCTAGCCAGCTTTGGTTTTAAAAACCAAGGCATAAGCTGAACTGAATTTCAATGTAAAAGTTATTCTAAAATTTGAAATGTTTTTTGTACCGATATATATATATATAAATAAATATATATATATATATATATATATATATATATATATATATATATATATATATATATATATATATTGGAATACGGGCATCCCAATAAATATAATTCGAAGAATATATGTTCTTTGGGAAACAATGAGTAACTTTATTATGCAAATTTTCGACGCTGGTTCGCCGGTCGTCGTCAGACTTGTGGCAAATGTGCGAAAAATTGTTAAAATTTAAAACGTGTCAGAAAATCAATCTTGCTTCATCAGTCCTGCCAATTGCTGTCATTGCTGCTTAAAATCTCAATATGATTGGCTACAGCCTTTTCCACTTGTCCTTGAGATTGTTGATCACGGCATTCAAATCCATGTGCCGATTAATGCACGAGTCATCAGAGTGAATGGCTTCTAAGATACCCCGGCCTCTCTTAGATGGGCAGAAGCCAACAATGCGCGTTTTGTCCCATGCAAAGTTGTGCCCAGTTTCTAGTGTATGCATGGCAACTTGAGACAGGTCGTTGGTTTGTGCTTCCGCAGGTGTCTTTCAACGAGTTCAGACACGTTCTTAATGTATGGAAGTGTTCGCCAGTTTTTTATTGTGGGCGCATGATCGGAACAATCTAGTTCCTTATCTTTTTCTTTTGCTTTTAATTCTTGATGTCTCATGCATCAACGTAGCATACCTATAACTTGGGGTTAACCAGTGGTAGGGCAGTAGCTTCTAATTCTTGCATTGTTACTTCTAAGCATAAGTCCAATAGTTCAAGCAAGGCATGACGGATGAGATATATTGATATATATATATATATATATATATAAATAGTTGAGGTAGTATGCATTCCGAGATGATAAATGAAGAAAGAAGGCTCGTCGGAAAATCGAGGTTTACTCGTGAATTTTCAAGCTGGTTACACCAACCCGTCGTCAGACGAAATGAGAAGTAAGAGTTGGGATTGTCACGCTGGAGGGTTTAGGGGCCGAGAGGTTACATCGACAGACTGACGCCATGGGGGTTTGTGGGCCGTGAATCCTTTTACGATAGCTGTCGCATGTAAGGGGAGGGGTGCTAGAGTTATGATAGCAAGTCAAGTGGTGGGAGATGCAGAGTCAGTGAGGATACACTTGGCTGGGCACGGAAAAGCAAATGTTGATTTGAAGGTGGGTGCAAGTCAGTGGACCGTGCACGCAGACCTTCGTAATGCGCATCCAGATCGACGTGGCAGTTGATACTGTTTGTGCCGGAGTGCCAAGCTTCGAGGAATTCGCGTGCCCGTTTGGTGCTAGCCATGGCGACCACTTCCATTCCCCCCCAATTGAAGCGGTGGTCGCAATCAACGGCGTGCGCAAACACGAGAGACAAGGGATCGCGTCGGCGGATGGCCAGTTTGTGTTCATATATGCGCGTCCCGAGTCGTTGGCCTGTATGGCCTACATAAGCGCAAGAGCAATTCGCACATGGAATAAGGAAAAAAACATTGGTTTGTTGCTCTTTGGGTACGGGATCTTTAACACGTGATAGTGCTGCCCGCAGGGAGGACGCTGGCTTGTGAGCGATGCAGATACCAAATCGGTCTAGTTGTCGGGCTATCGTTTCCGAAATGCCCTGCATGTATGGCAATGAAACGAATTTCCTCGGTACTACTTCTCCATTAGAGCTTTGATATTGTGGTTGCCTGTGACTTCGGAGACAGTTTTTCACGAAGCTCATCAGATATCCGTTAGATCGGAATAGTTTGTATAAATAGGCAAGTTCTTTTTTAAGTAGATACTCGCTGTTACAGTACCGGGAGGCGCGGTGAAAAAGAGCTTGAACGCAGCTTCGTTTGTGGGCAGCAGGATGATTGCTCCCATAGTTCAGGATTATTTTGGCATTTGAGTCTTTTCTGTGGACGCTGGTTGCGAGCTGGCCATCACTCAATCTTTGCACCATGACGTCGAAAAAACGCGAGGATGTCACCTGCTGCTCCTTCGCGGGTAAATTGTATAGCAGGGAAGACACCATTAAGACTTCCATGCAGCCGTTCCACTTCGCAGTTGTTAATGACCACGATGGTATCATCTACGTAGCGAAGCCACATTTTCGGCCTGAGGTTTTGAATCACAGTTTCTTCTATACGTTGTAAGACTAGCTCGGCAAGTAGCCCCGATATCGGTGAGCCCATTGGAGTACCCTTTACCTGTTGGTAATGCTTACCGTCGAATTGACAATAATTCTTAAGGCAGAGCCAGAGCATGTCTAAAACGTGCTGCGTTGGAATGTCTATTGGCTTTTCTTCTAGACGTCGAGCTACACTCTCAACTGCCAGGTTATGTGGTATTGAGGAAAAAAGAGCAACCACATCAAACGATAGAAAGCATTCATCAGGACTTACATTAAGGCCTTGAATTCTTTGAAGAAAAGCATGCGAGTTGCTGATGCTGTAGTGTGAACCATTACTAAGGTGCTTTAGGCGTTTGTATAACCATTTGGCAAGGTTATAAGTAGGCGATCCAATGAGTGGCACTATGATCCTCAAGGGTGCGTCCGCTTTGTGAATCTTTGGAAGACCATAGGCACGTGCGATGCGCGGATCATTAAGAGTTAGAAATGTAGCGTCCGCGGGGCTTATGAGTTTCATTCTAGTGAGCTCATTCACCTTCTTCTTTAAGGATGCAGCCTGTTTTTTCGTTGAATCCTCAGCAACGGGGATGTAGGCCTCCCTATCATGAAAAGGTTGATTGGCCTTATTGACATAGTCAATCTTGTCCATGATGGCGGTAGCACCACCTTTGTCAGCAGCTACAACGACGATACTGTCGTCCGACCTAAGGGAGCGTAATCCCTTATCTTCTTCCATTGACAAGGTTTTCTGAGGTTTTCTTTTTCGGAGGTGACCAGTAGCACAGCTGCGTTTATCAGCACGCATGTCCTCAGGGATGGATGAGGTGAGTAGGAGGGATTCAAGGCCGGCTAAGAAGCTCGTAGGTGCAGCATCGGTATGACTAAACCTTATGCCTTTCGACATAGGCTTGTTTCGGCGGGGGTGAGACTCCTTTTCGAAAGGTTTACAACTCTTGTTGACATAGTACTATCGTTGAGGGGATGGAGAAGAGCTTGGAGCTTGTCTTGAAGATCGGCTCGCTTCTTAATACGAGCATCCTTGGTGGTGGCATTTATGCGCTGCAGTACGTTTTCAAAAATATCTTCAGGTAGGGATGAAACGCACCGGGACCTAAGGTTTTTGAGATAATTGCTTCAAATCGACGAAGACGATTGTGGACGACAGATATAATCGCACTCAGAACACGAAATCCGTATTTGCGAGCGAGCAATCTCCCAGCCTCATTGGGCAGTGTAGGTTTAAAGCGAAGAGACTTTGGAAGGATGCCATGATCACGACAGCGATGGAGAAAACTCAGTTGTTCAAGCGTTGTCGCCTCACTCTGCGAGAACTTCTCCCAACGTCTGGTTAGAATAAGCGTTTGACGCCCAAAACATATGTTGAATAGTTGAGGTAGTATGCATTCCGAGATGATAAATGAAGAAAGAAGGCTCGTCGGAAAATCGAGGTTTACTCGTAAATTTTCAAGCTGATTACACCAACCCGTCGTCAGACGAAATGAGAAGTAAGAGTTGGGATTGTCACGCTGGAGGGTTTAGGGGCCGAGAGGTTACATTGACAGACTGACGCCATGGGGGGTTTGGGGGCCGTGAATCATTTTACGATAGCTGTTGCATGTAAGGGGAGGTGTGCTTGCGTTTTGAAAGCAAGTCACGTTGCGGGAGATGCAGAGTCAGTGAGGTTACATTTCTTTAAGTATTCTACTTAAAAGAGACATATTTTTTACATTATGAGTGGAAGGAAGACGGCGTGCGATTTTTCATTTCTAAAGAATATACGATAAGGTATAGAGGCAGAAATATCAACGTAAAAATCGATTTAACATACGGCAGTATTATCTTACGGGTGCTAGTCTTACGTGCAACCAGAATAAAACGCATTTGAAACCACTTCTCCTTTAGATACTGAAATTTATTTGAAAAATATTGACACATTGCAAACATTTCAACACAAAATTTCTTTTTTTGAAATTGACATTTCAAAAAGGTCAATTGCAGTTTCTCAGTCATTGTAAAAGGAATAGCTTAATTGACTTAAAATATGTTGAATCATATGTTACTAGGTGACATAAATTATAGTTGCAAGGGAAAAGAGAGTCTATCAGTACATGTTTATAAAGGATGCTTTTAAAGATATTACCTTCATTTGTTAGCATTTACAGTGGTACGACTTCTGGTTTTGCTCGAATAGTTAGGAAAAAAGGGATTTTAATCCAGTCAATTTTTAAGTACAGAGGATGAGGCGATATTATAGTAAAGCAAACGTTTTACTTGAACTGAGTTCCTATCCTGTTTATTAAACCATGACCGATGGAAATGTATTACTTCGTCGAAATTACCATAATTTGCCAATTTGTAGGCTACTTGGCAACATAATATATTAAAACGCATAACTGATTTAAAAGGTTAACCAAGATCCTTAAGCACATAAATATGTTTGCATCCGTTTTATGAACTCTCCTTTACTGCTCTGTCATTTTCTTCATGGAAAAGGTAAATAAAAGCGTTTATGCATTCTGAAAGGCAATTAAATAGTTCAGAGGACACTAAAATGGCATCCTTTATATTTTATATTTTTATTTGAATATTTTTTTTATATATTTTATATATTTTTATATTTTTTTTTTATATTTTTTTTATTATTTATTATTGGGGTTTATTTTGCCTGTTTACATTTTCTTAAAAGGTTTTTAAGGTTCAAACTGAATCTGGTAGCAGAAAAGACGTTACCTTCAATCTCAAACTTACTGCAGCTAAATTGATACCATTAAATGTTTTCGACATTTTCGAAAGTGAAATGTATCGCGCAATTTTTCATACGCCGCTCAGTTTATAAGGAGTAGCATCCCTCTGCAAATTACTTATCAGAAGTAATTTTGGTTTTTCAGTATTGCTCAATAAAATGATTGGTTTATATTGGAAAACCGCATATATGAACAATTTATTGCGCCATTTTTTGCCTGTCGTGCATAAATGTAAACCGTGCGAATTTTAAAAGTAAGAAAGAGAAGACAATTTGGTCACCATCATCTTGTTTGTTTTTCGTCTGAGCTTCCGAAATCTTACTTGAGTCGTTTGTCAGAGCAAATAACCGCAACCAAAAGTAACAGTATTAAGATATAAGGGGAAAACAAACATCAACCAACGGACAAGACTTACGAGAGTCTTGCGGTACCGGCGATGAATCGGTATGCGAGTGCAACAGAGACACTTTAATTAACTAAGTTCTCATCAGAGAACCAGTTTCAATCAATCCGCCATTTGTCCTGCTTCAGACTTTAAGGATTAGCTCCAAGGTAGTTTATTTGAACATGTAACGCATTTCATATACGCTTTTTCATTCCAACTATTATCCCTAATGAGAGACTCCAGCAAGATTTCAAATGTGCAAATGCATGTCGTTATGTGTTCAGCGAAATAAACTGCCTTCTACTTGTTTTATTTTGTATACACCTGGAAGGCAAGAACTCACCTGAAATTCAAAAGTGTGACGTTGTCCAATTTTAAGACCTTTAGTGCGTGTTTTTGCTCTCAGATGAATAACAGGAGAGGTCGCACATAGCGTCAGATCATTCTCTCTGACCAGCGATAATAACAACACGATGCTTGCAATATCTGATATTCTAGATTACGTCCCACTATTATTGTTACCAACAGATTAGTTTTTTTGAAAACATAATTGTGAAGGCACTCATTTGAGGAAGCGAGTAGATTTATTTACCATAAATTTATCAAACTGTCACAACTCCTCGATCAGAAACATTTGGCTGCAGCTGAGTTTCAGCTTTTATATATATATATATATATGAGTTGACGATCTGTTTTTGCCTTAAATTCATTCATATTATTTACATCGTCCTGTAAGACGTATACCAGACAAATTAAGCACGTAGATCTGAATCTGATGTTACTAATTCTGCGTAATCCGATGCTTTTTAGTGATTACTGACTATGGTAAGAACAGGGCTGGATTCTACTGGAGCGAACACTAGAACTGGGGAGGTTGAGCAGCTTTTTAAGCTATCTGGCTGTTTTTTTTTATTTACACGGACCAATTTGTGTTTACGCATTCACATTAAAATAAAAAGGTTGACTATCAAGGTCGACAATGAACATCGCCTGCGTCACAACAGTTTGGAAGTAAGCGCAGTGACTTGCGCTGCATTTACCATACACTCTCATCTCCCCATTTTGTGTCTTGTTTCATGCCTAATTCAAGAAATCTGGAGGCGACAGATGGAGCCTGTGACTGACGCGGCTAGAACCAACCGTAGGCTGCCAGCACACGTGGCTTGGACCCAATGGATTGGGAGTTCCATCTACACAACTTTATAAAGCAGTTATTTTAACCTTACTTTCAGTCCGCCAGACGGCCACACCACATAAAAAAATATTGGGCTGACTGCGAGGTCTGTGTTATTTACACCACTTTCTCCCATGCAACCAGGCATTGAAGAGGCAGTTTCACGTCGGCGGCAAGAATTGACATATTTACTGGAAACCGAACACTGGGACGCTTCCGATTATGGATGGGAGAACAGACGAGCCGCCAAAGGGTGTGCAACGGTATGATATCGATCGGCCCCAGGAAGGTCCAAAAAACAACAAACGAAATCAAAAACCCAAACTCTCCCTTCAGTTGTCCCTTATTTACCTCATCATGCCGAAAAATCGATGGCTTGTTGTCACGTTTAGCCTAAATAAGTGGACTTTATTTCAACTTAACGACTTTCACAGGCTTGGTAGATAGACGGATAAATGCATTTTAAATGAGACAGTAAATTACCAATCGTATGCAAAGTTCACAAAATTTCTGAAAAAATTTTATGGTTTGAGAGGCTTATTTAAAGATATAACGGAAATAGCAGGCTGTCGGATTTTGAGTGCACTATTTTTATTTCGTCTGCAGAAACCATTCTTGGAAAATGTCACTGCATAAATAGTAAAGATTTTTTAATATTCATTTTTTCTGCCCTTCTAAATTCAAGGATTATTTATCGAGATTATGCACAAAAAAACATTGCGTTTATCCTTTTGACAGCTTATCACTTAATCTTATTCCTTACTTTGTATACTCGAAGAAGGTCAATCTAGCGGTTAAAAAATAAGTTTATGTTTCTTAAATCTTTTGAGATTTGCAATGTCTTAATTGAATAGCTTCGTATCCGTCCGTTTAGTAATGCTCCATGATGTTTACAATGCCATTCACATTTTCTGTACAGTTTCTTTGGAAATCATACGGTATTTTGTAATCACATACTGCTTGAAGACCAGGAAACCTTTAAGTAAATGCTATGGCAGAACAAGACCAAAGTTGCCCCGTAATTCAAAAACAGTTTTTTTAACCCAAACATTACCTTCCATTGAGCTTAAGTTAAACAAACCTTAATGTTCTTCAATTTTTTTACAAGAACAATAACCTATGCAAACCTTTTTTTAAATTTATAACAGTAGCATAATAAACATTTAAAATTGCATGCAGAGACGTCGTTGTTTTTTCCCAATAACGGTGTTTATTAGTTGGAAGCAAAGCAATGAATTCCGAATTATTGACTCCATAGTCTGTAAGATAGTTTAAAATGCAAGCCATTTCCCCCGTTAATACTCTTTTTTAAATGTAAACGCATTTCAAAACGTCAGCTATCTGTGCATGTCACCGGTCAATCACGTTATGTTATGAAGCCTCCTTGAAATGTAAAAAGCCGAAAATAAGTCGATAGCTGAAGTCTTTCCTTTGCGCTGAAAGATTAAGAATGCATGGCCATCTGGGTACCTACCTTTCATCAGACGAAATGTTTTATGATGTTCATTTCAGCTGCTGACTGTTCAAAAACTCTCTGTGATACCTTTTATTGTGAGTAACAAGAGTTTTAGATTTTAAGAAGCCAGGTTTAGAGTATTCCCATCACACTGAGAGAGTATAATGGGTTTTAAAATCCAAACGCAGCAAGACAATTTAGTCTTGAGAGAGTGAAAGCGAATTCAGAGCACTGAAAGATGTCAATACCTGGAGTGATAACAGCATAGCTTACACGTACCTTGGACTACTGCTCGTACGTTGTCGCTGTTAGCGAAACCATTCCATTTATTACTTATCGGTTGATGCTCTTTCCCCCAACAACACTTATTTTTCAGTCTTTTTGAACAGCTATACATTGTATGATGTTTCAATTTATCTCGATGGGATTTCAACCAACGACAGGGCAGTGAAAGAAATGGTCTATCCACTAAGGCTGCCAAGCCCCACCGGGAGCCACCACTGTAATCCAATTTTTTTTTTAATTTGCCGGCCAGGCCTACTGCAACTTATGGAATCCACCAATTCTAATACAGAAAGCTGACTGTGCAAGCAAGATTTCATTTGCAATGAATATACAATCCACCAGATGACAAATAAGCGCAATAAATTAAAAAAAGGGATTTCGGCAGGTTCCTACCGATTACAGAAAGGTAAGGTTTAAGTTCAGCCAACGTTATAGCCACCTGGATGAAATTAAACTAAGTGTTTAATTTAGTACAATCAAAACCTTTAAGATATAGTCATTTCCAGAATATCAATATTTATTTTCGAATATAAAACTTATTTACAATTTGAAAGCCAGATCAAAACTCTTAAACCTTATTTTTTAACAGTCATAAACAGCCTTTGGGTTGAGTTTTAAATTTATTTTAAATAGTATGCTAGACTTGAAAATAAAGAATCTATATAACTGAATATTTTATTACCTTTAAATATATAATCAATGCATTATCATGCTACAATGTAAACATTTTGATTTGAGCGCTTCGTGACCGAGTCGAAATCGTGCGTCCTACTAGGTGAAATTTAAAGTTTCCAAAACTCTATTTGTTTCTTGTTTACTTTGCTTAATTATTGCTGATTTTAACCCTCTATAATTTAACGAAGTCAGCACGCAAACCTGTCCAGATTGCTATTAACACTGCTATTAGTGTATTTTGATTTACACAATTCGTCTGTCCTCAGCTGTTTGCGGATTTGGTTAAAACAAATTTTGCCTATGTTAGTTTAATTGTCTTTCCTGGTTTTGCTGAGAGCTCGTTCATGCAAGTTGGGTAATCACCACGTCTTAAAACGTATAATTGAGCAGTTTTCCATTCCCATAACACAGTGTTTGAGTGATTAACACCTGGTCGGGTGTGATTCTGTATCTTAAGACTGCTGTTTTATCAAATGCGAGGTCACTTTGAAATGTTTTTTTACTTTTTTAAATTGAAATTTTGCTTGTATGTTTCTATTCTTTGGATCGCAAATAGTTTGTCTTTAAATCTTTAACAATTTGACTCACCTTTTTGTTTAAAACACATATATCTATACCTGCGCTTAAAATATTGTTTCCCTACATTGACAAGTTCACACTGCACCTTCGTTAACTAAGTAAAGCGAACATCGGAAGAAACTTACTAACAACGTGCACCTATGGGTCATCAATCGTTCTGTTAGCCGATTGAGTGAATGTTGTTTGAAAAAAATGAGCAAAAATTGATTCAATCTATATTCAAGGACATGCCCAGAGTTGCTGTTTAATCAAAGACATCTCCTTATCTACATATTGATGGTAGAATTTTGTATCTAAATAAGACAGTCAGAGGTTAGATATTTAGTCACATTTGAGGTATGGATCTTGGATGAAATATGTTTCAACATTAGAGTTGGCGTTACGTCTGTTTTCACAAATACAAATGTTGAAAATGTCCAAATGAGATTCCTTTAAGCTAAAGGATAAAAAGCTTATACAAATTGCAAGCTAAATGCTTATCTTTTTGCTTTGCGGCAGTTACAAATAGAAAGGCGCATCTAAATCTGATAAAGTCATATTAATTTGATTCCAAATACCTTAGGCATTCAGTAAGATTTTCCAATTTTTTAGAACATAAAAATTTGGGCATATAATAAATATACTCAATTATCGAAAAATATCAAAGTTGACTTAAGGCACACAAAATATCAAAGTCTGGTTAAAAATGCAATTATGTATGGCTGAAAGAATTCATGGGCAATACTGTTAGCCCAAAACTACAGAACTTTTTGATAAGTAGAAGTCATAGGGGACATTTGTGAAGGTGAACCAAGGACTCTGGAAAGGGGAAAATAATACCATTATTATAACAGATAAAATTATTAAAATACACCAAACAGGCTTAATGAAAATAGCAGGTAAATGAAATCATGATCCAGGGTTCATTTTTTCTGGCAAAGAAAACTGTGAAGCTGCTCAACAGGATAGAAAGTATGTCGTGGTCTGCGAAGGAGCTCACGCAGGTAAAACAACGCAATATACTGTCCTTAAAAATGTTAACAAACATTTGGCAGACCATGATATTCGCAGCGATATTGAGAAATGAAATCCAGCTGGCATGTCATTTTTACGATTAGAAACAAACTGAAACTTACTCTTTACACTAAACCCTTATTGTCACCCCTAAGACTTTATTGAATTTCAAACATTAACCAAAATCCTTACACACAATTTTAAACCTTTACCCCAATGCAAAATTTACTCACGTAACCGTCCAAACCCAAGCATAAAACATATACGTAAATAAAGTATATGGGGCTGTCTTACAGCAAAAACTCATCAAACTAACAATTTATGTCTTTGCTCTAAATTTTATTCATACTGATGCCAAAGTACTAGAAACGTACATCGCATATTCCTCAGAGTAGGCGGAGTGAACCGGAGGTTGTGTTTTAATTCCTCTGTGCCTAAGCAGTAACGGGCGGTATCATCACACACTCCAATCCGTTATGGATATTTTTTTTGAAAAGCAAGTCAATTTAAAAGAAAGCCGGCACGGGCGCGCCTATGCGTACCATGCATGAAATAATAACAGTTCACGTGTCACAGGTGACTCGCATATCACGTGAGTAAGAATGTGGAAGAAGTCATTATAAGAAGCCCCCATAGTAATTGGAGTCTGTGCCTTGAGTCAAAGTCACATTTTGCATTAGGTGTATAGGTATTTTCTAACAATGCATTCAGAAGATAAATAAGATAAAGACGAACATCATCATCATCATCATCATGCGGTTTTTTGAACATGAATGTTTTTGCCTGAGGCTTTGAATACTTTCCCACACCTATCATTGGAAACAGTCACAAAAATGGGAACGTGGAGCTCTTATTTTTATAGGAAAGCAATGTTCAGGCCCTTATATGCTAAAAATTATTAACTGCACTCGTTTTCATCACTTGAGTTGGTAACTGATGCGATGCTTGCTTGTCGGTTTCTACCCAAGTTGATAATGGCCGTAATTTCATCAATGTCATTGAGTCTTGACGTTACAATTACTTTGTGATCTTGGTTGGCATCCGCGGGTCTGCTGAGCACCCGCAAATTCCCCGAGTGACTTACTTTTTTTCCCAAGCAAAATTGTTCTTTTGAGGTGGGTGTTCATTGCGCCCGTTAATTGTATCTGCAATTGGAACCTTGACATAATCAGCTCGCGGCCCACCCGATTTTCATATCTTGCTCCTGTGCTGGCAAAGTCTGTTTCTTCTAAAGCACCGAAATATTCCGCCAAGTGCAAATCTTCCAGGCTACTTCCTTTTGCGCGTCGGCTAGATTCAAGCAGGACGCACACCTTATAATGCGAAAAGCGTTTTAGCTTTGAAAATGCATTTTAGGATTTTGGTCATGCTTTCTGTTCCCTTATTCGGGCAAACGTCCAGGTGGTTATTGAGGCAGTGGACACTATGGTTGAACGTGGAGAACACCGTGTAATCAGTCGTACCAAAACCCAGACAATTTTGTTGTTTTGGTCTCCTTTTAACAAGCGTAGCCCCGTAAATACATGCAGTGAGCCACTCCGACCAGTGAGTTATGCTCCAGTGCATATTCGCAGCTATCTATTGACGTCATTGATTAAAAGTGATCACAAACGCTGGTTTCATTATTATTTGCAAATATTAACCCTAATCCTTATTCCAGTTTGAAACTAAAGCACTGAACCCATCTTGACCAACAGCACCCTCAGAAGAAAATTCAGAATAGCAGCCAGTTTTGTTGCTGTCCAATAGAAATTAAAGAAGGCGATGAACTATATTAGGAAAATCCAAAACTTAAACTTTACAATAAATAAGGGTGTTATAGTGAAAAATCGGAAATCAATATTGCCGCAGGTAATGATATAAATGCTCAGGCCATTGATGTGAGCAGATCAAGCATCGTTAGCAGTAGTGCATTATCGAGTACGTAAACATAAAATGGACAGAAATTAACTTAATGAGTAATATGCAAAAATAACAAACATTTGGTAGGAAAACACATACCATTTCGATAATAAATGAGTCAATGAGAATGGTACAACCATTTTAAAAAAAGCGCCCTATATTAGGATACGTACTTTACTAGAATAACTCTTTCAGATTGAAATGTCAGTTTTTAGCACTTCCTTGTTGTAAGCATCATTTGCAATGCAATCAGCTGCAGAAAGGAAGACTGATGGAATGCTACAAACTTCAATATATCACAAATATATATACTTAGAGGTCATCTTTTATTTTGCGAGCAACTACCCTAATTCGAAGAAACACAATCCTGTAAGCAGCTTGTTAGATCAAGCTAAAATGCGCCATTCCAATGGAGAAATATAATGAACCTAGATAAAATAACTTTTACAATTATTTTCACAAAATGGATATTCGCCTGATTTTTTTCTTCGCTGCATACAGCGACAACACTCCAAGGGAAAATAAAAAGGAATTTCCAAAGCTACGGAAGGTGCTTTCCTAACAAGTAAGAGCCACGAATTCCTGGAGGTAATGTACTTAGACGTGACATGCATTAATATTCATATTGATTTAGATACCACATTCAAGTTTCTTAAGGTCAGTTGGAAGCAAAAACAGCCACTATCGATCGCATAATTCAACCCAGTGAACGCCTCTTTGTATAGACTTTTACCAACCACAGGATGCTGCATTAGGCCTTGTTTAAAGCTAACTGTTTTTTTGATAATCTCCCATTTGTCTGAAAAACGAATTGTTGGTACTAGACCCAAAAATTCCCACAAGAAAGTTATCTTGTTCCCAAGGAACTTATATTTATTCTAAGAAATTTTCTTGGGATACTGATATTTCAAAAATATATATAATACTTAATCTCCTGCTTATTATATTTAATAGAACTTATGATAGAGCGCTCAGGAATGCTATATATATATATAATTCTAATTATAATACTTATAAAACTTAATATAGATTATGACAGGGCGCTTAGGAACATTAAGGCCATCACTTACAGTAATTAACTCACGTGCACTAAATTCCTAGCTTCAATAAAGAATTTCCATCAGCTTTTGGGTGTTCTACGCATCGGTGAAGGCAGTCTATCAGCAGGAAATGCTCGTTCACAATTTGGAGGGTTCTGAGTTGATTGAAGACTGGCATTATTCGCATTATATGGATAGGTGAGATATTTGATTTACCTGCCAACTGAAGCATCATGACTGATCCAACGAAAACTAAATATGCAGAATAACATGACCGACAAAGACAATGGAAACTTAAATGACCATTTCTGGCTTATTAACCGTCATCAGCCAGCCATACACAACCTAAGGTTTGCGGCACCCGAAGTTAAAACTCGCAACCTGTTGGTTAGAATTAAAATGCTCTACACACTGCGCCACGAGCTCTTTTTCTTGCCAGTTTTGATAATAGTAACTATGGAATGAATACGCGCAACGATCGGTTACAGGACTTTAATGTCCCATTTTTCCTTGGAAATCTTTTTTGAGCCCCGATATCAGCCGCACATTGACTAGTGATATTGACAGAAGAACCTTGACTGCAACACCTGTGGATAAGAATGGCTGACTGATAACGGCTAATAGACCAGAAATGGCCATTCTCGTCTCCTTGCTTTTTGTTGTTCATGGTATTCGGCCTATATCATAAGCTTCTCTGCGACTGCTGTCGGGGCTCGTGAGTGAGTCCCAAGGCAGAACTGGACGAGTGGGTCATGAAACCGATTGGTGAGCGCCTACTTACCATAGACTTAAATAGATTTAAGCAACAGTCAATAATCTCTCGAAGAGCAAAGTAATCTGTCCCTCTGATATTTTTGAAACATAATAATGTTCTTCAATCATGGTGGGCTTTATTTACTGAGCAGGGCCAATTGACAATAAACCACTGAATTTATCGTCAGGAAAATTACTCAAAGCATGTATAGTTTGAGGTTCGTTTGAATTGTTTTAGTTCAATGGGATGTAGATCGGATGATTATGCTATTTTAGTGTTATAGATTAAACAAAGACCCTGGATGCATACTATAATATTGAAATTATTTGAAAATTTTTAGTCACGTTTTAATTTTTTGATGGCATATAAGGTAAACTCTGACCAACGCTGACTTTATTTACATTAATGTTATAATACCCCTAACTATATGAATGATGTAAGTTTAAACATATAACAATTATCAAGTACTCGACGCCAAACTTCAGAAATTGTATTAACTCAGGATAAAACATGTTAAAAGCCTCATCAGACGCGGTTAGAAAATAAAAAAATCACGTGTTGACTTTCAGTTCTCCAAACTTCAAGTAAATTTCACCCCGGAATGTGCATATGTTTTTAAGCAACTGGGCCTTATTTATTTGACGAAAATGCTGGCAAAAGCTTTCGAAGTCTTTTTTAGAAACTGGCTACTGGCTTCCTGCTGAAAATATCACTTGATTAAGGTCATCTTCACGGCACCGTTCCAACTGTCAGACAGTGCACCGACAGCTGTGCAAAGCACAGCACAAAATAACAACATTTATTTCTTAAAAATGGATGAAATTACCTTCTTTACTATCATTTACTTGTATTTTTTGGTCATGACTTCAAAGGATAATGGTGCTTGCAAAGGGCTGCACACAGTCTTCATTGGCGGTCAGGCCCCGGGAAAATCCCAGGACTCTTTTGCTGTTTGTAGTTTTTCGGAATACGAATTTGCCCACCTCGTTTCGAACGGAGACAATCGTATTTGATAATGGCAGTCGTATATTTGCTGACGTCCGAATGGTTGGTTATTTAAATGGCATGTGATGTCGTTTGCCATTATATGGGAACCACAAAGTCAAGGCTATTCTATCCTCCAGCTTTCATTAATATTTACCTGTGATCCAATTGTGTTACGGTAACAGCTGCAATGTGGTGCATTGTGGTCAGAAAGGAAAGTCAGCCTTCACATGCATACATGAACATAAACTGGCAGTAAGGCGGCGAGACCACTTGTCTCAAGTTGCCATGCATGCGCTGAAAACTGGACACAAATTTGCCTAGGACAAACCCCGCATTGATGCCTCTTGTCCATCTTAAGAAATGCCGAGAATTTTAAGACGATAGTAAAAGTGTGCAGTACGTAAAATGCTTAACGCGGGAACAGTTACCATTTTTACCCAGTTGCCGGAAAATCAAGATTTTGCCAAAATCTCTCCACATTAAACCTGCCATAAAAACTCCCCAAGGGTATCAGATTACGTCTCGTTATGGTCGAAGCATGCTTGGCGCATGCATCTATAATGCTTATTATAGACTTCAGAAATTCCAAACTTCTTAGTTACAATACATGCAGTTCTGCAGAGGTGAACTTCCTTTACACATATATGAAAATCTATGTGAGAACTTTTACCTGTGTGTCCAACATATAACGACAGAAAAAGAGAGGACAGTTAGACAATAAATTGATGGCCTTTTCCAAACAATCTTACTCAAACCAGAATTGCTCAAAAGATGTTATGAATCTGTCCTCGAGAAACCTTAAAATAACTGCAGTACATTTTCTTTCGAAGGGATTAAAATGCAATCTTTCGGACTAGAAAAACCTGGACGTTTTTGCAAACTGGGAGTCCATTATATCAGTGGAACCTCTGACAGAAGATGAACGTTTCCCAATTTGAAATAGCACTGTACATGCTTTAAAGAAACGAAACCCATTCTCATTACTATCAAACGACGAAAGAAAAGCCCTAAAATCTCTCAAAACAGACAAAAACATCTTAATACTTCCTGCGGACAAAGGAGGTTCTACACCTATGTCAAATAACGCAGACAACGATAAAAAGATGCTGTCATTGTTTCAAGATAGGTCAACTTATAAACCTCTTGACGCAGATCCCATTAAAACACAGAATTGATCAATTTAAAAAGTATTTAAACGTCTTACAGGAAAGAAGCAAATATCAGGAGGTATTGTCAAATCTTTGAGACAAATTGAACCGACTATAGCTAAGATCTATGGACTACCTAAGGTTCACCAGCCAGAGGTGCCACTGCGACCGATAGTATCGTTAGTCGGTGCACCCAATTATAAGATTTCTAAGTAGTTTTTCCGCAGATTATACCCATTGACAATGAATTGTGAAACATCCATTGACAACTCCGTAGGGATTCTGGACAAATTACGAAGACTCAACATTGCAGCAGATGAAATAATGGTGTCTTTCGATGTTGTTTCTCTCTTCACTTCCTTACCATTAGATCTGGCAAGGCAATACACAGAAGAATTACTCCACGCTTATGACATGGACGTTCCTACATCTGCCTTGCTTGAACTCTTGTACTTTTGCCTAAAAACGAATTTTTTAATTCTCACAAGTGTTCTAGCAACAGCAAAAGGGAGCCCCTATGGGCTCACCCATCTCTGGCTTACTAGCAGAACTAAAGATTCAAAAATTAGAAGCTACTGCCCTACCACTGGTAAGCCCCAAGGTATGGGTACGCTTCATTGATGACACGTTTGTCATCGTTAAATGTGACCGACTGTAAATACTGCACAGTATTATTAATTCAACGATACGTTGAATAACCTTTACGCGCGAAAAGAAATAGACAACCAACCACCTTTCCTTGACGTCCTCGTACAACGAAAAACTGACGGGACCTTTGAAACATCAGTTTACCGAAAAGAGGCTAATGCAGATGTTATCCTACATAATGAGAGCAGCCACCCTGTCTCCACAAACGAAGCGCTGTCAACACACTCACCAATCGAGTGAAAACCCACTGTTCTACCAAGGAACTTTACCAAATTGAACTCAATTATCTATTCAAACTGTTTTCCAGCAAATGTTACCCTAGAGGTTCTTGTACATAGATGTATGAGACATCAAGAATTAGAAGAATAAGTTTGTTTCCATCATGCGCCCACAATAAAAAACTGGCGAACACTTACATCCATTAAGAACGTGTCTGAACTCGTCGAAAGTCACCCGCCGAAGCACCGAATCTACGTCGCGCACAAACCAACGAGTGCACTTCGAAACCAGCTTGTACACCCTAAGGATAGGTTTGGCAATTAAGACAAAAAAGAAGCCGTTTAAAAAATGCCGTGTAACAGTTTTAATGTTGTGTATTGTGGCTAAACAGGAAAGTCCCACTCTACACGCCTACACGAACATCAGTTTGCTGTAAAGAGACGAGACCACCTGTCTCAAATTACCATGCATACACTAGAAACGGGGCACAAAGTTGCATGGGACAAAACGCGCATTGTTGGCTTCTGCCCATCGAAGAGAGGCCGGGAATTCTTAGAGGTCATTCATTCTGATGACTCGTGCATAAATCAGCACATCGAATATAATGCCGTGTACAACAATTTTAAGGAAAAGCGGAAAAGGTGGTAGCCAATCCTATTGAGATGTCCAGCCACAATGACAGCTATTGGCAGGACTGATTCAGCAATATCGATTTTTCGACACGTTTTACATTTTAACTGTTTTTTGCACACTCACCACAAGTCTGACGACCTGGGATCCAGCGTCGAAAATTAACATAATAATTTTACTCATTGTTTCCCAAAGAACTTATTCACTTCAAATTATACTTCTTGGGATGCCCGTCTTCCAATTTATTAGTATAAAGATATGTAGAACTTCTAATGTGCTGCGTTTAAACCGTTGCCGATTATTGAAGTATATCTGAATTAGCAAATCAAAAACCCCCTGGATAATGGAACTTTAAACAGTATTACCGTGAAGACAGTTCGGTAGATGATGAGTGTGTCTTTGATAGATTATCTTCAAACGAAATCATTCGGCAGGTTAATTTCACTGTGGGTATTTTCAGTCAAGTGTTATAATGCTTTAGCTGTTTGCAGTTACATGCTGTATTTGGCACTGTCCTATTACCTGATGCCACGGCAGCTGAGGTTTCTGGATGAGAAATTATGAGCCCAGTGCTCACAGCAGTTTCACAGAAAACTTGCCCAACATCAACCTTACGGCATTTGCTTATTTTAAATTAGCGATTCAGAAATACCACATTTTATCAAAACTCTGTTCGTGACTGAATTATTCTTCTTTGGCGTTACCCCGTCATGCGTTGAAAATGTTGCGAGGATAGTAGGCCCATAAAATAAGCAATTAGATTAATAAGTAGAGGATGTTGACAGATGTTTAATGAGCCCTCCCCTAGCTGGCGAGGCTTCGGATCCCACCAAGGCCACCGAGTTTTTTTACACGTGGGTTTAATAAATTAG
Source organism: Schistocephalus solidus (assembly GCA_017591395.1). Lineage (NCBI taxonomy): Eukaryota > Metazoa > Platyhelminthes > Cestoda > Diphyllobothriidea > Diphyllobothriidae > Schistocephalus > Schistocephalus solidus. The sequence continues at coordinate 139,823 of WEDG01000437.1, read as the reverse complement.
TTTGTTCATCTACGACTTCTTTTCGTTATTGAACCGTCACACCTGTGCCAATGTTTAAATAGACTTCGGGTATGTCACTGGGCCTCTCATTTATATATTGCTCGGGAATATGACTGGTATTCGTATAAATGAAAGCAGGCAAAACTGACTGGTAAACATGCAGTCTTGATTGTTCCCTTTTTTGGACATGGTGCTGAATAAAGTTAGTGACTGCGATATTCTACGGCGTTATTCGGGGTCATACCACGATTTCGGGAGCTTCGTATCACGAAGGTTGAAGTGAAATGTAGTGCGCTGGAGGACACTATGCGTGAGGAGGATGTGTTTCGACAGAACATGTTTCCTGATTGATCCCCTGCTAAAAATATGGTCAAAAGACCACAAACGCCTTGGTTGCTGACAGCGAGAAAGAAAAGGCTTTTGATCAGGATTCGGTTTCAAGGAGATGCAGGGAGGGAGATTTTACGAAGGCACTTAGATCAAGCTGTATCAAGGACCTGTCTAGCAGCTGATGCTTGTTTAATGTGCTCGACTAGCGTTTCATTCTACATGGCTAAACAAGGACAACCTGCAAGCCCTTATCATTCATGTGCTGCTCTAACGCTGAATATATATGCTTATCTAAATTATATACAAAGTCCTACGGGCAGGCTTTTTTTCCAAAAAAAGAGTGAAAATCTCTCAGCCCGGTACGGAAAGAGCCAAATAAGGAACGCTTAATCCGCTATGCTCGTGCATATGGTAGATACCGACCACTGAGCAAATTTCAGAGGACCCCTCCGCATGATTAACTAGGTTTCAGCAAGCTATCCAAAAAGCATGAATTTCGTTTTTTCGGTTACGGTAGGGCAGCTGCAATCAGGTTGCGCAGCCAAGTCCTTAAGAACTTCATACAGGGTATGCGTTTGCCATGGCCCAAAGTTCCCAAGACAGCTGCGCGCATATACTTATCCTTCGGTTTGTCCGCCATCTTCTTGTCGCCGATAAATCAACCTTGGCTGTTTTTTTATTTCCAGTTGCAGCAGACATTTTTTACTTAACTGCATATTGTAATTTTTTAATCATAAATTGGAATGTACAGTCTATAAGAGGACGGATCAAAAGCAGACGTTTACTCAAAAAATTGTGTTTAAACCTTCTATTTTAGTCAATCACATGATCCACACTCTTCTAGAAGATAACAGACACTTACAGCTGTAAATATCACTTTCCTCAGGTTTGAATGGCTTAAAGTGTATGCTCTCTTCATTGTGAACGGGTGTTGGAGTAAAATAGATTTCATTTAAGATACACGTCCTCGAAAGCGGGCAAGGAATGGACTGTCCACCAAAGGTCTCTTTCAATTGCACTTCCGGTCATCTCTGGTGTAGCGCGAACTGTCTCGTCCGTCGAATAGTGCGAGAAGCCAGGAAAGGTAGCCTGTCACATTTGGCTTCAGCTCTTCTACACTCACAGGTGGTTTGAATGGACAGTATGCGCATGTTTTCCAGAATACTTGTATTACGAAACATTCACTGCACATCAATTTTCAACGACGAATATCCTTTCAATCAATTTACCAACTTTATCTTACAAGTCATTTATTTAAATTGTAATTCGCTTCGTCGTTCTGCAAAAATAAGTTTGCGTTCTGTATGTCATCGCATTTCACGAGTTCGGCCGCTTAGACTCTCTGCTCTTATCTACTTGATTCGATGGCAAGAAAGTTTCAAGACTAATAAAAGACTCGCTGAATGACTCGGTCCCCACAAAATATACCAGGCTTCTTAAATTATTCCGTTAGAAATTTTCAAAATGTAAACTGTAATGACACACTTCACGAGTTTTGTTACTTAATAAGCGCACTAACTTGCAGCAATAAAGATCAAATGCACTTGCAAATAAGTGCTTCCGGAAATTTGTTCTATATAAGTATTGGTTGGTGTCGGTTATGCTATCAGCGCATCCCACACCAGCCTTTTAGTTTTTTCTCGCCCCACCGTTGATGTGCGATAAACAGGGGAGACGAGGGTTATGCGAGAGTTTGTCTCCCTGAAGCGCAGCTGATGTATGTCTAGCTAGCTGGCAGCTACTAAGTGTTCAGGTAGTTAAGTCCAAAAAGTGAGTGACGGCTTGCAATTTGGTCTCCTTAAGATATTCCTTTCAAAGTTCTCCCAGGCATTGGAGCAAAGTTAAAGATATCGCGTATTTGTCTGACTTTTGGATATCGCACCTGTAGACAGAATGACAGCCACCCGCTTACGGTAGTCTCAGCACTTAAACAGGATGACAAGCCAAGTGCAAAGAAACGGCTTCTGTATGAAACCTGTAGGCTCCAAGCAGCAATCGCTTCTACAACGTACGACCGTTCAGGTGTTCACGATTATGGTTGAGGCAATTATTTTAAAGCTTTTCGAACATTCTGACCTAGAAAAGGGGTTTTTTTGCGATATACTCCACTGTTGATTTTATTAATTTAACTCGAAGTACGTGAGTGCACAAACAATTTTTTTTAAATATATTCAAAGCCCAGGCATTCATATGATTAAAGGTGAGCTCAGTAAGTGTGATGTCTTTTTTAAAAACCATGCTCATACCAGAGAGTGTCAGACAATGCTTAGAGGTACGAACGTTAAGCGAAATACTTTTAACACTTTCTTATATTTCATAGTGACATTCCATATGCTGAGAGTAATAAACCAGAGTCTACAAATGTATGATTATTTATTATTCAAACATTTAAGATGTAACTATGTATATGTGTCCATAACCCGAGGACTTTCATAGGCAGTCGGTATTTAGTAGTGCCATTGAGTTGCTCATTTTTCAAACAGGACTGCAAGACTAATGGCGTTTGACATTAGATGGATTGCTTACTTATGATTCCTCCAAGTTTGTTTGGCCTGACCTGGGCTGATTCAATCCCTTGATCATGTCAACAATAACCACTTTGCTATAGATAATACGCTTTTGTTCAATTTCTGACGTTCTCTTTTGCAGGTCCCACGTAGCTGAATTAGGCAATCTTCTGGCAACATACCGAGCTCAGTCTGTTTCCCAAGTAATCATGAAGACTTTATCTCGCCTGACTACTACTTTTATGTTCTCAAAGGTTACGAAGGTGTATGTTCAGATCTGTTTGCTATAATTTATAAGTTTCGCCGGCGCAGTTGCATACTTAGAAGCCAAATTTCCGCCATATTTGAGAGCTCTGATAGAGCTTCCTCGGCGTAAATAAAACCTTACCGTCATTACTTCTGCTGGTTGAACTCTTTGGTTATATTTTGTCTAAAAAGAGTAGAATACGCATAAAAGATTATAAGAGGGCAGGTTTCAGGTGGTTTTGCATTTATAAATATCGCGAAATTTAGCTCTCTACTTGTGACAAGTAGGCTCGTTTCGAACCCTCATACTATTTAATGGATAGGCCATCACGAGACATTCAGTCTGCAACTTCAGTCCCGATAAATTTCCAATTCAACTTAAGGACGATGAAACTGATGTGGCAGATGCCTGCAGGTTATTTCTAGCAACGTGACTTTCCTACCCACAACCAAATCTAAGGCCGTCTCTCAGGTAAATAAAATGGCATTCAGTGTAAATGTCTGCCCATATGTGCGTACAACCTTAAAAAATGTGTACAGTATGGAGGATTCTAAACCATGAAAGTCAAAATAAGTACCAGTTGACCACCGCTCTTATCGTTTTCTTGATGGCAAAAACAACTTGCATCTTCGTTTCTCTCCTCTATATTCTGGATGTCTATTTGATCTAAAATATAAAGGTTTTATCTCTTCGTTCTTAACGTGCACCGATAGATTGATATTGTTTTTTTCATTTCCACCCACATCAGCGTCTTGAGCGACAAAACTGTCCAAAAAGTAGGGTTATTTGAAGGTGTTTGGATGTCGGAGGAGTGTTCCAAAATTTTCTTAAAATTTTAGCCGATTAAAAGAAAGAATAGTTGGATAGAGACGTTATGATGATCAGCTCTTAAAGCGGTCTAGGACCGCAACTTAATCGAACCACGCCGCTGTTCAGGTCACGGAGAAAGTACAGTTCCCGAAAGGCTGGACGAAGTAATTCCGCTTACCAATTCATTTTACGTCTTTCCTCTAGGTATTAAGAGACTTCGTCAGTAATGTTCTTGTTTCTATAATACTAGCCGTTGTGCGGCTGCTGACGGGGCTCAATTATGAGCAACAAACCGAATGAGTCCCGTAACCAATCATTAACCGATGCAACAAACCGAGTGAGTCCGTTAACCCATCAGTGAGCTTTCATTAACCGATGCCATTTTTCTCGATCTAGACAAGTATAACAACGACCCTGTGGGCCAGTGGGTAAGAACGTTTGACTTCTTATCAACAGGTCTGGGGTTCCAGTCTCGGGTTGGTTTGGGTTGGATGATGACGACTAATAGGCCAGAAATGTCAATCCCAGTCTCCCTTGTCTTTTTCGGTAATTGTCAATGTTCAGATAATTGAGAGTCGTCATACCATTTAAACCAAAAACTATTTAACATCAGCTCAAGCTATTTATTTCATGCATGAAGTGTTCTAACTCACCTTAGTTAGACAACAATTATGCCAAGTTTCTGTAACCTCGACGTGTGCTACGTTCACGCACTCCTTTTACGTCTTAGGTTTGCATAAAATGTGATGCCAATGCAGCTATTCGTGAAAGAGAGTATTTTTTCCTTTTTCTTTGGGCTGCTACACAAAAACGCACATTGCACGTTTTACTTCATTTCCTCTCAGATTGAATGTCGGGAAGTACAGTATCGGCGCAACAACTGTCTTGTTGTATTTTTGAGGGATTTGCTGTTAACAGAAATCTTTTATCCAAGAACGCCTATTCGCAAAGTTTTGGAAAATATTTTTATTAGATGCTGGTTCTTTGGCTCTGTTTATCGTTTTTGAATATCACGAAAAGCTTTCCGCCAATTTATTTTAAGTGCTTCGCTACCAGACGTGTACGAAATAGGAAATTCTTTGCAAGTTGTCTGTAAAATACAGTTGCTTTCCAAAGGGCACTGATAGCCAATGGGAAAAAAATGTGTTAATTAATAAGCCCTGCTTTTATAAGAAAGATAATAACAGCCAGCCAGAAATGAGAGACTTCAAAACTCGCATGCTGGCGTGGCTGGAAGATGTTTATAGTAGGCATGAGGATAATCAATATTTCAACTACACCTAAGTAATATTTTCTACCTGAGAACACATTTCAGATTGTTGGCAAACATTTCATTAAATAGGTTGCATGCCCGTTAATTTCGATTGAACGATATATAATATTTAAAGTACTGGCCTAGGTTTTTTCTGAAATTAACATTGATTTTCTCAAAGCTTTTGACCGTTGTCCACACGACTAACAACCTTCTCACGTTCCATTTTTTGGGAATGGTCAATCACACGATTCTTACCACTAGAAAATATTTGACCGTGGACAGATGATACCAGTTGATTGTTTAATTTAGCACATACAACGTGGAGATGAAGTGCGTTTTATGAACACGAAAACTGACTGCAAGTTGCATTCCAAGTGTTTTGCTTAACGGTTTGGTTACAGGATAAAGCAACTCCTTGAAGTTAAGTCGAGTGGTCAATGTATTTGATTATTTGTCAGATTTTCACGTAATCGGCCACACAGAGAATATTCATAATGAAGTTGCTTAAATATAATTAGTGTTTATATCTAGCTCTATTTAAAAACGGTATCTATTCGTATTTTCTATCCATTTCTCATTAAGGCCTTTGTAATATGATGTTTTTCATCCCATAAAAATGCAACAGCGGGTCCCTCAAGCTTACTGCCGGATGGCATTAAGAATTATGTTTTAGATTTTTTGTAACATACAGGGCCTTGATATTTTACAGCAAATTAAATCGTATACTTAAAACGACCTTTTTCAGTTAGTTTGCCTCACTTTCGCGAGTATCGCCATGTCGTCTGTACTCGGTCAGATGTTTGTAAATCCTCGGTTAGCCTAAAGTCAATTCTGTTTTCTGGCATATACTTTTTGAAGTTTTGGGTTCATCCACATCAGAAATCTGCTTGAATTTATGTCTTTGTCTTAAATACCTCAGGCAAATAATTCATCTCGTCAAGGAACTGAAAATGGTCCACTATTTTTCAACCAGTACACGTCTTGCACATTTATGCTGATTTAATCTCAAAAATTGTCATTTACATCTAAGACACATTAGCTGTAAATAATAGGGAACATTCAGAGCGCATCATAGTCTGATTTTTGGATTCCACTGGCGAGTGATCTCGAAGACTTATATCGCTATTCTACACTTGAGTAAAGAAAAATACCCGTCCGTTAGCAAACACGTGTTTCAAGTAATTTATCACGGGAGAGACACATTAACATAAGAAAAAGATTCGTGATTTAGGTACACGTATATATATATGTATATGTATGTATGTATGTATTTATGTATGTATGTATGTATGATATATATATATATATATATATATATATATATATATATATATATATATATATATATATATATATATCGCGTTCATCATCTCCTGAAGAAGACGAAGAAAAAGAGAGGGCGAGTTCATGGATTGTATTGTATTTGTACTAACGTTTCGAAAGCCTTCTCGCTTCCATCATCAGAGTAAAATGCTTGCTGCTCCTGGTGGTATTGAGATAGTCCGTCTCTCCGCGTACCTCGTATTATATCCATGGTGGACGCGTGAATTTTGACCTGCCCGATCGACGCTGACTTCCTTAGACCTCCCCGAGGTTGAACGCCGGCGGGCTCGCGTGTCTGCTGTCCCCTTTGGAGCCGTCGTAGGTTTAGGCAAGGCAGCGTGCCTGTTAGCCTCCCCCACGTCAATCAGCGAACTGATCAGTCGTTGCTGCTCTCTTGAGTTGTTATCCGTTTTACGGGCACATTCGTGAGGCAGTGTTTGACGTTGGTCATGTGAACTTTAGCCGCCACCCCGCTTTTCCGTGAGCCTGGGCTCTCGGTTCCGTGTGCTCGTTTGCCTTATTGGCCCTGGCCGAACTGATCCGAGCCGTGTATAAAGCGCCTGGTAGGCGGGATGTTAGTCTTTAGCTCGGTTGAGTGTGTCAGTCGAGGACCAGCTCTCGAGCACCAATCTGGCAATCTTCTCATTGGTTCGGCCAATCACCCTTGTTTTCTCAAAGGCGCAATCATGGTTCAGCTGTTGCGCGTGACTATAAACCAAAGACAACTTGTCTTTGCGGTTGATTGCAAGATGGTGTTCATGCAACCTTGTGCCCAGGCACTTGCCCGTTTCACCAACATACCTTGCATCACAATTTTGGCATGGTATGCTGAAGACCACTGCTGATTGTTCTGTCACTGGTAGCGGGTCTTTGGGCTTCATGACTTGCTGTCTGATGGTTCATTATGGTTTATGAGCCACGCCAATCCCAAAAGGTTTTAGGATTCTTGCAGTCGCCTCTAAAACGTTCCTCATATAGGGGATTGCGAGCCAAAACTTGTGCTTCTCTTCATTTGACCGCTCAAACTGAGGCTTCCTGAGGAATTTGCGGATAAAGGACTTTGGATAACCGTTGGCTGTATAAAGGGCATGTTAGTACTCCATCTCCTCCTTCTTCCCACTGTTGTCACTGCAGTGTGTTTGGACACGTCGGAAGAGGTTTCTGACACAACTGCGTTTGTGGCCAACAGGGTGGTTGCTTCGGAAATGGAGGATACGCCTAGTTGGTTGCCTTACGGTAGACCGTTGTCCTTATCTTCCCGTCTGCCAGCTTTGTAACTTGGACGTCAAGGAAGGGCAACTGATTGTTGACTTCTTCCTCCATGGTAAACTGGATGTTGGGAAAGATTGAATTCAACAATGCCCTGAAAGCCTGCAAGTGACTCCTCTTGATTATGACGAACGCGTCGTCGACGTATCTGGCCCAGAACTTCGGTGGGCATGAGCTGAAGACCAGCTGTTCAAGCCTCTAACAAACTGCTTCGGCAATTAGTCCAGACAGAGGCGAGCCCATTGGCGTTCCCTTTCTTTTGCTCGTAGACATGGCCGTTGAATGTGAAGAACGTCTTAAGACACAGTTCTAGGAGTTTCAATGATATGCACTCGTTTGAGTTTTTGGTCGGTCTCGTTTTATTTTTGATGGAGAAAACCGTCGATAGTTTCGATAGCCAATGCGGGTGGGATATAGGTAAATAACGAGATCACGTCAAAGGACACCATCACCTCGTCTACCTCTACTTCAAGATGTTTGATGCGCATTAAGAACTCGTCAGCAGACTTCACTGTCCACTGTGAATTTTTTGGTTAGGAAAAAAGGTCGCTGATACAAGCACTTTGACAGCCCAAAGGTTGGGGTGCCACGTAAGGAGACGATGGGGCGTAGGGGCACTCCTGGCTTATGAACATTTGGCAGGCCGTAGAAGCGTGCCATCGCGGAATCAGTGGCTTTTGTGGCTAGCGCTTTTCTTCGCGTGAGAGCTCCCACCTTTCTCAGCCTATCGACCTTCTTGTTTATGCTGTTTACGAGCTTTCTGAAGTCACTAGGTACTCGATAGCACAAAGGATTCCGTGTCTATCAAGAGATTACTCAGTTTTGCCCCATACTCATACTTATCCATGACGACAATCAAGCGCCCTTTGCATGCAGGCAGGGTTACGATGTCCTGTTTTTTCGTATTTTCAGAATTTCTCGTTCTTCTTACTTTAAAATAGTTGTATGACTATGGTGCTGGAGGAGCAGATTTGCCACTTGTTGCCGCATGTCAATTTTGCAAAAGAAGGGGACACCAATGGGCTCGCCTCTGTCTTGACTTATTGCCGAAGCAGGTTGTTAGAGGCTTGAACAGCTGGTCCACAGCTCGTGCCCACCAAAGTTCTGGGCCAGATACGTCGACGACACGTTCGTCATAATTAAGAGGAGTCACTTGCATATATATATATATATATATATATATATATATGAATAAATGCAAAACGGGATGCCACGATTTCGTCGCTGTCGCAGTCTTTTTCCCGGATATCGAACGCCCATCCTACATTGCGTTCTCCGAGACTTTGCCACTGTTAATTTCCCTCTAATTATGGCACTTTTTACGGCCCACGTTTATACAGTTAATAGCTCTTCCGTATGAACCCATTCAGGTCATTCCGACGCTGTACTCACTCTATCGTGACATAGGACATGCGCAATTTAAAGTTGAGACATAGTTCATTATTTTAAAAAATGCCGGCCAAGAAAATGTGTTTTTATGATGGGCCGACGTTGCTCCCAACGTCCAAAGCTGGGTCCTATAATAAAAGATAGATATTGGTGAGCGATGCATGTGAGTGTCTTAATAAATGGAATAAGTTATGATAAGCAAGCAATAAAATACAAGATTTACGTACTCACCAAAACTTCAGTATGCACGTTTATCAGTCACTAACACACAATTCATACTCGTCTTTCCCAGACCAAACATGTCAAACTATCCTTTTCAAACAGTTTATCATATCTGCTGCAATTTTTCTAATTACGAGCCAAATGTAGCTAACGTGTCCAACGCAACCCAAAACTTCAAATCCTCAGTTGGGGCAATAAACCACCAACCTCATAATTTAACGTACTTCAGTTAATCTTATGCAGATTGAAAGAGCATTTTGAAACTAGAATTATATATGCGAATGAAATACACGAATGTTTAAATAACATTTAATTCAGGCACAGTTAGCGAGTTGATATATGATCATCAAAGATGAATCCATGGAGGCCTTTCCGGTCAATACGATCAACGGTGTCAGTTTGTTCAATTTGTTAACCATCTCGTCAGAGAAATATTTGATCTACACAAGAAGTTTGGTATTTTTTGCTTCTATTTTTATTGGAAAACCTGAAGACTGGTTCTTCGGGCCAGTTCTGGAGATGACCAAAAGGAAGGGCACAGTAAAGCTCTCTGGCGACTGCATAGGTCACGAGCATGGGTGCCCAAGAAGTGCCCAATCAATAAACATATGTATATCCACTCTGTGTCTTCCATAGGTGAGGGGAGAGAGTATTCGTCTTTCGTATGGAAGGAATTGCCATTCAGTGAATATTTTCTTTGTGCTTCTTTTACTGTCTTCATAGCGATGTAATTTTGTTCAGAACAGCAATGCCACGTCTAAACGCAGCACTTTGATCCTCGCTGACCAAATTCTGCCAACAATCAACTGGAATTATCTTCGTCAAAATTGAGCAAATATTGGCTGATTGCGCCTAAGATTCACAGAGCCATTTTTTATGCCTTGATTTCATAAGGCTTGGCGTTCAGAGCTGACGTTATCCACACATCTAGGCTGTTCTTTGTCTAAGTCGCTTCGAATTTGTGACCTCCAACGAAGTTACGGTACTCAAATCCTGTCACCTCCCTATTGCTATATCGAGATTGAGTAGCTCGACAATTTTTAAAATTGAGCTTTTTAACCCAGTTGTCACAATAGCCTTTTAAAGCTTGCAATATATTTTGCATTTAAAAGCATATACTGACCGGTTTACTGGTTTCCGCGATAAAAACTTATCGATAACCTGCGCAAAAGGAGAAACGATCACTTAAACAAGAACTTTATTAACCTGATGTTGTGGCTTCTCACTCCTGCAACGTCATATTTTTGTCCAGGTGTGGATATCTAATAAAAATTCCTTTTCATTCTGAACAAATTAACGCTCGAGCGCAAATAAGACATGTGTCGCGCGCTTAGCTGCCTGCAGTTGCAATATCTATTACGATATCCCGCATTCTGTCAAACTGCCATTGAGGTTATTTGACTGAGACTTGTCACGTGAATAATTAAACCATTATCATTTTTGTGATTTGCAAGAGAAATAACCACACTTCCTCTAAATAATTTTTGGTTTTTTTAATAGTTTGACTGTGTTAAGATCAACGTTCTGCTTATTTGACGTATTGCGCTTGTATGCGACTGTCTATGATGATGGGTTACAGTGAGAATCTGAACCACCAGGACATTTAACTTATTTTTACAGCGAGTGCACATTCTTGGTATGAACTTCCTTCTGGAAGTAACCTTTGCGCTTCTATCGGCTCTTCGCTATTTGTGCTTCGTAGGTAAGTGAACCCTCTCTAGCTCAAAATTCATTTACACGCCTTTCGGCTTTCTCTCGGATGTCGCAGTTCTTTACTGTCCGGCATATATTTATGATTGGATATCTTAATCTAAGCGCGAACGCAAAATACATTTTAAATTTCATGACGCAGTCATCAGGAAAGGAAGAAAATGGCCATTTGATGAGGTAAAGGAATGACTTTGCGAACCTGCCTATAATTGAGCATAGCAGCCAGGGTTTCAGTGAAGTCAAAATCTAAAATCCAATGTCCTTCTAAGCGTCACGGACTGGCAATGGAATTCCCTTTACGTGGTAGGCCATGTGGTTAGTATTTATGTTCTTGTCAATTCCTATAAAGCAAAACTTTGAAGCCTTATTGACAAACGCTGATTATTCGGTTATTGCTCGAGTCGCGTTACTTTCGCCTAGGAACGCCCTTTATCAGCAAAATTTCAGGCGACGCTATATATTTTGAAATAATTGACAGACATCACACGTTATATTTCATTTCACTGACGCAGTTGCTGGCGTACTTACTCAATATGGTGAGATGGGCAAGTTCACAGTGTCAAAGAAAACCGATGCGAAGCAAAATCTTAGCTGACTTCTGGCCACCTGCATAATCAAATTGGTAATTTTCGATTTGAGAGCCTCCAATACAGACTAGCAGCTTAACACTTACTTCTATACGGTTAAATCTGCACAGAAAGCAAGTTTGCGACATGAAATCGACAAAATTTTTAGAATATACAGAGACTTGATATGTCATATTCCTCCTATCAAATGGTAAAATCCAGCACTTTAAACAGAAGAGAATGTGTGCCACATAGGATCTGCCTTTTTGGCAAACACGCTTAAAATCTCTAAGCAGCTGTTTTTCATGAACATTTTATTTTCATAATAAGATTTCCCAAATTTGTGCCATAAATGGAGGTTTGGCTGATTGATCTGCGATTTTTTACGGAGATCCATCGTTCACCCTTATCTATTTAATCGTTGTGATTACTTTGAGTTCGTTAGCAGGAAAGTGATTTAGCTACTGTCTCCACGTCTTGACTTTATTGTTAATGTATGCGCCAGTTTTTCGTGAAAATGGAAATGGATCACTATAAGCATTGTAACCCTTCTCGAAATCATGCCAACTGCTCACTTACCTCTCCAGAAAATACGGTTTCCCTATCAGAGTGTGAGGTTTCAGCCTCCTTCTGGTTAAAATTGTGACAAATAAATTTATTGTTTAAGTCGCAGTTCACATCGACACCAAAAGGGCAAGTATTTCGAAAATAGGACTACGCGACCGTTTTTTATCTTGTGAGGTGTTGGGGCAAACATAATATCTCAACAATATTGTCATGCAATTTCAAGAGAATCCTTTCAAAGCCTTCAAAGCGGGACGTGGTAAGTTAATAATAACTTGATTGTTTTGTACAAAAGACACACAACGATGGTGACTTCTGAGCTAGGCACGTATGTCAAGCGTCAAATAAATGTGGGTCATAGGAGGACAGGATATTCGGATACGTAACCAGTATTTATAACTCCCTAACAGGGGCGTATCGGCAGTTGGGTCACTATTCGGCGACGAAAACCTCGAGGCTAATGAAGCCTGTATTTATTTGTTCGTCAGCTTACCTGTGCGGTAAAGACATAAGTGTATGTTGACTATTCAAATAAGCGAACATGTTTTAGTTACGCCTTCATCCTCACTCCCCTTCTTGTCTCTTCTAATAAATTGGTAGCCAAGCATGATTGACACGCGGACGTCCAAGCGTTTGGAGATGAGAAAGAAACTAACTTGGTTGCCAATAAAAATCAAAACTTTAGTGCGTTGGCAGCGTTTTAATTGTGATTCAATGTCTGTCCGTTTCCGAGGCGAAAGTCTTCCAGCAGTCCAATTGCCTCAGTTGGTTCGAAAATTTTGGTCGAAAAATCCCGAAACCTGCCGCTTGCACGTAATCAAGGGAGTTCCCGAATAACAAAGCTATGACATCTATCCGAATAATTAATAGGTTTTCTGCTGAGCTATCTTTCTCCAGGTGTCTAGTGGTCTAATGATATGCGCTACTTATGGCCGAATATATGCTTTTTCACAAATTTGCTTAATCGCTGATTCATGACTTTGACCATAATGAATGATGCGTTCCTTAACGATTCTCGTGTTTTTCCTAGAATAACCACTCACAATTGACTGCCAGATAGCTTTGACTTTTGCCATAATATTTCAGTTGTCCTCTAGGTTTCTGGTTCCCTCGCTGGCTAGATTCTTTCTCATTTTCATTGTTCGTTTTAAAGTTGCCATTGCAGCTAAAGAAGACGTGAGTTAGGTATTTCTTCCTATTTCTGGTTACCTTCCAGTGGTATGATTCATATTTTTAATTTTGTCGTAAGTAAAGGATAGCATAATCTTAATGTTTTTGATATCTGTATAAGGAGCACTGATCTTCGCGTCCTTTTTATAAAGAAAAATATTTTCGCTAGAAGCGACAATTGCGTGAGCCACGAACTATTGGAATAATAGTATTATGTTCTTTTTTCGTCCAAAAGGCCAACAAACTACCCGCTGCGCATTCATTGTTGAGACTTTGCTTGCGCAAAGTACATAGTTAGCACGTGGAGAACGCGTGGATGACCACTGTTCCTGGCATTTAGCTGGCGACTCTAATTCCCAAAATTTTCGCAAGGAGAACGATATCTGGCAGCCAGGAAACGGACTGCAGGCCAGCATTGAACCACAAGCGACCACTTGCAAAGCGTGTGGAAACCGATAATTTTGACAGGCATGCAGGCACACAATAACAGCATAGCAACAGCTTACAGCAAAATCTGGCCTGACGGACGATTATAAAACTATGTAAAATTATCGACGATCCATTTAGGAACTGCCAACTGTGACATGCCTGAGGTTGTCTAGTGACTTAACCCTAAAGACACTGCCAAACCTGGTCAATCCAATGCAATCACGAACTCGTTCCCTGAGTATGAAATTTAGTGAGAGTCCGAAACGTCAGCCTTATAAAGATCTTATTCCGGTTAACATGTCTCCTTCTTAGCGACCACTTTCTGGAACTCGCTTCTTCGTTTGTATTAGAAAATGTTCAAATCTGTGCTTTGTGAGCATCCATGAATTTCAAATTCTTTTATATTACTGTTAGTGGCAAAATACTCAATGTCATACCTATACGTTTCTCCACTTCTTAGTGCATTATCTACCCAGTTTATTCAGCTAATCGCTATTTACTGTACTGAGATAAAAGTGCAAATGTTTTTATTTAAATTAAATTACAGCAAAATATATAACGCCCACATTAAAATAAAGGGCACAGCCCTACCAGCACATGGCCCCGCCAGTAGAGGGGGCGGAGAGGGGGCCAGACGGGGCCAGAAAGGGGCCAATCAAATTCGACTTTCAGGCCATTTGTAAAATATGGTTTGGCTTCTTTTAAAGACTGGAATAGGTGTTAATTTTTGAATTTAAACCAATATAGGTAATATTTATAAGATAAAATACTGTTTAAGCCTAATTAAAGGGCACTTTGATGAACTGATTTTGGATGGTTTGTTTGAGTCAGCCATTTAGACGCCATTTTTCTACTAAGCGCGTGCTGGCCTGCCGTGTTACTTGTACAACTGACCTGTTGTTCTCAAAGCTGCTGATACTAAGGTAGATAATCCAGAGGCCTGGAGATGTTTTATAAGATAATTAGCCACCTTTTGCCTTTTTAAATTTCATTTCTAGTTACGTATGCTCTAGTTAAATGTAAAATATCAACGGTTAATTTTTGTAGCTTACTAAAATCTTATATATGCCCTCATATCATTTATATATTGTTTTTCTGCTATCCGTGCATAGTAACCATGGAAGCGTAAATATTACGGAATAAAGAGGTGCACCGTGTATAAAGAGGGTATTGCGTGCTATGCAGGCGTATCATGCTGCTACCGAAGTTGCAGATGGTCGCTACCATCTTCGTCGTTAGCGTCATACCCCTCACCGGAGCCTCAAATGCCCGGAACTCTTTCCCGAGGTTTCAAATGGTAGGTTTTTCGAACAACTTTATTCTGTGTTGGAATCCAGAATCCATAGGGGTCACGGAAGAATCAAGCCAATAACGTGGCAGATGTTTTGTAGCTGATTTGCAGGACAACTGCCAGAAGACGAACATGCCGTTTGCAACCGTGATAGCTTTGTTGGATATGCTCCGTCCTTACCACGCTGAGGTTCCGAAGGACCCAAGAACGTTATTGCGTACTCCACGTTCTTGCATTAACAAGGTCCTGAAGAAGGGGAGCAATGTCCTTATGGGCCTTGGGCGTGGTTTATGGGATGAGTTAAACCACCGCCGAGACCGTGCGTTCTGATATCTATTACCGCTAACGGAATACAGTACCGTCCGTTTGTTGACTACTGTGACTTTTTTACAACATCCATTTCTTCTTCTAGCCTTTTCATGTTTAAAGCCACAACTTTGGCAACTAGTCCTTTGACTGCAACCCTATCTGACATTATATGTAAATATGTTGCTTTTAACATTGATGATCACTTTATTTTCATTCCATTGTTGCACACATTCCAAAAACAATGACTGTTTTCAAACGTTTTTACGTATGAATAAGATTGCAGTAAGAACATTTGACATAATTTTTATTTTTAGGCCTATTAATGATGAGAATATGCCTGGCCCATCTATGCCTGCAATAACACCAGTACGACCTTCAACGTCGTCCACTTATCAGTAAGCATTTTTTTACTAATGTCTACCTCAGACTACCAACTGAGCGATCTGACGATTTCTATTCATCATCGATCAAGAAACTACGAAAAGACGTGGATTTGCTACGGTACGACTTTTGTCATTGTTGTTAACCTTAATCTAGTCAAAAAGTTGATATCATAGCAGAAAGGCAGGTTCGCAACATGGAACAACTGTGGGCTGCCTTGAACGAAACGCGTCGGGATATAAGGGCGATGGTTGTCCCCAAAACAGCTATACAATCAATCAGTCGATTGCTGAAATGAAAGATAGGTCGTCCGGAACATGTTGACATGTTTCATTGGACCCCCCCTGTGTCTAAACATCTGCTGGGCCGGCTCCACTTTCAAGCGGTCATTTATTGGGTGCCCGTTCTATAAAGTTTTTACAGGTTTGTCTAAACGTTTCCCTAACTTTCTGCAGAAGCCATTTGCCGAAATACCAGCTTCAATAACTGTTCCACGGATGTTATTCGCAGAACAGCTATTGACTGGTTCCATGGGGCTAAAGATAGGTATGGTGGCAGATAAAAACGCCGGGAGGCAACTGAGAAGGTAAAACTACTCCATTGAATTGATCCAGCATACTTATTCAGCTTCCGGAATGTCTCAACAGTAGTCCAAATTGCTGCAACGCAGTCTACTCGCCCGAAAAAAGGTAAAAGTATCTCAATGTCCTTACACCAACATATTTCTTATTTTGTAGTGATATTTATTTTAATCCTTACTTTGTTATTAATAACTCTTTTCATAATGTTCCCCACGGTAACCAACATATTTATTATTTTGTGGTGATATTTATTTTAATCCTTACGTTGTTATTTATAACTCTTTTCATAATATTCCCCACGATTACCAACATATTTCTTATTTTGTAGGAACCACCACCGGATAACGCCAACCATGTGGATAAACACTGACAAGTTTATCCAACGCATGTACAGTTTAATTTATTTTTTTATAATAAACTACTTTGCAAATATCATCTCCACATATCCTATTTCATGAGTGAGTTGGTACTTCGCAGTAATGGCTTGAAGGAATCCAAACGTAAGCCATATTATTTGTTTAAAATTGGGCCGTTAATAGAACAATAATTATGGGTATATAAGTAGTGGCCGATAAGGATAGGGAAGGTTATGGGCGCTGGGCGTACGGTATAAAGGAAAAGGGGCTGCTAATGCGAGAAAATCGTGGGGTCCCGCTGCGCAAATTTTTCCAGTGAGGGGGCCAGAGTGGGCCACACCGTCCAATTTGCCCCGTCTGGCCCCACCAGTTAGCCCCACCTGGCCCCTTTATAGCCCCGCCTGGCCCCTGGGCCAGAGGGGGCTAGGCGGGGCTGGTGCTGGTAGGGAGGTTAAGTATAAGTGATTATACGTATATACGTTAGCTTCAAACTGTTGTTGGTGTTATGCGTCTGTTTTTTTACTTATCGGATGCCTATTAGTTTATTAACCATGCCATTTCTACTGTTACAAACGTTTGTTGTTTCTTATTTCCATGTCCCATATTGATAATTCAGAGTGTTTTTTTACCATAATTTTTCCGGTCTGCACAGAATCCTTTGATAAAGATTGTATAGTAAGCTATTGAAATTCCTTTAAATGTGGCGAATTTTGTTTTTGTCTTATACATGTATAGTTAATTTGCTAAAATTTGCATTGCTCTGACCTTGATTTGATAAACGTATACGTTTTCAGGCTGTATTTCAGTTTGCTGTGTTTGGTTGTCCCTTACTGACTGTATGTGAAATATGATTCCTGCTCGATCTACCACTGCTATTGCCTCAGTACAGTTTCGAAAACGCGAAACATATCTGAATAGTTTAAAATCTCGTCTCAGAGATTATCTAAAGACGATAACCGAAAACTTTGAACTTATATTGGCGCGTGCAAAGGTAACCGTATGTATATAAATGCTCTTCAATTCTTGTATATCTTATTATGTTGATTATTAATTATGTTCTAACGGTTATCTTGCTCTTCTTTATAAGGTTGAGAACTCAGATGTTATCGTACGTCTGAATCCATACACACAAGCCGAGCAAGACAATTTTGAGATGAACGTTCGATCATGTAATATCGTAAGTTTGGTCTCTTTCCCCGTATTTTAAGCTAAAATTTAACAAATTTTCCTTCGTTTTAAACTTGCATACTTCAAATACTTAAATCCGGAGCACAGCAAATCGTTAAGTTTCTTACACAGGTTTTTGGTGAAGTTATCTGTTTATTGACTCGCGTATGTCCATTACCTAATTTATTTATTACAATTAGTATATTGTTCTTTTCAATTGTTGCCCAGTCGGTCTGTAATCTCGGTTTCCTCTTTTTTTCTTTTCATATTTTGGTTTCTATACTCCATTATAACAGGCAATGACGAACTTTGGTTCCATTTCCACAAGAATTAGTTGCATACGGGTTCGTGAACCTGGTAGACGTAGCTTTAACGCTCAGAGCTAAGTATTTAAAAAGTGAATATCTGAAGCTGCTTTTACAGGAGACTTTTTTTCCCAAATATTTGTGCTGCCATCGGCTAATTCCAGTGCTAAATTAGCCTGTTTGGAGCTCAATTGATTATAAAACTGTGCATCATGCGATCATTGATTTAGTTCCCGAACATCATTTTCCAGGTTTTCTTCCCTGGAACCTAAGACAGTTGGTTTCAACTCTTTTTCTAGGTCTTTTTTAATCGCACCCACCGCATCTCTAGCGCATTTCTTAAATCTAGAGTAGAAAACCTTCTAAAAACAATGAATTTTTAAGTACTTACACAATCTTAAGGTCGGCAACACATACATGCTCTTTTCACAGCTTTGATTCCTTACGGCTTTGGCCATAATCTCGCACATGCGTCTTTGTCGTGGTACAAGTATTTCTTCAATCTTATTGTGTGAATCTGCTTATTACCTGATACTGATCAGTCGGTAACAAAAACACGGAATATGTAAAATACGCTACCACACCTAACCTTGTGATAGTGCAAAAGAGGCGAGCAAGCGCGTGTTCAGTTCAAGTACACGATGATTCCTTCCGAGGTTTAGATATTCGATCTGCCTATTAACAAAGTTGTATCCTATCGGCTATTCTGTTCACCTACGGCATTGACTTTTAATCGGAAAAGCCCAAAGCGGTGATCAGTTTGCACACGAGCAGGTGTAATCATCCTACTAACCGCAAGAATTGGTTATCTACGGTTTTAGATGCCGTTGGTGAATAAAGTCGCTGAATCGGTCGGTTTATTCATTTGACTTGTCTTCGAACCATTTCTCTGTCTGTCTTTCCTAGTCCTGCTTACTGCCATTGCAAAACACCTCTTATCACGGATTCTTAGGAAAGATATTCATGGGTGTCCTTTGTTCTAGGTTTCTTTCACGTTTCTTGTAGTGACATATTCTCTTTATATTAAATCAGCATTTTTATGAGATGTATGTAATTTTGTTTACCTTGACATTATCCGAAACTGTTTTAGGTCAGCGCTTGTGAGAACATTACTCGTCTGGTCTCTGAAATTAAGCAGCTGCTGATACTCGGTGATTTCTGTTGGTTGGAAAAAGTGACCAAGATGGGTGCAGAAGAACGCGAAAGGAGACGGGCAGAGCTCGATGCAGTCGCTATAAAACTCGCAGACGAGCTCGCTGCCGATCTCTTTACCCTAGATGATAAGCTGGGTACCACAGTGAATCATGCTGCGCTTGCCTCCACCTCGAGTTCCAGTGCAACCGATGACTTGAGGCCTTTCGCACCCAAGCCTGAACCATTTTAAGTCCTAATGTGTACTTAATGCTCTTTCTACCTACTGTACAGTGTAATTTAACGTGAAATTTTGTATTTTCTTGCTAAATTTGGGGCTAAAGTGGATAATGGTTAAGTATGTCAGAAAGACGATCCTCCAAGCAGGAACTTTGGACGTGCAAAACCTTTTTCTCTTTTTTCAGAAATGACGTAGTATAACTGCCGTTACCATGTGCAGCTAGTGGGCAGGTTTCGAAATCCACACTTTCAGCAAATATTCTATGCAGCACTAGCTATTGACGAGATTACTTCCGCCTGTGTCTTTTAGCACGAACGCTAGTCCAATCAGCTCTTAATGGTAATGGAGGTTCGTGGCGATATTCTACGGTGAGGAATCCAGTCCTGCGACGCTGGTGAAGGCATATTACATATCGGGCAGAACATGCATGAAATATCGCTTTGACCAGTGACTAAATTGGTGCCGTGCGACGCCTGAAAGAATTGTCGTGTAATCTGCTCCTGGCTATTTGTCAAACCTGACAGCACATTTTGCCTCTGCCACCCTGGAGCACTCCGAAAATAATTCGTGGTTAATTGATGGTACCTAATCTCCTTTCAGCAATTTGGGATCTCGCGGTTGGATCAAGTATGCTTTCCCGAAAATTTGATGACAAATCCGAACTAAGCGGACACATTCCTGAATCAAAGATAGTGGCTGAGAAAGTTTTCTTGGCGAACACGCGAAAGAGAGCATTTTGGAGTTGTTTTCTCATCTTATTCGGAATTTATTGTGCCGTAGATGCTGGTAGATTGAAACTTTCACAATCGTGTTACGTATTATGCCACATCGCAAATTTTAACGTTCTTTGATTACTTTGAAAAAGTGTTCATATACTGTGTCACGAGGGGCCTCCTGGTCTTCATTGTCGAACTATGATTTCCCGCAACTGTGAGCACAAAGAATTTCTAAGGAAACCAGCCCTGGAAAAATCACTTTCCCATTAGGGGCGCCAATAAAATGACTTTACTCGTTTTTCATGCCGAAAATTCCAAATTATAGCCTGGTTACTTACGCCTAATTGGAACTTGGGCGCAAGTTATTTCGCTGCATTTGGAATCCGTTTAAAAGCCGATCGTAATTAGGAAATCTTGATGTACTCTGCCGGAATTTTAAACATTGAACTGGTCGCGAAACGCTCAGCAACCTGCCTGCTGTCGTCTAAATGCATTATCTGGCTGTAACCTAGCCCGTTTTGAAGCTATAATGGTTAAGTCTACATCCATGAGTTATCAAAACAAGGAGGACTGCCACGATTTTTGCCCTCAGAAGACAATCAACACTGTGGAATAACTACCTAATGTCCATACTACAAACAAGTAGTATAAAATGTCTGTGGCAAAGGTAGTTTACCGTACTCCAGCTTAAGATACTAGCTGAAAGTCCAGAAACGTGTTCCGCCGATGTTTCTGCTGCTGCAGGACGCAGCAATATGGGGTTCGGCTCCTCAATGGGTCCTCCAGCGCTCTCTGCGGCTTCTGGGATATGGACTCCAGAGAATAATCGAGGGATAATTTCTGAAATTATTAAGTGCAGGACATAGTGTCAGGTGATCCGTTTGGGATGGGGCCTTGCGGTTGTGCCTGGTGCCTGAGGCAGTTCTTTACAAAACTAACCGGATACCCGTTACACCGAAACAACCGATATAGGTAAGCAAGCTCTTTTTGATGGTATCATTACTGTTGTACTAACGGTATGTCCGGTGGAACAGAGTTCGGACGCAGCTTCTTTTGTGAGCTGCTGGGTGGTTGCTTATATAGTTGAGGATAATCTCAGCATTAAATCCTTTCTTATGGACGCTTGTTGCGAGACTACCATCATGTAGCTTTTGGATTCTAATGTCCAGAAATGGCAGGCTGTCTCCTACTGCCTTCTCACGAGTGAACTGTATGGCTGTGAAAACATCATTCAGCCTGTTATGCAGTTGCTCAACTTCGCAGTCCTTTATTACGACAAAGGTGTAATCTGCATATCGTAACCAGATTTTGGGCTTGAGAGTTTGGAAAACCTCTTCTTCTAGTCGTTGCAAAACCAATCCGGCGCGTAGTCCTGATATTGACGAGCCCATTGGGGTGCCCTTTACCAGTTGGTTCTACTTATTGTCGAATTGACAGTAGTTCCTAAGGCAGAGTTTGAGCAGTTCTATAACATGCTGCGTTGGAATTTCAACGAGATTGTTCTATAGGTGTTGAGCTTCGCATTCAATTGCCAAGTCATGCGGTATGGAAGAAAACAAGGCAATGACGTCGAAAGACAAGAGGCATTCATCAGTACTTAGTTTGAGGCGTTTGATCCTTTGGAGGAATGCGTGAGAGTTGTTAATGCTGATTCGGATCCATGCGTTCGCTGCTTCAGGTGCCTTTACAACCAATTAGCTATGTTGTACGTAGGTGATCCGATCATTGGCACTATAATCCTTAGTGGGACATCCGGTTTGTACACTTTCGGTAGACCGTATGCGCGTGCGATACGGGGATCTCCGAGGGTCATACACTTTGAGTCAGCTGAACTTATGACTTTCAGGCGAGCGAGCTCATTGCCCTTTTTCTTGATGGCTGCGGCTTGCTTTTTTGTCGGGTCTTTGGCAAGAAGAGTGTAGGCCTCAATATCACTAAAGATGCCTTTAGCCTTACTAACGTTGTCATATTTATCCATGATAAAAGTAGCTCCACCTTTGTCAGCGGAAAAAAACAATATTTTGATCCGGTTTCAGTGATCTTAATCCTTGCGCTTCTTCGGCAGGTAGGGTTCGTTGGCGTTTATTTTGCCGGAGGACACCGGTTGCACAGTTGCGTATGTCCACGTGCATCTCATCTGGAAAGTCAGAAGACAGTAGAATGGATTCAAGGCCGGCTAGGAAGTTGGTAGTTGTAGTATCCATGGGATTGAATCCTAATCCTTTCGATAGGAGATTGAGTTCAGCAGGCGAGAAATTCATTTTTGAAAGGTTAACAACTCGAGTGGCCATGCTCATTTCGAGCTCAGGGCGGACCAGACATTGAAATTTCTCCTGTAGACCAGCCACCTTTATTCTCGCATCCTTGACGGTGGCATTAATTCTTTTCTGCTTCTTGGAATACGTATTCAGGCATGGCTGAAGTGCATGAAGATTTGAGGTCAGCAACTATTGCTGAAAATCTGCGAAGAGAGTTGTGCTCGTCAGATATGACAGCAATGAAAATTGGTAACGTCGGTTTGAAACGAAGCGATTTTTGGGTAATAGACCGTAATTGGGATAGCGATTGAGGAAGGTAAGTTGTTTGAAGGTCGCTGCCTGTCTCTGTGCGAATTTCTCCCAACGTCTGGTAAGAATACGCATTTGACGCCCAAATATATTTTGCAGATCAGAGATGGTATTCATTTCGAGGTGAAATAATTAAAAGAGGAAGGAGTTCATTGGAAAAATGGGAATTGTACTCGTGAATTTTTGAGCTGGTCATCGTCAGACGAAATAAATGCTAGTGAATGAATTTCGCTCTAGACTGGGTGGCACGACAGGGCCGACACATTGGCTTGTGAAAAGGTTAATCGTGTTAGATTGTAAGCTAGGGTAAGGTGGAGGCGGAACGACTACGGTTTCCGGTGCTGCAGAGGAAGGTGGATGGTGGATCAGTTGGAATCAGGGTAGTTTGGCTACCAGTTGTTGATGTGGAATTTGGACGGTCGGCGGTGAGTCGTGAACGTGGACCCTCAGAATGGATGGCCAGGTCAACATGGCGGTTGATACTGCAAGCACAGGAGTACCAGGCCTCGAGGAATTCCCTCGCTCTTTTTGTTTTGCAGATCGATGAGCCGCACACTTTCATATATAGACACTATATCTATATACATATATATATATATATATATATATATATATATATATGAAATTGTGTGGCTCACCGATATGCTTAAGGACCATGTATGTTCCGTTGTGCCCTGGAGTTCAATTAAGACCCCTCACAGGCGGTCGCATAGCGACGTGTAGCATATTTTGATAAAGTGGAACCGACAAAGACAAGGGAGACCGGAATGGCCATTTCTGGCTTATTAGCTGTCATCAGCTAGTCATGCCCAATCCCAAGTGTGGAACACCTGGGATTCGAACCCGCGATCTTTTGTAAGTGAGTCGAAAGATCTACCATCGAGCCATGGGCCCGTTGTTTTGTCGGTTGCGATCGGGAATATGATGATAGTCTGCGGCTCACCGATCTGCTTAAGAAACATGAATGTTCCGTTGTGCCCTGGCGTTCACTTTAGACCCCTCGTAGGCGGTCGCATAGCGACGTGTAGCATATTTTGATAAAGTGGAACCGACAAAGACAAGGGAGACCGGAATGGCCATTTCTGGCTTATTAGCCGTCATCAGCTAGTCATACCCAATCCCAAGTGTGGACCACCTGGGATTCGAACCCGCGACCTTTGGTAATTGAGTCGAACGCTCAATCATCGAGCCTCGGGCCCGTTGTTTTGTAGGATGCGATCAAGAATATGATGATAGTGTGCTGGTCACTGATCTGCTTACGGAACATGTATTTTCCGTTGTGCCCTGCAGCTCACTTTAAAGCACTTGAAGGCGGTCGCAAAGCGACGTGTAGCATATGTTGATAAAGTGGAACCGACAAAGACAAGGGAGACTGGAATGGCCATTTCTGGCTTATTAGCCGTCATCAGCCAATCATACCCAATACCAAGTTTGGACCACCTGGGATTTGAACACGCGACCTTTGGTAATTGAATCGAACGCTCAACCATCGAGCCACGGGCCCGTTGTTTTGTCGGCTGCGATCCAGGAATATAGGATGATGGTGTGCGGCTCACCGGATCTGCTTTCGCTGGAACAACATGTATTTTCCGTTGTGCTCCGCGGAGCTCACTTTAAAGCCCTCTAAGGCGGCTGACCATAAAAGCGACCCGTAGCATGTGTTGACGAAGTGGAACCGACAAAGACAAAGGGAGACTGGAATGGCCATTTCTGGATTATAAGCCGTCATCAGCCAATCATACCCAATCCCAAGTTTGGACCACCTGGGATCTAAACTCGCGACCTTTGGTAATTGAGTCGAACGCTCTACCATCGAGCCACGGGCCCGTTGTTTTGTCGGCTGCGATCAGAAATATGATGATAGTGTGCGGCTCACCGATCTGGTTATGGAACATGTATGTTCCGTTGTGTTCTAGAGCTCACTTTAGAGCCCTGGAAGGCGGTCGCAAAGTGACGTAGCATATGTTACTGAAAGTGGAACCGACAAAGACAAGGGGGAGACCGGAATGGCCATTTCTGGCTTATAAGCCGTCATCAGCCAATCATACCCAATCCCATGTGTGGACCACCTGGGATTCGAACCCGCGACCTTTGGTACTTGAGTCGAACGCTCTACTATTTAGCCACTGTACCGTCGCGGGTCATCACACTTGATAGTTTTGTGGGGGGGGCAGACAGGCAGACATGCGTTGGAGGGGAGTCGATAAACGTGTTACGATAAATATCGGGAGTGAGGGAATGTGTTAAAGTCTCGATTGTGGGTCACGCGTCCGTGGGTGGGGGCGAGTGAGGATACCACATCCGTGGATTTCCACAGTGATAAGCTTTTGTTGGTTTAATGTCTGCGCGAGTCAGTAAGACGTGCACAGTGACTTTCGTAATGTGCATCCAGATCGACATGGCGGTTGATGCTATTTGTGTTGGAGTGCCAAGCTTCGAGGAATTATCATGTCTCGTTGGTGCTAGCCATGGCTACAACTTTGGTTGCATCCCAATTGAGGCGGTGGTCACAGTCCATGGCGTGCGTAATCACGAGGGACAAGGGATGGCGTCGATGGATGGTCAGTTTATGTTCATTTATGCGGGTCCCAAGTTGTCGAACCGAATGGCCTACGTGACTGTTTGACCGTCGATTTCGACAAGGTTCACCATATGCTCCACACCAGGTGGTGCAGAGACGGTGACTTGCGCCTGACTTAGTTTTAAGTGATAGTAGCCTTGCGCCGCAGCTACCGCACTCTCTCCTCCTCCCCCATCTGAGCCCGGTGTCAAGACAGAGTCAATAAATCCGGAGATGGGAGAGGGCGCAGATGGCTGGCGCGACCGGAGCCACCCCTGGGCGTACCACCACACCTGGCTTGGATCCCATAGAGTGGGAATGCCATATAGGCTACACGTAGAAGGAGCCATTGCAGACTGACTCTCAGTCCACTGGTCAGCCACTCGACACACACAGCACATACACTGAGCCGACGGCGTGGTCTAGTGGAAGCGTCAGATTGGCAGCCTTCCCAGCCACGGTTTCTAGTACACCGTGGAATACTCTGGTAAATGGTGATTGTGAGGGTGTTGTCGATGTATTAGTGTAGGTTGTGTGCGATGATGAAGCTCAGCCTCAGGTGGTTTACTGCAGGATGTTGTGGAGGCGCATGTGTCCTTTTATGCCCATGCGGTGTGTAAATGTTCAGGTGCATTGAGGGCAGTGAAGGTGGGCGCGTTGAATGTATGTCGGAGCCCCAGGCACTGGTTCACCAGCCTCCGTGCGATGGATTCGCAGTTGACCGACCAGGCCGATGTGTGAGTTGAAGTTTCGGGCGCTGTCTGGGCAGGAGAAATCGGTAGAGGCTGGGGGATGTCATTCATGGTAGTGGGGGTGGCATTGGCGCTAAGAATGGCAGGAGCGGAGAGTTTTCATGGTGTATCGGTGTTGGTGGCATTGTGGTGTATTCCGCTGTCATGGATGCGCATGTGACCGAATAGGCCCATGCGATGAGTGAATGCGCGAGGACAGTGAGGGCATTGGAGGCGACGATCTCTGCTGTGTGATGGTGCTCCAGGCACTGGCTCACCGGTCTCTGTACGATGGGTTCGCTAGTGACCGACCAGGCCGATGCGTGAGGTGAATATGCGGTCGCATTCAGGACAGCTTAGGAGAGATTCCTCATCGCTGATGGTCGTGTTTGTAGTGAAGGCGAAGGTGGTGGTGGTTGCGGTGGTGGGGTAACAGGCGAAGTAGAGGGATGTGGTCTCTATGATAGTGGGAGTAATGGAATTGATGCCAGGAATGAGGGTGGGGGAGTCAGAAGGAGGGTACGCAGAATTTGACAAAGAAATTGTAATTGTCGGATTGTTGGTGCATTGCGTCCGAATATTTCCAACTAGGCCGATTCTCGCGCGGAAGATGTGTTGAGAGCGAGGGCATGTTGGCAGGGCCTGGGCATCGACGATGTTGGTCCGGGGCGCTGGTGACTTTCGTGCCTTTCTTTTGGCCTTGGCGGCGGCGATCCGGTTGGCCTCAAAGATTGCTAAACCAGTCTTCACGGATCTTCTCCATGCTGGTCTTTCCTGGGCGAGGTTTTCCCAGGTCAACGGATTGATTTGCAGTTGCTTCGGTGATTTCTTCAAAGTATCCTTATAACGTCGGTTTTGACCTTCCTGCTGGCGAGAACCCGTAGCGACATCTCCCTAGAAAAGTCGTTTGGGTAGTCGCTCGTCGTCCATTTTTACCAGGTGGCCGCTCCATCGCAGTTGCACTTGCCTCAGCATGGCGTGGATGCTGAGGATTCCGGTCTGTTCCAGGACTTCCGTGTCTGGGATCCTGTCTTGCCATCTCAGCTTCAGTATTCTGCGGAGGCAGCTGAGCTGAAAGTGATTCAGCTTCCTGGCTTGGTTCGAGTAGACGCTCCAGGTTTCCGTTCCGCATAGGAGTGTCGTCAAGACGATGGCCTTGTACATCTTCAGTTTGATGTTCAGGTGAATACCATGGCGATTCCACACGGAGGCCTGCAGATTGCTGAAGGCCTGACTAGCTATGGAGATCTGTTGGGCAACCTCGTCATCGATTCTCGTGTTGCGCGACAGCGTGCTTCCTAGATAAGCGAAGGTTTTCACGTGTTTGAGTTGAGAAACATTGACATTGATTTGAGGAGCATTGTATTTTGCACAGGGTGGCGGCTGGTGCATGACAACCGTCTTGGCTGTACTGATTGTTAATCCAAAATCGGCGCAGTCTGCGGCTAAGAGGTCCATGCTCCTTTGCATGTCCTCCTCCGTCACAGTGTTAAGGACGCAGTCGTCCGCGAAGAGCAAGCCATGGACTGTATTCGTAGACACGCGCGTTGAAGCCTGAATACGCCGACTGTTGAGAAGGTGCCTGTCAGTTCTGTCGGCGATGCGGATCCCAGGCTTCTCATCACGGTAGGCGTCCATCAGCATAGCCGAAAATATGAAACTGAACAGGGTGGGAGCCAATACGCAGCCCTGCTTCACTCTATTGGACACTGCGAATGCTTCGGATACCGTCCCGTTGTCAGTGACGCGCGAGATCATCCCGTCATGAAGCTGACGCACCATTTGCACGAACCGCTCAGCACAGCCGAATTTCTGCATGACTTTCCACAGTCCGTCGCGATTCACCGTGTCAAAGGCTTTCGTTAGATCCATGAAGGTAGGGTATAGGAGAGTTCGCATCTCCTGGCACTGCTCTTGTAGCTGGCGGGCGGCAAAGATCATATCGGTTGTTCCGCGGTGTCGGCGGAAGACACATTAGCTTTCCGGGAGCAGGCCATGCTCTAAGTGACCGTTCAGAGGATTGAGAAGGATACGGGCGAAGATCTTCCCGGCGATGTTGAGCACGGACATGCCTCTGTGATTAACACAGAGTTGCCGGTTCCCCTTCAGTTTGTAGAGATGGACGATGGTCGCGTCTTTGAAATCCTGAGAAACTTATCCTTGGCGCCACATCTCCTGGAAGAGTGTTGTGAGTTCTGCCATCAGCCGGGGTGCAACATGCTTGTAGACTTCCGGTGGGATTGCATCGGATCCCGGTGCTTTACCGTTGTAAATCTGCTGCACGGCCCGGATGGTTTCTGGTAGGAAAGGCGGCAGATCCAGGTCATTGTTCGTGTCCACTTGAGGGAGCCGGTCAACGGCAGCATTGGAGATGGCTGATGAGCAATTAAAGGACACTTCTGAAGTGCTCGGCCCAGCGCTTCAGAATTTGCAATTTCTCTGTCAGCAGTGTTGTGCCGTCAGAGCTGAGCAGTGGTGCGGTCCCCTTGATACATGGGCCGTAGATGGCCTTAATGGCTTTGAAGAAGTTTTTCATTTCATTGTGGTCCGCATACCCCTGGATGTCCCCAGCCTTTCGGATCATCCAGGCATCCTGCATCTCCCACAGCCGTCGCTGTACAAGGCGACGGCATCTGAAGAAGGCTGCTTTGATGGCGTCAGTCCGAAGGTCCAGGTAGACTTTGTGTACTCGATTCTTCTCCGCGAGTAAGCTGCTGATGTCGGCGTCATTATCGTCAAACCAGTCCTGGTGTTGACGGCGTGCGCGTCCGAGGACTTCGAGGGTGGTGGACTGGAGGACATTTTGCAGTTGACACCATCGTATCTCCACGGTCAACTGGAGCATGCAGATCCTCCAGGTTCTTGTTTATTTGGTTGCTGAAATCAAAACAGTGAGCAGGCAAATTTAATAAAAGAGTATTTAACTTACCTGGCGGCCACTTACCTTGAGGCCTTCGTCGGGGTTGAAGTCGGAGCCTCCTATGGGAGATGACGAGGCGGTGATCTGTCCAACCATCGGCATTGCGGATCGCCTTGGTTACCTACACGTCCTGTTGATGTCGCCTCCGGACGAGAACATAGTCCAGCAGATGCCAGCGCCGCGACCGAGGGTGCATCCACGTGGCCTTCTCCCGCGTCGGAAGGCGGAAGAAGGTGTTGGTCAGCAGGAGACGGTGTTCCGCACACGTGCGCAGAAGAAGGAGGCCGTTATCGTAACAGCTACCGAGACCGTGGGGACTCAGCACTCCCTGCCAGGCAGCGTGGTCCGTCCCGACGCGGGCGTTGAAGTCACCAAGGATATTAACTTGTCCTCTTTCAGCACAGTCGCCAGCAGGGCGTGCATGTCCTCGTAGAGTTTGTCCTTCACCGTATCAGAGCTCGTCATTGAGGGAGCGTAAATTCTGATGATGGTGGCAAACTGGTCTCCCCGAAAAGGCAGGCAGAGCCTCATCAGGCGATCATTGATACCCTAGTGGCAGACAGGGCAGACGTCCCACGATGTCGTTCCGGATGGCAAAGGCGAACACCAGCGTCGCGTCGCTCTGCCTTTGGCCCGCCGCTCCAGAAGAAGGTGTAGTCGGCACCGACCTCCTCCAGCTGACCCTCATCCGCGAATCCGGTCTTGCTGAGAGCAGCATTGTCCACCTTGTAGCGCGCCAGTTCCCTTGCGACAAGCGCCATCATTCGTTCCAGGCGGTTGCTCCTAGGATTGTCTAAAAGGGAACGAACATTCCAGGCTGCTAGTGTGAGCGAACTCACCCGAGCAGCTTGGAGGGTATGGCGAGGGGGATTGGGACGGGGGGTATTGTTGTTTGTTTGAGTTTTAAGACCGCGTATTTTGCGATCTGCGAGCCGCAGTCGACTGCAGAAGACGTGATAACCAGCATTTGTTTAGGGCACCTTTTCTAGCCTCTTCCTCCGCGAGGAGGCAAGCAGTGCTGTCCCTAAATATGGCTGCTCGGACATCCCAGTCGGCTGCCGAACTCCACTATGGGTCACGGTTTTGTTTTAGTGGTAGAACGACCCGAGTTAGCCTGGGCCACTTACGGGGTTACTGTCGCCCCCACCGTAGGACTTTTTGAGAGGGGGGAGGTGGGAAATTTGGGAGTCAGACACACCGGGTGTGGAGGCATACAGAACACCGTAGACCCTCACCTGGTTTAGCCCGCCGGTCGTGACGGTTGCCCGGGGTGTGGCTGCTGGGAAGAACCCAACTTCGAGGAGCCACAGGTGAGAGTTGGGTACCAGTTAGAGGCGGCCACAGGAGCATTCACCACCTGTACGAGACAAATGGAGCGACAAAATGCTATGTGTGGTGCTACCCCTAACTAGTACCTCTAAACCCCGTAAGCGCTAGAGGAATTTGCACACGGAATGCGGTAAAATACATTCGTTTGCTGCTCTGTTACTGTGGGGTCTTTGACTCGCGAAAGTGCTGTGTGCAGGGAGGATGCCGGCTTGTGGGCGATGGAGATGCCAAAGCGATTTATTTGTCTGGCGATCGCTTCGGAAATTCCCTGCATGTAGAATTGACAGAAGAATTTCTATGACACTGTTTCTCCATTAGACTCAACGCTTTGTGGTTGTCTCTGGCGCCTGAGACAGTTTTTCACAAAGCTGACCGGCTATCCATTGAGTCGGAGTAACCGATACAAGTAAGCAAGTTCCTTCTTTAGAAGGTCATCACTGCTACAGTAGCGAAAACCTGGTGAAAAAGTGTTCGGACGGAACTCCTTTTGTGGTTCGCTGGATGGTTGTTGTCATAGTTAAGTACGATTTCAGCGTTGACCTTAAACCGACAATAGCTTATACATGTTTAACCAAGTGGAAATCCACGGACGCGTGAACCACAATCGAGACTATAACACCTTGCCTCACTCCCGACATTCATCGTAACACGTTTCTCGACTCCCCTTCAGCGCATGTCTGCCTGTCTGCCTGTCTGCTCTCTAGTGTGATAATCCCAATTCCCACTTTTCATTTCGTCTGACGACCGGCCGGTGTAACCTGCTTGAAAATTCACGAGTAAAACTCGATATTTCCGATGAAGCCAATAGATCGATGTGCGTCCAATCCTGACAGAACTTGAAATGCGGGCATCTAGAGAAGTAAAAGCTGGCATCAAATACATTTTTTTCACGAAAAGGAACTTTATTACGTAGACCTGTGATGCCGGATTTCCAGGTCATCGTCAGATGATGAACGGATACCTCAAAAAAATATTGTACGCAAATACCTGATACAGAAAGACGCAAAAAGAAACTAACCGGTATTTCAAATTAAGTACACAAGCCATATGCTTGGAGAAGCCTGCCTTAAGTTATAAATGTGTCCGACCATAGTAAAGCGTTCCAAGCGAAACCGAAATTATAGTGGCAAACAAACCAATGACGCATTGCGCACCTAGTTAGTACACCTTAGGTTGTGTTTGGCTGTTTGGATAGGAAGGAAGTCGCTTGCAGGATCCCATGTATGGCCTGTGGTACAGTTGCTTGTGGACAAGCGGAAAATTCGTCCCTGCACATATTTGCAAACATCAGCTGGGGGGAAAAAGGCGAGAGCATATGTCTCAAGTAGTCATACAAACCCTCAGTGCCGGGCGCGCCTTCGTATGGGCCAGAACTCCCACGGTCGGGGTCTGCCTCTTCGAGAAAGGGCGAGAGCTTTCCTAGACCATTCCCTGCGATGAAAAATGCATCAACCAGCGTATCGCTTTGGATTCCGCGTACAGATGTCTCCACGAGAAATGTAAGAGCTGAGAACCAATTAGATTAGAATGACACACACAATGACCGGTAAGTGGCGCAAACGCTGTGCAATTATCGAATTTTTAGTGTGCTTAAGGCTGGTAAATAGCTTTGATGCATCTGCCCTTCGTCCGTATCTGATGACGGTCTGCGAAATCAGCTTCGAAAATGTACACTTTACAGTTCTATGGCCCAAATAATGTATTTAATTTCAGCTGGTGTACCTGTATATATCGTTTGTACATCTAAATGCTTTTCATTGGAATCACAACAGAAACATGTCATGATGACAAACTCACCCTTCGAATTTGACAAAAAAAGTATGCGTTATTTGCGCAGTTATAAGACAGGAATTCGGTTTTTAACATGGTCACTATCAGCCCTACATCTCGCTAGTCCAGGCTATTGAACGGGCACTGATTATCTGGCTAGGTATATGTTTTTGTATTGTGCATCGTAGTGTAAAAATTTAAACTCGCCTAATTTGGCATCCGGTGGACAAATTTAATCCATTTTCAGAGAAGAACGAAATATCGCCAAGAAGCAAGACGTTGAAAACAAAAATAAACCAAAACGCAGTAACCGAAATTCCTTAGAAGTAATCCCTATTATCGGAGATAAAATGCTTCTTGCTAAATTCCCCTCTAACATGAAATGGAATCTTGTGGAATAATGAATGACAGTTATAACAAAAACAACTGAAGATGGGGCAAATCATTAAAAACACAGCCTTACTGGGTCTGGTGAGAGAAAAAATCGAAACTGTTTGAAGCACAAACCAACATAAACGACATGGATGATCCTCTTTACAAACGACGGAACGATACTCATACTTTAAAAAATGTGGCGTCATCTTAACCAACTGGTAGAAAATGCAACCTCTGTCCTTGTATGGCAATGGGGGAAGAGTGACTATATTTGGATCTGCTGGCGTGTGCAAATCTCATACGGGTGCGCCTGGCGGTCCCTGATCGCAACCGGCGGAGACCGTTTTGCGACCTATAAGGCTGGAATTGCGCTTACCGGCCCGACTGGAACTGTCACGAGGACCCTTTAATTCCATCCACTGTTCCTCAGCGGCCTCCTGGAAGGTCTTACCGTTGGAGAGGTGAAAAACTTCACCTTTCTCTGTTTCGTACTGTTCAATCGCAGCCTTTGTCTCCATCTCAGCCTTTTGGACCTCCTTCAACAGACGTTTTTTTTCTTTCTCCGTCTTCAGCAGGATTCCACCGCGGTTGGAGAGAATGGCTGGATCGCGCATCCGTTGCTCCACCTCCAGAAGAGCCCTCCAAAGACTCTGAAATTTGGCAATACCATCGTAGACCTGGCGATGCTTTTGATAAATGGTCTTTAGCTCTTCAATACGCCTCTCCAGGTAATCCACTAATGCCTCCTCATTGCCGATAAATTCTTCGATTATGGTCAGTTCTTGGGCTTCAACGAAGCACGATCGAGCCAGCTCAGTGATCTCTGACAACAGTCGCGGTAAGTAGGCATGAATAGTCTTCAGGCGTTCCTTTCTACAGGCGTCGGCCTCGGCCTGAAATAGTCGTCACAAAAAATAACGCTGAAACCCCTCCTTCCCGTAATGCACTCAGATAATAGATGGTTTTACAGATGTACGGTAGCAGCTTAAGAGATTAGTACGGAAACCTTTTTTATTGTGAAAGCAAATGTCTCACCTGAGCTAATTACACGCCTGCAAATAAGCTACGGTAGCAATACCATTCCCTAGTTTCATATTCTACGGCAACTTCTACATGGTTCAAGAACCGACACTAGTCTATGTGACGTTGTTCAACGCGAAAAAAATTCGAACGAAATGCTGACTGACGTTCGCCTTCCTAGTGATGAGAAGGCACAGATGCTTAAAAATGTCAGAAAATACGTTACCATATTTTCTTGTTTCATTAAGAAGCACTTTTAGTTATCCTTTCTTAGTTAAAAATGGTATCCTCAGGTTCCTGGTTATCAATTAGGAGAGCCAGAAGAGCCCATGCTCTCAAGCCTTCTGGTTGTCCTCTAATAACCGTATAAACAGATGTCTCAGGCAGTGATTGCAACCTTTCTAGTAGGTTTTGTGCTTTAAACACCTGGCATGACGCACCCTAACATTTTGTTATTACCTTAACCGTAATGCGCGCTCAACTCATGTCCCAAATCATCAAAAGCAGAAAACCATCGGTAATAACAATAGATATTGTAAACCGCAAGTCGTTTTCAGTGAAAAACTGCAAGTATTTACACCAGCTAGCTCATGCTGATGATAATTCTGTCCAATGCACCTATTAAATAAGGGTAGAGTACGGCCGGGCAAAGTCTAACAGATATAGACAAATCGAGCTCCTGCATCTTCACTTAATTGTCAGACGATAGCGCGAACGTTCAGCTAGCATTCCCTGCAGTGGTGGGTGGAAGCTCACAGATCAGATACGGGATTCCTCGCCCCTTCACCCTAGGGGCTCGCTCTACAACTCCGCCAACAGTTACACAGCGGTTGACATTATATTTACAGTGGCTGTCATAATATCAGCCGCTATGTGGCTCCTGACGGGGCACGAAAATGAGCTCCGAAGCATAAAGGAGCGAGTGAGTCCCGTAACTAATTGGTGGGCTTCTACCCACCAACGTTTCTATTCGGACCGAAACCAGCAAGACAACGAACCCGTGGCACAATGGTTATAGCATTGGACCTCTGGTCAACAGGTCACGGATTCAAGCCTCGGCAGATGCACCGCGTGAGGTTGGGTGTCGCCGGCTGATAATTCTCCCTTGTCCTTTTCGCTTTTGCCATTCCGTACAGTGTCAAACACGGACCGTTATTAAACTTTCGATTCTTCTCCGCTTAAAGAATCCTGCGTTTCCGTGCCCATTTTATACCCAATGTTTATGGTAAAATTAAGGCTGAGTTTTACCAGGAGCGTTGATGCCACAGCTGATTCAAGCAAGGCTCTTTTGCGCCTTGAACTTCCGTTTAAGCCCGTATGCATGCACGAAATTCTTTGTACTTTGTCAGAGTTCACCAGAGTGATAGAGATGCTCCTGAGAATAAATAATAACTGGACAACTTTGATCTTACCAGCAGTGCGTACCGAACCTCGACATCCTGTCACTAAAGAACATTTCGCGTCATGTATTTTGAGTATATCTTGGCACTTGATCGTCAGGTACAGAGTACGCGCAGGATCGGTCTAACTTCTTTTTGCCTGTCTCATCACATGCCAATGTTAGTCCAAAAAATGGGTAAACGGCACATAAGATTGCTCGTTGTGACTGACCTGGTTTAGATCACCGGTTTAACGCCAACCACGAAAATGTGTGTACTAGATAAGGTCTTACGCGAAACGACACTTTTTGTAACTACAGGTTAAAGAACGTTGCTGACGAAACAAGGTTGTCTTTGAATATGTAAAAACATGCTATTGATTAAAAGTAAGTAGAAACGTACATTACGTTTTACATCGGACCATGTCAGTTATTCGATAATAGGCTGATGACCGTGAATCGAGCGTCTCGCGTCCCATATAGTCCTCCCTGAATGCTAGAGAGGAAGCCGCTACTTTAACAGTAACTGAGCACGTGACCACAATGAGGCAATTTGAGAAGCGTTTGCCGTTTCTGGCGCAGCTACTCGCGGAGTCGTGACACTGGATAATCCGGCCTATTACCCGGAGCGGTAATGCCCGAAGTGAAGCCACCTGCAACCACTATTTTGTGTTTTGTAACCATAACCTGCTGCCAGATGAGCGTCATCTTCTTGTGTCGTGATCTTTCACAAAGGCTCATCGCACCTGAGGGCAGACTTGAGGATAGAATAAGCACTGAAAAAAATAGCATACTGATAAATAGTAAAAATACGAATTCTTGCTGAGCACCTCTGTGTTTGCTGGCGCACTTAAAAGTGACCACTAGTTTGTATTTGACTGTAGATCAACCGATTCAGTTCAGTAACGCGTTTTGCTTAAGTGCACAACGATTTCTGCTAATAAAAGTACGCATAAAATAACACCAAAGGCTTCAGCAACTACAAACAAATTATAATTTACCAACTCTTAGTATTTCAGAATACCCCCTTATGCTTTAATTCCAAGGGAATACCTTACCCACAGGAAAATGCTCCTATTTGGAGGCTGTGCAGTTGGGTTAAAATCCCGGAGAGCATTTCTCTCAATGACTATTGCGTTTGATGTGACTATCATCGACCAGCCACATCCCCAACCTATCGCACAGCTAAGAAAAAAAACAAAATCTCCTACTGCTTTCACGACAGGTTTATGGACAAAACTCTCACGTGAGCCAATGTATCATAACGACTTGGCTTAAATTAGAATGATTGTAATGACACTACCCGCAGCATCTGCCATGACATCGCACGCACGTACGCCCCCACGGGAATTGTTTGTCCGAAATGCTTGAGCAATGTATGATACACTCCTTGAATCGGGTCGATCCCTGAAATTGAGAGGTCTTGAGTGGTAATCTGTCAATCTGAAATATTTAAGCCGACCAATCAACTCTAAGACTTATGCGAATATGCTCTGACTCGATACCGGACATGTATTTCTCCTCTGGGCGCAGTTTCCCCTACGTACACTTCCTCCGTTCTATAGCTAATGTAATTCTCGCTCAGTTGACGCCTAACTTCTCCTTTCCCTATTCTGAACTGCGCTTGGATGTAGAAGTGTTTACATTTAGCCCATAGCTTTAGCGGCCATCATGCAGTTTAAAAGTATTAGGAAAATGTTAAGATAATCTGATGGTATTATTTCTGTAATGAACCCACACATTTCCTGACATAACTACACGTGTGAACTTGAACGTTAGTAAATCCTGGTTATCCCAGCTTTCCGTGTTCACACACAGACCCCTTATGTATCAACCCAGTCGGAGACCTCACCTCGAGAAGGCTCAACACTGTGGGCTTGTAGCCGGAACAATTCGCGATGAAGGCCTCCTGATCCTCTTGTGATCTGCCCAAACGGGTCCACATGCTTCTGAGGTAAGCTCGCAGTTCGTCACAGCTACCAACCAGACGAGCCTTCTCCTTCACCATTCGCAGGCGCCAGTTGGCCAACTCCTGTGCAGACAAAGGGGCGTGTTAGAGGTTTTGAGCGTTAAGATGCACAAAAATACTGAGAGAGTCGATGGAAAGCATCAAATATGCTCGAGCTATCAACAGACCGCGGAGATTACCAATCGTTTTCTGAGTGAAAGAGCAATATTGCTAACAAAGACCTCTTTTGTAGGTGCACAAAAACACGCCGTAATAAGTTGTTGGAATAGGATTTATTCTACTAAATTAACACGTACATTCCTAAAAGAGTGCAGTTTTCCTTTCTAGTGCTTACTCAACGTGGTACATAATGAATCAGAAAGCACAAACAGAATTCTGGTCAAAACTTAATACAAGAAGATTCCAGGTATTAACGTTTATTGTTTTTTGAAACGTTTGGGTCATTTTTTAATTGCAATGTTGTGACTACTTATTAGGCAGTCATTCCACCAAAATTTGAACAATTTTCCTGCGCCAGCTGACAGTGAGCCTATATTTTCATTGGTTGCATTGTGCGTCTTTTGAGGGAGGATTTGGAAGCTCTTTATGTCTGCTAAGAATCAGTAGATATAAACCTGTAAGCGGATGAATTGGCTGCATTACTTAGGCCTTGTAAAACTAGTAGAGTGATTTAGGTGGATTAACCTGGTTGCAAATTCATGCACACAGAGCCAAATGAGTTCACAGACGGATTATGAGTAGGAGCCGGTTGACCTCACCAGGAGTTCAGAGTCTTCACATGATGCAAAACGAATAAACCCCGTCATCATATAAGTTGAATGCACCGTGAGTTTGACCCTATATTTCAAAATTTTCTCTGTCTGCACTGTGAGAATTCTAAGGGATTCTCTGGCAGGTCAAAATCTGGCAGATTGGTCAACTGGGTTAGCCGTTTTTTTTGACCAAGTTAGAAATTTTACTCTCATTTACAAAGCCAATACATAATCTTCAGCAGAAAAAATTACCATCAAAGTGCTATTGAAAATACTTGGTTAAATGTTTGGAGATAATCTTTAGGTGTCCTAACCCTAACCAACAGGATGGGTAATAGGAACGATCCTTCCCGTACTTTCAACGTCATTACGTTAAATCAACCCCAAATACGCAGTCGAAGACATCCTAAACCAAACGTTAAGTTATCCCTACCCTTCATTCTAAACCTAAACTTACCAAGACGCTAATTTAGCGCAAATTAACCTTTAGTACGAGGCGGTCCTATTTCCTTCTCATATTGAGGCTTTGGTCTGAAAAAAAACCATAAACGATCCCTACGGATTTTCCTACTGGTTACGTGTTGACCACTAGGAAAACCAGTGTATAATTAATCGATGGGGCCTTTCAGAAGGCGTGGTCCATATTATCACGGATTTTGGCCTCTCGAGACACCGGGTGTCCGTTCTTGGCTAATTGATTTACGCGGTTGAATTCACAAGGACTTCCATTCAATTGGGTCCTCTTTCTGTCGGCACTTTAAAGTACCATAATGCATACATATAATGGACATTAATGAGGATAAAGTATTTCCTTGATAAGACTGAAGCATAGTCAAATTTTGACGTTCAAGTTTGCATAATGGTTTTTAAAATATATCACGTTGACGTCTGCATTTGAAAATTGACCTCAGAGGTAATTTCCCCAATGTCCGTTGGCTCGATTGACGTTCGACCACTTACCCTAAAAAGGGGGCGTTTTAAAGTATCCTGCCCCAATCGATTTTCGAGATTGCCGAATACGCCATGCTACATCGATCTTGGCTTCTGTCCATCAATGTTCATATTCCCGATCGAAACTAGGAAGACAACGAGCACGTGGCTCAATGCTTAGGAATTTGAACTTATGACTAACAGGTCCCAGGTGTGATCCTCGAGTGGGGTACCACCGCGGGTTGAGCATGGCTGGCTGACGATGGCCAATAAGCCAGAAATGGCCTTTCCATTCTCCCTTATCTTTGTCTGTTATATTTTTCTGTATGTACCACTACTGTCATGGGGCCAAATTAAATTTTTAAAATGTATGGTTGTGCGAGCATGTTTCTATACTTGAATGATTTATCATTTAAACACTAAACAGTTCAGATGTTTGTCCCAGGATGAAAAATGTGCCTGGGTTGTGTAGTTATCTTTCTGGCTAACAGCAAGACCAAAATTCATCAATGATATAAGAGTGTTGTTGGGGATACTGTTTTCGCGAATTACATTCCAGTCTAAGGGTTGCTTGCAGGGATAACCGTTTTATCATACGTCAATACTCACCCAGGCGTTGCAGATAGACGTATCGCTTGTTTGAATGCTGCTGTTGTAATTTCAAGGTTTTTAAACACTGGACATTGCTTATAATTACGAAAAATTTGACAAATGTCTGACAACCTAGCTATTAGTCACCCAACATACAAAAACCTGATTAGTTCCACTCAAATAACAAATTGATTAAGTAACTTTGGTGAGATACGTCCTACAATTTTGAGTCTGGGGTTTCCGGATATATTTTTACTGGTACTTTCTAAACTAAGGTTTCTTAGGGACATGCGTTCCATCGGAGTTTATCTCTCCCTCTCTGAACATGTGCTACGAAGCATATTTTACAGCCGTGTTTTGCATACTTTAACGTAGGCGTAATAGGAACGTACTCTGAGACTAGTACTAACGAAGGCATGTGACGCCCAATAGCGTCTCTGTTAATGCAGGTAGCAGAACTGCGTAACGTATTAGCCAGCACCAGAACCATAACTGCTTTTCTCGGGTTTGGCTATGCGTACTTAAACCAACAATGACCTTTAATAACGTGCCGTTTTAGAGCCTCCGTTGTAAATCGGATGGCAGTGAGGATCTTACTTTCAGACATCTAACCACATTGCTACTGATTCATGCTTCCAGGCGTATTCGAAAGCATTAAAATCGTTATCCGCTAATAAGGCTTGATTTCACGGACCAATTAGGACGTTCCTTTCTTCCTTGGAAATGCACGCTTTATTGCGCTTTTTCACGTGACAGCTTATCCAACTGGTTGTCTGGAGATTTATGGTCTAGGACGCGCACATAGTTCCCCAGGCATACGTATTTACTTAGACGGCAGTTCTTGGCAGGATAGTTTGAAAAAAATTTAACTATGAGGGGTGAGAAAGGGTAAGCCGTGATGCGTAAAAATATGCCAGCAACTCCAGCTTTAAACTAGTCCTGCGTATGGCCTTCACAACATGGCAGGTCCAGGGTCTCTACAGCTCTGGCTGATGGGGCATAGATGTTTTGACAAAATTAGAAATAAATCGGGCCATGTGCATGGTAGAGTCTTTCAAGAGGCCTATCTTGAACGACCCAAAAGGCGGGAATTGTTTTGCAAAAAATACGTTCACATGCATCCGTTACTAGTTGGGTGTGAATGTCCTCCAATCGCAAAGCGGAATGCGATTGCATATCAAAATGCTGATTGGCGCCTATGCGCAAAAATGGTCCAATCAAAATGCAGATCATGCAGCTGGAGGAGATGTTGTACAAAGAGAATGCCAAGATTCCTGTTATTTTGGGCAAAGAACAGCGGAAGGTAAATTGGAGTGCCTTTCCTAAAAGTTTGGGCTTCTATCGACCTTTTGCTAATTGGATGTGAATCTTCTTAGGTCTTACATCTGAACAAGTATTCGAGCGATGTGTGCGTGCTTACATGTCGGCGAAACAAGTCATCTGCAAAAGCTCCCAGTGCGTCTTATACATTTAAGGGGCGACCCTCTGAAAACGTTAGGGCATCCAGGTGGTTTTTTAAACAAAAAAAGATTAATTTTACTTCATAAAAATCGCATCTTTCACTTGACGCTCTCAAAACGATAAGGAAAGCCTGAAGGGACAAAAGTAACAAATAAGTCAGTTAGAATTTACGGCTTAGATAACCCTGAAGTTAAAAGTACCAATTGGATGAATGTTTTACAGAGGCCATGCAAATTGACTAAAACATTCACTTGAAATTCCTGATGGAAATAAGTCGACTGTGAGCTGCTTTGGCTAATAGCACGAATAAAAATCATTTGGTATAGGATGTTCATTGTCTGCGTAATGTCTCCCGGTCAAACGTATAGCCTATGAGACAAGCTTCAAATTCAAACAAAGGTCAGATGCTTTGTTCTTTAGTAAAAATTTAATTAATATTTCTGCTAGTACCTAAAATGACGGAATATTAGGCACGTTTAATTGTCAACGTACACTTTGGTTAAATCACACATTTTGAAAAAAATAGAATTAGGTCTTTCATGGGGCGCATCACCAACTGTTAAACAAGAGTGTCTAAGTACCTGATTATGTTGATGCTAATGTCTTTGATTTGCATGGTTTCAGTCCCAAAAATTTTAATGGGGGTAAGTATCCACGAGGAAAGTCATTTAGTCCATACTTTATAATCTCTCCAATACGCCTGCAAAAACAGCTGTTTTGATATCTTAAAGCTACAGGATTGTTGCCTTTCAGCTTTAACCTGTAGCTTCTAATCCCCTTTTGTACTTCTCGTTTTCCTTTCTTGTTTTCACAACCTATTTCCTACTGTATTAATCGTAATGCCCTTCCTGCAAATTATATGTGTTGCTGCTAGTTCGTTTATCATTTTAAGAACTGTAACCCTCAGTTAGTTAACCTTCACTGAGTTTACCAATCAACCGAGTGATAAACAAAACTGCTATGCTTGAACGGTGAAATCTCTTCTTCCAATCGATTTGGTTTGAGATTCACGTACTACCACAATTCGTAGTTATTTCTTGAGCTGTGAATCCGAAGTTAATCATTTGAACCGATTTCTCCAGTCGCTGAAGTTTCGAAGAGATTGATCGGCTCTCCATTTTTGGAGCGCTTAATGCTGAAAATCAACCTTAATTCTATAGGACTGGCTAAGGTAATCGGCCTCGAACCAATCGTTTTTTCCTTTTTTTCGGTGTCTCGGTCGTTTGGCAAAGGTTTGTGGGGTTTGACGCTCGTAATCGTTAGGCGTCATCATCCTAAAAATGGAGATATTTAACCCTGCCTCCAGTTTACCTGAGATAGGTTCAACGATGCGGCCTGCAACTACGTTGGGGAAGCTGATATAAAACTGCTCAACCGCCTACATGAGCTTGCAAGGTATATTTGACATTCAAGGAGTGACCATCTGTGACCAAGGCATCTTTAAGGTGGAGGAAATCCCGCTTGACGCATGGTATTCTGATTCTTACTTTGTCAACGGGCATTTTGGCCTCCTCACGGCTTATAAAGTCCTGCGTCTATACATGCCTAAGGACCAGGACAATACTGGTCTGACCGAACTTAAGAAATCCAAATAGACAGGAGTTGGCGTTTTACTCATCCGAATGGGAGACAGGGTTATCGGCATCTTAAATCTAGGTAACCATGCTTAACGCCAGCAGCTGTCAATCCGCACGCAAATCCGTGAAAAGGCCAAGAAAGGGAAACATAGGAAAGAAAATCGAGCAGTCGAGGGCAAATGAGTTCGGTTGGTTAGTTACAAGTCTGCCTAAGTCCTTTAAAACTACATCAAAAGGACAAACTGTGTTCTAGGGAGCAAATTCAGTGTCTGAGCTTATCAACTCGGAACTCTCACTTTCGCGAACCTTTCTTTCAACTCTTTCCCGCTTTTCCGGAATTCAGAAGTGATTAAAAAAAAATTTAATTGCTAATCAGATACTTAATGACCCGGCTTTTTAATCTTTTTAGCTTAGAAACTAAATTTAACGTTCCTCGAGAATACCATCAAATAAGCTTTCTTACAGCAGCACATTAAACAGGTCAGTATTAGAAAACCTTATGGTGCAAGCGTAATTAATTAAGAACCATTCCTCGGCCTTAATTTTTAGCTGCACTGGATGTTAACCAACAGCTTCGTAAGTTGGTGTGCCTGTCAATGTGCCTTCGGATAGACCAATCCATCATCGTTTAAACTGCGCACATCTCGACCGCAATCAGCATACGTTAGCATATATGAGATGCTTTTAAACGCCTGGCAGACCTGCCGTCCGATGTTTGCACTTTGGGACGTGAGAAGCGAATTCTGCCCGTTTTGTGCCAACACACGTTAGCTTGTGGTAAACTGCCCTGGCTTTTTAAGACTCGCAACAATACTGTTAAATAGGCAGTAGGTAATTAAATGTTTTGACCTTTGCTAGCGACTTTACATTCTATGTGGACCACAATCGGTGAAATTCACGTGAATTTGTTTGCAGTGAGGCAGAAATTCGTTGCACACTCTCTTTTTCACCCGCCTTTTCTTGATGGCAGGAAAAATATCAACAGGACCGAATGTGTATGCAGTTGAACTGACAGGCAAAAGCTAGGCAGTCTGTCTAGCTGACCCTAGCATCATGCCGAGGCGACTGCAGAAACGCTTCTGACCTCACCTGGGTGAGAACACTTCAGAGGTTGCCTTTAGATTGAGAAATTGTAGCTTAACTCTTGGTTTTCTATGCACGTTACCATGCTTACAAAACCGAGTTTTACTGACTTCAAAGCCAGGCGCATTATGATTGGTTTCAGCGCTTCAGATCGATCAAAATAGCGAATCTTGTATTGTGCCATGCAAAAAGATTTTCCAGTATCAGTCTTACTCTCTCTTTCCCTCCTTCATCTTCTATGCTCCAGCTTTCCAGATTCTGTTACACATTCCATCAACGCCTGCCGCAGATTTAGGTCATACAACTACTGCAACAGCTTTCAGTAATCTGTACAAATGTTAGAGCGTCGAAACTTGATCCAGAAAACGTTATTATTTACCGGATGGGGACTGGGAATGCGGAGTTATGTCGATAGTCTAGCACATTTACTTCCTAATGAATAAATTTGGCTCTGAAAGCTATCAGGGTGAGCGACAATCGGTGGTATGGAGGTTTGCTAACTGAGGATGTGAACTGACTGTATGGAAGTCTGGGACTCAGTCTGCAAGGACTTTTTCGTGATCTGGTCTCTATTGCACTCTCTTTTCCAATTATTCTGAACAAGCCAGCCACGCCAACCACCTGCGCCTTCTCCTGGCTCCGGTCTTTCTGGATTCAGTAAAGACACTGGGCCAAAGTAAGATAGCAAGAGAATGTGTGGTTAATGCAGGCAAACTCTACCCTTGATTCACTCTTAATTCACCAACACTGCGCCATCTTGTTATGGAAAACCCGTTGGGGCACTTTGAAACAACTTAACTAATAAATGTCATCTGCTTACAAGACTTAATGAAACCATTTTAAAAAGCTACCCACGACATACCTCTAGATCCGCTTCCGTGGGAAGGGCTCCGCTGCAGTTAGCCCGCAT
This sequence comes from Schistocephalus solidus, assembly GCA_017591395.1. Taxonomy (NCBI): domain Eukaryota; kingdom Metazoa; phylum Platyhelminthes; class Cestoda; order Diphyllobothriidea; family Diphyllobothriidae; genus Schistocephalus; species Schistocephalus solidus. The sequence goes on along the minus strand of WEDG01000437.1, from coordinate 95,631 downwards.
TGCCCGAATTTCACTGTCAATGTCCGCACTGTGGTCTCCATTGGCGTCTGCCGGAATTTGGTTTTGACAGTCTTCTTCCTCTCCAGGACTGGCATCTGTCATCACAGACTGCTCCTTCTCATTCTGAGCCTGATAGTCGATGTCTGCGGAGAGACGGAGGATATCCGCCTGAAGGGACCGAAATTTTGATACTAACGGCTCTATGGACGACTGATCCTCCTCTAGAACCGACCTCAATCGTGTTAGTTCCTTCAATGTGGGCAGCGAACCATCTGCAGAAGGAGTGTGTGGATAAATGAAGATTATTATTTCCACTTAAATGGGTCGTAGACAGTGGTATAAAAAATGTGCCTAACGATCTAAAGCGTCGTCCTTTGAGGCAACTGACAGGAGAGTAACCCCTTCGATCCGTGGATAGTACGTAGGAATTTTAACTAATAACACGTGGGTTCGAGCTTCAGATATTTTGAACCTAGAGTTTGATAGAGCTGGCCAATGTCGTCTAATAAGCCAGATGTGGCTATTTCAATCTCATTTTTCTTTGTCGGCAACCTCACTATGCTTATGACCCTGGTCGCTTTGAAACTGTCTATGAGGTTCTAGGTCGAGCCCTAAGACATAACGGGACCCAAACGTCCCCTGACGCAATTGATGCGCGTCACCTGCCCTGAGTATAATCATGTATACAGGGTACAGATGAGGAACCGGAGCGTATTTGTATCGTTGTGCCTTCGAACTCTAGCATTATTCCTCGCACGTCGTCCAAAATCACCAGTTAGTATGCAGCCGAATAAGTGGCGACAGCAAATGCAAGACTGTGATGACTGTTTTTAGTTTAAAAGCTATCGTCAGCTTACGATACGCATCCCCAAGTTTTGAGCAACTAGCATTAGAACCTTTTATAGGCCATGTAGGAGTCGATCATTAGCTAACTTATGGTATAGAACACTCTTGTCTTTTATTGTCCAACCGGACGGTCTCAAAGTGCCAGCGAATACAACTGACGTGGGTTCCTGTAAAACCACCAAATCCTCAAACAGCGAGCACCAATTAACTGTTTACTTGGCAGTCGAGCATTTCGTGATGACCCTACTTTATTTGTAGATCATTCGCAAACCAACTTTATTTGTCATTACACTTAAAAGAAAGTCACAATTGTCTTTTAATTAAGGAAAAGTGACTTGCCAGAGGGTAGTGTGCTCGTGATTGGCGGGAATTCATTCATTTTCTTTTTTATGAATTCGTCCTCTAGACCCATCCGGACACTAATTTGGAGAAGCTCCTTCCGAAGCCTTCTGTAGTCAGCTTTCCTCTGTGCTTGTTCCGCCTCCAGCTCCTTCAGTTTCTGTTCTAGGTCCTACAGACAAGCAGTGTACATAAGGGTGAGAGCGTCTCTTTCCAAGTCACTAATTTTGCAAACCTATGGTTAATCCCTAGCTTTCTGTTCGCGGCCGCAGCATTAATAGTTAAGAATTTCATTTCAGAGTCTATGAGATTGGGACCGGCTGCTTACTGATCTAGGTACCAGTGAGACCTCTGAGCTTGAAGCCACGTTTTGATCATGAACCTACAGCAAAGACGAGTTAATCGCCGACATTTAAACAAGAGGTCATCTGTCACGCGCTTCGCGAGACTGCATTAAATTAATCACCATCATCGGCGGTAGTTCAAAAAGCAACCTGAAATGCTTACATTCACCGAGGCTATTTACATGTGAATGTAAACAGAAGCTGGCTTGCTTCTGCAACTGGTTCTGCCCAGCTCTTTAATTATTTCCATTGGAACCCACTTAATAACCAAATCATGATTTAAAGCATTAAATGTTGGCAAATTTTTATTAACAGAGTGCGTAATATCAGAAAACTATCGTGCAAAATACTAGATAAACAGTAAGGTCGTTGTTCCCGTTTCCTATTTGAACCGTATACATGAACCCGGTAAAAAAACGGAAATTCTCAAGGGCTTGAAACAACATTCACTTATAGTGTTATCCGACATCATAATTTAGTCGGGCGATTGAGTGAAGTATCATTTTCCTACGTTTCGCTACGCAGAAAATTTTCGTTTAATTATAAAACCTGCATACGGGGATTTTTGGAACAGGTTCAGCCAACTTTTAATCTATCAAAATTGGGTAACCGTGTGCCTTAAAATGCACAAACATTTGTAGGTTACTGCAATTAGCCCCAAATAAAAGAATACAACGAAATTCTGGCGTTTGATGTCTACGAGATCGGTTGCAATCATCTCCAGTTAGCAGTGCTAGATTGTGAGGATTTATTCGCTCCTCAGGCATGAATGGTTACTTTAATATTTTTGTTGAAATTTGAAAATTAAACCTAGTTACTCAGATTTAAGTATATGAGAAATGTATAAACGCATCAATGACTACAGTATTTTCGTAAGACTGGCAAACTTCTAACACAGGTTGATGAAATTTGTCAATATATTAGGTGACAAAAAATGAAAGCATTATTTTTGTAACAATTATTAAGTATAAACCTTTATAATCTCAAAAAAATGAGGTAAGAACGTAAAGTGTCTTCTTAGGCGCAATAATGCGGAGCTTTTTTCGAAAAACATATGAAAATCTGGCCTGACATCTATCAACCACAGTTGGTTAACTGCGTGATATCCAGATTTGTTTTTCCACCACGTTCTTGTAACTGCGAGGAATGCGGTTCCTCGGTAACGAAGTATTAGCTGCGCCGATATTGTCCCGACGTGAGGCTATCCGACTAAACAACGTCTGTCATGCTTCTGGCGAGCTCAAGAAAAGTACTCACACTACCTCATCTTCTGTGACAAAGCACACTTCTTGAAGGGTTCAAAAAGGTGAACGGAAGAGGACAAATGGAAGGGTGTCAACATTGGAAACTTAGAGCATCCCTCACTTTAGCAGACTTCATGTTCCTTGAGCGTTTGCCTCGTGTCAAACAATGAGGAGATATTTGTCGTGTTATTGGAGTTTGAACCAAACTTCAGTGGCTTCCTATTTTAGTAGTAGAGGTTAGAGCATTCGACTTCTGAACAACGGGTTGCGAGTTCGATGCTCGTGTGGTGAGCAATCTGCGATTTATTATGATGGGCTGATGACGGCTAATAAACCAGAAATGGCAATTCTAGGCTCCTTTATCTTTCCGGCAATATTTATCGTAGTCCTTTTTGAGTTAGACGGTGAAATTAGTCGTTCGCATTCTCCTCTATATTCGAGGACATCTCAACTCTGCTTGACTTGGACAAGCCACTCAAACATGCTGGAGGGAAAACAAAATGGGATGGATCAAATAGGCTCTGTTTCGCGTTGTCTCACTATGAACAACCTGGCAAGCCACAAATCCCTTATGACGCCCTGGCAGGCATGGCCGGATACACCTCAACCTCTGGGATTATTGTGGTCTTAGAGAAATGGCCTGTAATTAACGCGAACACACGCTGTCATAAATCATTAGTAAGCAAGGATGACTTATGTGGCCTCCTCACCAGGATAAAAGACTAAGAGTTAGTTTGGTTTGTTAAATGAAACATTTAAATTAACCCCGCGTTTATCGATGGGGCCCGGCATAGCTTTAAGTTTGGTGAGACCGGAATTCTTGCAAGTAGTAAAAACCAAATGACCTTGTGAGTTACTTAAATCATGGTTTCCCGGTCTGTACTCACGTATAAAGAATACTGACCTCGCACTTCCATATTCTGGGCTGGGTTTGCACCTGGGCAACATAAAAAGCTTCGCCGAGAGGGTGTGAATAACCAATAGCTACGGTGACAACTGGCCAACTGGCTGAGTAGACGTCGTGCCAAGTATCCACGATAGGGATGAAATCACGGTCAATATGGCCTCTGGCGCGGACTAAAAATCGAGCATCGCGTCAAACACGCTTCCCGGGGGTGAATTCTGGTGCTACTAAGTATGTAGGTATGTACTGGCATGCTAACTGAATCCTAAATATACTGCAATCCTTCTGTAGACGTCAAGATCATCTCCGAATCTCCCTGATGATGCCTCCTAGGGAGAGGCCAAAACAGTAGGACAATAAGCTTCTTGTTCCAGGGGACGTAGCTCTTAGTTCAGAACTGCTACCTGCATTGCACCAACTCGTTTCTATAGATAGTTAACCTTATTTACACGTGGTCGAGCGCAGGAGGATAGAGGGCAAATGGGTATCTCTGCAACGGCGCAAAGAGGCATAACAAGTTATTTTGTCTAAAGAAATATAATTTAATTCGTACCCTCACAGAAATCGCGTTACCACCGAAACAAAAATACACATGAACTTAATGATAAAAGGAGCATTGCTTCAGTAAATTCTTATGGAACGTTTCAGTGTACATTTCAGAGGACTGAATGTATACATTCATATTATAACAGTTAAAACGGGATATATGCCAATTTGACTCGTGCAATTTAACATAAGTGACTTACCTAGAGTTTAAAGGAAAAGCAAATAGCCGGGGATATTAAAGAACGTTAATTCGTCTTGCAGCGAATTCATGCGGCGTCCGGTGAAGCATCATTCATGGTCTTTTATTGTGGCAAACTACGCCTACACTTTTAACTCAAAATGCATTATCAAGTCTGGTATAAGCAGTGCCTCTAGTTTCTATGGGTTGGCAAGCACTCTATATTCGACGCTGCGTTAACCTAAATATTTCACTCGTAGTGTCTGCAGGCTGTAGAAACCTCTAGTCAGTCTTTTCACAAGCTTAACCTAGCGAGGTTACCAGTCATAAAAATGACCACCGCATATGTCACAGCCCTTGAGAATAAATGTTGTATTCATTTGCTGTCAAATATTGACTATGCTTCGGGACACTTCCCATGTTTTCCAACACAAATTATAACTTACGTAGATATAGTCACCTAGCTGGTGATGTATAGTTATCCCAGATGGAGCCTATACGTTTACCAAAGGTAGCTTTAAAAAGGATGCTTTTTTCTTCCGCCATCATCTATAGATAGCATCTATCAGTTGGATATCCGCATTTGACATAATAGTGTGGTTAAAATAACATGAAGTCTTATATAGATTGCGGGTCACAAAAAACAAGAACAAGACGATATACAATAAAAATGGTCAAACCTTTAAATCTCCATAGTTACATATAACATCTGCAATAACTATACGGCTTCATTGCATTTGGGTTCACGTGGTCTCTGTTTTATGTGACCTTATGCTTTAATTTTGCAGGGATATCATGTTAATCACAATTTTTTGGGATGACAAACGTTAAGAAATTGACTTCTGACCCTATCTTGAAAATAGAAATTCCGCAGATAGCGAAAGTGGGCAGTAGTATTGTAAAATTCGATAGGATAAGTCATATCAGTCACTGCGCATAAACCGGCCACTCCAAAGGTCTTTTTCTGATATTGCTCCAGTAGGCAAAAGGCCGAAAGTAAAGAGAGTTTCGGTGATAGGCCATGTATTGGTGTCAATTGGTCTCCTACGTTTAACTGCGTGAAATTTATAAGAAGGCGGATTCGGCAGCCCTCATTTCTTTCAAGATATTTTGTTGTAGCAAGCCAGACAAAAGCCGTTTCCTAAGGGGTGTTCAATATAGGATAACCTTGAGTTTTCTGCATTGGGTAAAATAAAAAAAACTTTAGCTGAACTGTTTGATGGCAGGACATTTACTGTGTCCAAGAACAAATCACACGAACATTTCTCTATTTTGCATCTACCAGAAAGCACATGGTCCACGCTGAGGGATACATTGACGAGTCTAAACCCACGTAGTTGTATCTGCGCATCAAGTAAGTTCTTGTGCTCTCAGTTTGTTCAACCGTATAGTATCTGCATTTGGTACACATCTTTTTACGTTATTCATAATTGAAATATTTTTATCCTGAGTTACAATCATGTACTCTGTAAAAACTATCCACATAGAACACAGGTACATTTCAAACAGGCACTGAAAACATGTATTGGTAGGCACGAATGGAGATGGACCTAGCGCAGAACCTTGAGGTTTCTGTTGAATAAAATGTTGAGACCGACTACCACAGATTTATCTACAAAATACTTAATAATTAACGTGCTATATTGGAGCATCTTTTTAAGATTTAATTGCGTTAAAATTTGGCGTCTCTTATCATTACGAAAAGAAATTATAGCATTCGGTACCGCGTCTAATGTGACTGGATTTACTCACGTTCAGTTGCTGAGGCAGGGTGTCATGCGAAGACTAAGAAATGCTCTTTGAAACGGTTGAACTGGACGTAGGGGTTCATTAAATTCCCTCTTTTTATGGTGATTGATTACTGTTAATATCCACGCCACAAAAATGGTAACCTTCTCTGTAATTAGATAATCTATTGAAAAGCTATACATTCCAGTGCAAAAAGCAATTTCAATTGCCTTTTAAAAAAATCAGTTGGAAAATAAATTAAACAACAGCTGCAGATACCAGAAAGTTGTGAAAATAAAAGGCATTTTTATGAAAAGTGGATTTTTAATTATCGATTCTTTTACAATATTTGTTATCTTTTGCACACTTTCTGCCATATATTTACTAGCAAAGGTCTCACATGAATAGTTTGCTACTGTTGCGGGTTGGGTAAGGCTATATGTTAAGGCTTAGATCATATTTGTCTCTATATACGAAAATATATGGTGGCACCTTCATGGAATTGTATGGCAAGTGTGTGGGTGTGTTTACCGATCCTCATTTCTCAAATGTTAAAAATTATGAATGAATAATTTAGAAAAACTGCCCGCATTTGGCTTTATCTCGGTTGATGTACAGCCACTCACCTAAAAACTCTTTCAAGCTAATGCGAATATCATCGTTTTCTTACCTTTTTTTATCGTCGTTAGGCGATGAAATTCCAAGTGAATTTTTTTTCGAGCTCTGTTCTTGAGTTATACTGTAGACCTTCTTCTGGTTCGTGTGACATTAGCTGATATATCGTCTGAGAGCAATAGCAAATTAACTAGACAATGGTTAATTTCAGTCGTCCGCTCGTCTCTAGCTAACAAATCGTGATTCTCAAAGTGAACCGTTGATATTATTTTACTATTTTTATTATTATTCTATTACAATCGGGGTGAAGGCTTTTCTATTTAAAACCTGGGTAGATGCGCCAATATCCTCCTATCCTGCTATGATTTATAATATCCCTTGTGTCGGGCCATATCTTGTGGATATATTACTCAATCCTCTAACACGGAATTGTGAATGAACAGAAATAACGTCTAAATCTCACGACAATCCATTTTCAGGTTCAAGTATAATGGATCACAAATGACAAGTAAACTATATGTAGCCTTTTCCCGAAACCTCTTATGCTATTGGCTAAACCACTCTGTTTTGTGTTATCTAACATCATAGGATCTATCCTGGACCCTGCATCCTAGTCAAAATCGCTAGTCAATGCTCCTGATTAATAAATAACTTCGGTCAGATCAACTATGGACCGCAGATGAACAGTGCCGACAAAGGAAAGAAGGACTGCAATGACCATTTCTGCCTAATTAGCCGTTGTTAGCCAGTCATACCCCAGGCGCTGCGGCGCCCGAGGCTTGAACCTATTTGTCAGAAGGGCAAAGTCCTATCAATTCAGCCACGGACTCATTGTAGTGCCAGTTTGGATTGGAATATTGAATGTATTCATTGCTTAACAGTCACTGATTGCTAAAGGAACTTACTCGTCCCAATCTGCCCTGAGGATCATTCTCGAGCCCCACAAGCAGCCGCACAACGGCTAATATTATAGGCAGATGAACATCCTGGCAAAAACAAGTGACTGCAATGTTCATTGTCTTTGCAGGCAATGATACATTAGTGAACTCTAGGCATTCTTCAGATAATGTCAACAGATACAACCTCATAGAAAGCCACAGATCTATTTCGAATAAAGGGGCGAAATTGAGGAACGTTGTTTTATGCTTAGTTATCGCATCTTTTTCGCAGAATGCTAAAAATCTGTGTGGATCTCGATTATCGATAACCTCGCTTTCATACATTGATCGCCTACAAATAGCTGTAGCTTCAAACGCTGTCTCTGCCGATAGCCAGCTGGCTCGCTCCGCGCGCTAATCCAAATAAAATGCAGGTCATCGCAGTCGATCAGCCTACTGTTTACTTTGAGTAGTTAATTTCTTTCTGCAAGCATACTTCCCCGCCATTTTTACTCAAAACTACTCCACACACAGTCCCACCTGCCCGAATAAAAATGTTTTACTCCTTGACGCCAAAACACAATGCACCTCAGTAAACGTTTTCGGAAAGACAGAAGGACTTTATTATCTGTCCTGCCTCATTTGATAAGCAAGTATAAAACAAAACTCGTTGTGTTTTAAATCTCAACTATTTTACGTAGAATAACTCACTTTTTCAATTGGCAAATTGTCAATCCACGTTCAGGCAAGTAAGGAGGTAGACCAAGGGACTGACATGCTTCTGCCGTTTGCCTTCTACAAGCTTCTATTTGGGTATTCAACTCCAAGACGGTGGCATTTTCTGCCTGAATGAACTCCGCGAACACCTTCTCTAGGAGCGCGTTTAGAGTCTGTGTCCGCTGTACTCGTTCCACCTCTTCAAATCCTTCAAGGATTGAACAATCAGATAAAAACCTGTCAGCATTATAAAGTGTAAATTACTATAAGTCTGTCAACTGCTCAGCCCCTATGGAGTTCTATAAAAGAAGCATCCACTGAGTATAAGGCGAAGGTCTACCGTTCCGTTTTGTCATCGTTAAGGCAATGCACTTTGTCTTCTTAGAGATAGCCAAAGTAGACCAGAATTTCTCAAGCTCTCTTGGTATAAATAAAATCTCTTTTATATCAAAATCCTTCTAGCAAGTATTGTTTATATAACATGTGGTTGAAATAAGAAAACCCGTCCGGCATAAACCTAACCGTGAGCAAAATAAATTGGTAATTGTTTGAAATGGATCCAGCGCACCCAGTTATATACTACTGAAATTACACAATGAACTCTTCCTTTATAGGACAGGCATCCAAAGAAAGGATGTGAAAATGCTCCAGAAATATTTGGTTTGCTTTTACTGCATTTGCGCACCTCAAGCCAAAGAAAACTGCGCGATCCGTGGGGATGATAGCGGGGATCGAATTATCCGCTGCATTGGCTGCCTTTACCTGATTGGCATAACAGAACGCAAGTACTTCTATTTTGCCTAGGAGCTCTCGTTAAGTGGGTGACTACGAACCGAAAAGTAAACAATACCGGTAAAGCATTGCCAGCTTGGCACAGGAATAGTCATTTCTCGCTTATTTCGTTTCATTTGCAACTATTTTCTAACCACAAGTCGAATAAACCTGACATATTGCACAGCGCTGAGATCTTGTGACCCATCTGTTAGTGTTTTAAGTGCAGTAATAAAATAGACTCGGGTGCCATTTGTGGAGTTAAACAAACTGGTTAAAGGTCAATGGCGTGCAAAGCATTAAGGGCTTTGTTGATCTCCTCTTTGTTTTGGTCTACAATCTGAAGTCCCTAACTTCTCACACAAGTAGCTCACTTAGATCCATATTTTGATCTGTTCCTATTGAGCATGCCTAACCATGTCCGTCCGTATTTTTCATCGTACGACAACTCCTTAAAACCACTTCTTAACAAAGCAGAAGCTCTATAGAATTCCACTTACCGTGAATGAGACAACTGAGCACCTGGACACTTGAAAGGTGATGAAAACCAGTTGATCAATACTCAATGTAACCTAGAAGAATATTGTGGTCATTTGCGGTCTACAAGTGGCCTATGCCAGAAGCACAACTTTCCAAATATCGCACGAATTATTGTCAGCATCATTGGTTGCAACATCCTCGCTTTTAGCATTGTCATGTAAAAACGATAGAGACCATGTCATTAGTTTTTGCGGTTATAAAGAAATTTAACGATTTCAAAATCCGAAAAATACTTGTTTATATCCTTCTTAAGAATTTTGAACTGCAAACAGCACAAAATGCAGCCTCGAAGTTTTTGCTAAACTCTACAGCATACAGCTGCCTAAAAATATGCTGGTATAATTGAAACGGATTTCGAAGGCAACATATAGCAATTATATTTGCTGAAAATTAATTTAAATGCAATTTAACTATCTGAAAAAATTGAACAATTTTTATCAAACGATTTTTTTCAATTTTTTTAAAAGGGCTATTAAAAAGAATAAAATTTCAGCTCCACAAGTGCAAATGAAAACTTAATTATGCAACCTCTGCTAGCAGTTTCCATAAAATGAAACACAAAGTCCAGTTTCATGCCTTTGAACTAGTGCAGTAAGTTGGATATTCAGCTGAAAAGAAGCGCTTTTTGACAGTGACCATAATAAATCTCTGGGAATTAGAATTGTAGGGAAAAACCTCTGGGTTATCTATCCCCAAATAGCCTTCAAAGTATCAATAGTCAGTTTCTTTTTTCGTAAGCATTAATCTAGTTTTAGAAATTGTTGTAAACGAATATTTATATACTATTTGGTTTGCAGCTCCAAGAGAATTAAACATTTTGTTTCCTGATGCACGCTCTGGTTGGAAAGTCCGTTTGAGAAGTTAGTCCACTTAATATGCGGCGCGGCTCGATATTTATGATAGCCAGTTGAATTAACATTCATCCAGTAAAGACAAAAACAATTTGCCCAAATATGACTGCTCAGGAAAAGACACTGTTTTTTTGTGTTCGTATATGGGTTACACTTTTATCTCCATCACACTGCACAGTTATTATGGATATTTTCTTTCAGCGTGCTCAGCATGCATTTATGCATGCTTTTCCTGTATAATGTACACTTCAACATCGCTCAAAAATATTCCTCAAACTTCCTTTATAAGTGCTTATATATTGTTTTTTTAATGAAAATTCAAAGTTGCTTAGAGACGGTAAAATGTCCTAAAATAGGAGTCACTATCTGTTGAATGCTATCTGGCCTCTGGTCATTTTATGGGAAATTTTACTATTATTTCTTGCAGTTGTAACACTTGCAATTAATAATCAACTAATAGAATTATAGCATCCAGTACCCTACAACAAGGAAATTTGTACTAACCGACGTAATTCCAGAGGGTGGCTAATTCGTCCGCATTTTTGTAAAGGCCAGCGCTTAGTTGTGAGCAGATAGCATCGCCAGAGTCCATTGTGTGTACCAGCTACAAAATAACAAAACATTGTCACTCGAAAAGCTATCTTACTTCCTAGTCAGAAACGCCAGTACTCAGAAGAGGTTTGTTGTTATGAGAAAAGAGTGTAAACACAAGACGGCTAAATTTGTGCTTGCTGGCCAACGTTCCTAAAATTCAATTCGAATTAGTGTAGTTGCGTGCTCTTTCCCCTCAAACGGAAGAAGTTGGCCCATCCTCTAAGGCATGGGTCGTATCATCGCATGGCTTGGTTGTTTCTGACTTGATTTCGGGCTGAACTCGGCAATGAATTATTGGGATTTTACACAAGGAATTTGCAGCATACTAAACTATATATATATATCTGCTAGACCCAGTGTGTGGACTGTCTGCACAGTACTCGAGCGCATGTTTGTATATTCAGTTCCAGCTGGTAGTTAGGGTTATGATGGGCTAAATTACGGCAGAATAAGCCCGAAACAGACTGTGTCAATCTACCTATATTTTCTGTCGTCTCTCTTCTCTGCATAAAACGCTTTTTTTGAATACTAGCTCAAAATATTAAACATTGCTTTTGGTTTAACGTTCTTCACTGACGCCTTGTATTGATGCATCGAACTTCAGTCATTGGATCGGTTTTTCACAAGCACAGTTTTAAACATTAAGTTTGTGCATCTGTGAAGATAAGTTTCTTAAGTCCAGTCTACGGCGTGTGTATTTTTGTCACCCACTCGCATTTAAATTCTTAAATTAGGTTTTAAAGTGAGGTTTCCATGGTTATGGTAGTTTGCTCTATGTAGGCTGGCATTGGTTGTGATTAACACCAACAAGACAGCCAGTGCGGAAATGTTTGCCTTGAACTCAAAACCACACCCCGCCTTTCGCGCTGATGAGTAATATAGTCAGGGTTCTGTCTTAACTATGGACGTTTTATGAGGAAACGCCCATATCAAAGATTTTTGGCTGCAACCAATCAATGTGCTGTACTATGCATTGCTCAAATAACGTGCTGAATTAAAAATTAATTGTGTAGATCGAAGTCAATAGAGCATTTTCCAGAAGGTTGGGCAGCGAAACTAAGTATACGCAGTCTAAGTCCTCCAGCTTAACAAAAAAGGTAAAGTAAGGCTTTACATTTCGATCAGGGAAAAGGATGCGATGCAGTCTATGAAGTTAATTATTTGCGAATGTTTATGAACAGCGTAGCTGACATCGTACGAATGTTTGGCATAAGAAAAGTATATATTATTAATTCATGAAAAATAATCTCCAGTATTGCAAGGTATTGGTCGTATTTAAACGGATTCTGTAGTCTAAGCGTCAGTTGGTTGATAGGTACGTTTAACCGAGGTTGACTTTTTCGTCAAATTGATTACCAGAGATCACGATTTCGATGCGCTTATTTTCGTTTCAAACTGAAAAGTACTCATAGCGCATGTTAAGCATTGTACACTGAGATGTGTTGGTTATAACGCCACCTCTAATAGGTTTTTCAAAGCTTACCTTTCAATCGTGTTTTTCTCACTTTTGAATAGGCTAACTTAAGCAACATGTAAATTTCCTTGCCAGTCCGCGTTTCTGTTTCCCGGTAGAACATTAAAAAGGGCATTTAAGTCTTAATAAATGTCTGGACGTTTGTGGTTGTTACTGTACAGCAATATAAATAGTCTGCCTACTGTTGATTACAATAACCACCCTATGCATCTAATGAACAGATCTAGGCCATATTTATCAACTAGCTAGTATCAGAGGCTGAGATTTGTTATGTTTGTATGTTAAAATTGGAGGCATAATATATTTTGTATTCAGCGAAACAGATGATAGTGGGCAGGCTATAAAAAAAATTTAAAGCAAATCAAAAACAAGCCATGAAAAGGCATTTTAAAATGACTTAGGAGGAAGTGTAAGATAGACCTCAGTGAGACGATTCAACGCACCTCAGGCAGTACGCAGTATTTACCAAGTTCGATACGAATTTTCCTCTGTCCGAGAAACTGGCCGCTGATTGGCCACTGATTCAGCCAATCGCATAGGCGCGTCGGCTGTTATGAAAAGCGAGCAAGAGGACACAACGATTTTAACCAGTAAAATAAGATGAACACGCAATTCACCTCGGCGAGTAACGCCCGTTTTTCGTGGCCATTGTGTCCGCTGAGGTCAAATCGTATTAGATAGTTTTCAGTGCTAGCGTAGTGTTTGCAAGACAGTCAACTGCCTCGTCATCCTTTAGTTTAAGCAGATTAACTAAGTACACAGGTTCCTTTTATTTGGGTTGAATTACAAGATCATTCTAGCCAGCCTTTTAGAAAGGCCATTAATCGAACCAATGTAAGTTAATTGGTTTTGGAAATAAAGAGCCTATACTCCGTGTTTTGAAAATGGCACTTATTGGAATGAAATACGCTTACAATACTACTGAAACATAGAGTCCGTAGGCCCAGATGGTGGTCATTTGGCCACGAATATTAAATCCCCTCAGAGGAGATTCAGAAGGCCTAATTTGCTATCTCACTAGCTAACTGATGTTTGCCTGTATTATCTTTATAATCTAAGGTGGCTGTTTAGCGAATGGGCAAATGGCAACCACTTTCTATTTGTAATTTGTCAGCAAAAAAATGCAAAGAGCTCAACTTTCTGTTTCATGCAAAGGCTATTATAACTTCATAGGAATCCAAACACACAGCTTGGCAAAAATGACAAGCAAGTAAAACCTTATGGTTTTTCGGATAAGTTTTAAATGGACTGTAAAAATTTGACGAGAAAAACTGTTTCCGAACTGTGGTGAATTGCTACAGAACAGGGTAATAGTGGTAGTTGAAACCGATTATGATGATAAAATGGAGTTTCATACATGGCAACCATTTAGGGTCGAATGTTAGTTATCACGTTTTTAGCATTATAACTGGTATGAAACTTAGAGGGGATTAAAATGTGGAAATTGTTATATCGGGTGAACAGATATCACTTGCCTTAGTTTGGAAAAGCGTGAACACTTTCTTCTAGGAAAACCTCCATTGCGATTCCTGTAACGTATCATCAGACCGCGTTATTGAATGGAAACTACTGCAACATACTGGTAGGAGAGGGTAAGATAGGAAGCATGTGTTTAAGTACATATATCGGCTCAGAAAAGGGATAACTCTATTGATATGTCCCCAGCTTAAGGACTGTGGATCTGGACAGGACCGAATATATTGAATATAATTCTCAGGTTTTTCGTGGTCTATTTGTAAAAGAATAAGACATCTAGGCCTCTTGATTTGGGCACTTTAATTTCAGTTCACTGCGTTAGGTTAATTGAGGAATGCATCATTGTTGAATGCTCCACCATTCTGGCACAATTGGTAATATCTTAAAGCGCAGACACATTCTTCGCCAATTTTACACCACTGCGCGTCATTAAATGCGAGGAGTTCGGTTAACCATTTTAGCCTTCAGGGCCTTTCATGCGCCAGCTGGTATACATTTATCGTTAAAAGTGTTACGCTTATGAGTACATTAGTCATAAGTGCATCGAAATGGGACGTTATTTTTGGAAACAACTCTTTTAATATAAGCTCAAAGTTGCTAAGTATATTTTAAATCGAATCCATCAGCTCTCCTAGCATAACTGCTTGTGTGGTACACATACTGACGAGAATGACGCTGCTAAAACGCTTTTGGTCTAAGATTATTTTGAATGCAAGTGCAAATTTCAAAAGGTTAATTGGAGAAGGAGGAAATATAAGCAGAGGTGACCCCAGCTCCTATTTGTGCATTGCCTCTTCTTTGCTTTTTTCGGCAGTTTCATTATCAGTGGAAGGCGGCACAAAGGTGCCAATAAAAAACATCATTTCGGCGCAAGCGTCTGCAAATCACGAGTAGAGCGCTCAGACGACGCCATGGTCAGTATCCCATGTGCCATGAACGACGTGAGGCATAATCACCAAACCGTTAGAAAATAATGCTCTTAGTCTTATCGACTGAATGCAGTGTAAACAGAATTCATCAAGAAAACTGAAAATTCCTCTTTTGGGGAACACTTGATTGCCGCCACTCAGAAAAAAACAATCGCGAAGAAAGAAACTTGACACAAAAGTTCACAGGCTTTTAAGAATATGACATAAGGGATCTCGAAGTCAAGGTGGGTTGTCTACTGTTCTGAAGATTAGCGTATATTGTTAAATCCTACCGAGTGGTTTATCAAAAATCTACTATTTTATTTACTTCACCAGCTTCTGCCGTTAAGCACAGATGATTAGCATGAACGAGTAAGCCCAGCTTAGAAAAATGTGCTCTACAATTCAGAAATAATACGATGGAGATCCATTTACGCAACTGGCATTCATCGTCAGATTTGAATTTATCCACCCCGATAAACAAATTAATTTTAAGAATCAGTCATTGATCTGATGATTTGAGGCTCTGAAAGAGGCCTTACTGCTTTCGTATTTTATAGGATACACTGATGATAATTTGGTTTCTTATTGGAATCCAAACCCTACAGGGCTTTAACCAGATGTCCTGAATTAGCTTGCGTAAAAAAATTGCAAATTGCGAAAAACGTGCAATGTTCACTATATGCTACGACTTAACTAAAGTTCATGACAACGTTTGAGAGTTCTGTGAAAATTTCGGCTAACGAGAACCTAGATGAAAGCTTTAATTTTGCAGGAAACAGCAGAAAGTAATTAAAAAACGTAAAAAATTGAATACTGATAATATCCATCTAAAATAAAACTTTTTAAGCCAAAAATACCAGGATTACAAGCTTACACTAAACGCGTCTACACTGGTGAAACCATTAATTCTTTAGGAAAGTACGCTAAACGTAAGCATAAATTCGGCATAATTAATCGTAGACTCAATAACAGTGACCCAAATGAGTATTAATTAGTGCCAGTGTGATACAGAGATGCGAGAATATTTTAATAGATTTATTATACCCTATTTTTGACTGATCAACAAAGCACTCGTTTCGAATTGATCGATAAATTAATCGATCATTTAACACATTGCAGTACATTTAATTTTGGTTGAAGAACGTAGAAACTGTTGAATTCTGATGTGACTGAGAAAACCTCAACTTGTCAAACACGATTTGCTAAATTTTCGCAAGACTGACCAAAAACCTCGACTGCCACGCTCGATAGACAAATAAACGTGCATATTGGGTGGCATGGCCGAAGTCATCCGACCGCCATTGGGGCCTTGCATGCAAATCGATCAATAAGATTTCACCAATAAGAAGTTTCACGCATTTTTGAAAAGGTTTTTGTATTCAAGTTTACAAAGCGAAAGTGAATAAGTTACATATAGCTTTGCTCATATCTTTCAGTTCTGATTTAACCTGTGATTAATGCTTGCTTAAAATATGGGCAATATATTGCTAAATTCACGCTCTTTATGTATTATTAACAAGATGATTTTTGAGTCTTCAGACAAGTGGGTTGCGTATATTTACCGATTGAATGAAATAGTTCTTTTTGGGAAATAAGAATTTTTGGTTTTCTCTATAAAAGTGATACTTTTTAGTGAAAGGCTCATTTTATGAGGAGAGCTGAATCACTCTTTTCGCATACTAAATATCTTAAATGGTATAGTTTTCCAATTTATTAAAATATTTAAATATTTATCCATTAACAATGCTCAGTATGAAGAGATTGGCTAAATACTTAATTGTATCGGTGTTTTGCCATAGAAGCACATATGAGCATAAGTTATGCTGCTCATACTCTGCTATTTTTCTTTCTAATCATTAATTAGGTGGCTTATATAATTGAAAGCATTTTTCTACCGTTCAGTGCTAAGACAATTTTTATTTGTATAACCGCTGCAGTGTAGCCAAACTTGCTCCGATGGCAACGCAAGCAAAATATGCACGTATGCTTCTCTCCTCTGTGAGTCAGCAGGTCTGACCAAATCCCCGAAGGCAGTTCAGGTTACCTCGCCCATCATTTGCTTCCACGTTCTTCGCAGAGTGCAACACACACGGGCAAACAACAAGAAAAAAATGTACAGTTCTGCCCAAATAGACTCGGAGGTCGTATGGACACACGCCGACACTTAAACCTGCTTCTGTCCGCCTGCCTGGTCTGTGTGACGGAGCTCTGTTCCAAGAGCAAGACAAGAATGCTGTTGCTGTGGAAATTGTGCATAAGTGGGAGAGTAATGAGGTCCATTCTATCCGTTCAAGCCTAGACTAAATTGACTCAATGTCAGTAAAGGATATATGCAAATGCAAAACCAGGTAAGAATGACAGTTTACCGATAAAATGACTTAGTTTTATTATCTATATAAAGGAAATACCACGCCTGAAAATGAATTTTTCTATCATAACTAATTGACAGTTAGTCTTTTGAAAAGTCCCTTACTCAGATTTATTACTTAGTTTTCTTTCAGACATGCTGTTAGAACTATAAAGTTTTAAATTACTCTCGTGATTTTGGCCTTTCTCAAGGTGTTTTTTTCCATAAACTCAAAAATAATGCTCATGAAAATTCGCGGACATAACTATTTTAGTAATCCCCTATCGGTTTTTCTGTCTGCTTAAAAATTTTGCTTAAATAATTTACATAAAATGGCATAATTTTTCACATATTGCAGTTGGAGAATTGAAGCCTTTCTCTTTAAAGATAGTTTTTTTTTATTTTTCTGCCATTTTAACCTAGCTGCTGGAAAATGTGCGTATGAACTTTCACGACTAAACCTTACAATATCATAAACCTTTGATGCAATATTAGAAGAAAAATCTTGCGCCCGTCATAATGAAAATAGAGACAAGTCCTTTTGTAAATTCAACAAAAAAACAGCATTCATAAACGTTTGGTTAAAATATGCTAAGTTCATAATCAAGTGGCTACTAAGCAAAGACTGCTCAAGTAGAACTGTGTCATTTCTGATAATAAATGTCGAAGAAAAACATAATATTTTGGTGAAAGTCTAAAGCAAAAGAGGTTTATGTATGTTTTATGCAAAAAAGTAGTCAAAAAGACTTCATTACAAAGGCTATTTTGCAAGCTGTTTGCATTTTGTTCTATCAGTTAGATTCCATTTCATTATGTTGCATGCACTGCTGGATAACACAATTCAAACGATATCCGTTTCCAAAAGAAAATAATAAGTGTTAAGCAATTAAACAGATATATTAAGTCTCTTAAGTCAACGATTTAATTATTCTCTTCGTCATGCTGAAGGCATTTTCGAAAGTTCATCATCGTTTAATCATAAGGATCACAAAAAATTGTGGCGTTCATTCTCGAAATGTAGGTTTGAACCAGAACCTGTAGGTATAGTCTTTCCGATTTCAAGTTTGATCGCTCCAACTTTCCATGTACCGGAATAAACTGCATGAAAAATCTTTTAAATGCTTGCATTTCTTGGTATACAGCGAGGTCACCAGACTGCTAGACCAGCAGAATATGCAGGCTTATTAACGTGGCACGCGACATTTTTGTGTTTGGGTGGACACCATCCGAATTTTGAGTGCACGACAGGTTCGAAGACGAAAAAATAAAGGGCTGACTGCAGTGCCTTAAGAACCAACGAACGTTAAATGTAGAGTTTTTTAAGCTGAAATTCCATGGGAGTAAGATATAACGAATGTTTTTCATTGAAAATATTGAGGTACATTAGACGAAACGCCGAACGCTGGAAGTTTATGTTTTCATCAACTCCTAGTTCGTCTGAGTAAAACTCACTTATCCAACTGGCGATATAAATGCACAAAATTGACTATGACTATCGAGGATAAGACCGCATACTTGCTAAGTAAATAAAAAAGGATCCTGGGCGTCATTTTGGACATCCTATTATAAACCATATCTTCCAGAAGTAGAAGCAGTAGAAGTAATAGTATTAGAAGTATTAAACGTAGATGTAGTATAAGAAGAATTAGTTTAATTATAATACATTCTTAATGAAAGAACATTTGATCTCGTACACTGTTAGTTATAAATGAAAGATAGTGGATGAGTCAGCATTTCCAATTAAATTAATAGAGGTTTATTCAAAATTTAACATTCGAATTTTTCCTTTTGGTGCTGTTATGATACCGAGTATTTACAGAAGTTCGCCCTAGGTAACAGCTGGAAAGTTAGTAAATAACGTAATATCTCCTCGAAATATAATCATCCTGTCTCTGTGCAAGAACCTTTTCATAGGATAGAGATCTCTAAACATGAACAATGCAGCTTGGCCTGTATAACATAGTTGCCAATTATTGATTATTGATAAGACGTGATAATTGCAAAGATTACTTTTAACTTGTGGAATAAGAAAGTGTGTTTTTCCGTGGTTTTCCAGAAAAAATAAACAGTACTTACTTTTAAATCTGCAGGCGCGTCTGATTGGCCAATTCTTGGTGGTTTTGTTTAAATAGGAAGATTTTGAGTTTTTCCTTTGGAAGAAAACGAGATAACCATGATTATTTTCCATCTTGTTCAGTTGAGTGACTCAATTAACATTTCGCCAACAAGCGAATGAAATGATACTTTATTAGAATTCAAGTCAGAGTCACCAAATTTACGTTAAGAACGTTTTTGCAAGGCTTTATTTTATAAAGAACAACTCAATTGCTAATTCATTCGACACACTGATCTTCTGAATATTGTCGGGTTATAGACGGAGGATGCTGATAATCCATGTTTTGTTTATTTTGGTTTTTCTGTCTGACTGGAGCGCTTTATTGTCGTTCATTACCTTTGCTGTTTGTTTTCCAAATAAAAACAGTGATGCTAAAAGTACGATTTACAGCTGCACCATTGCATGAAATACCAACAGTGCGGCAGTGCGGCATATTCCCAAGATTGTTACTTCACGCCATGATGCCGACCTTTCAATGAGCTTTCTTCGGCAACCTAGAGAAACTGCACTCATTAAAAACTGCTATATACATAGCAGAGCGGCCTTTTGTCGATGGTAAATGCTCTTTAAATTTAAAAATGTTTTTAGAGAAGAGAAAAGATGAAAATTGAAAGGAGGTGGCGTAAGCTTTAGTCCATGGAGAACATGAAAGTATATTTTCGTGCATCTGTTTTTTAAATAAAAGTTGAATTTAAAATGTCACCGAAAATCCATTGGAAAAGTTCATGTCATCTATGTTGTCACTTTTTCCAATTTAATTGTTGCGGGCGCTGCCAAAAAAAGTCACGCATATGCTGACATGCAGGTTTGACCGGGCTATCTCTGGATAATTTTGGACTATAATTAATAAAAAAACCCAAAATATGTTATATTTTCCACTCGAAAATATATTTCGTATTTTTGTTTAACATTTTATGAGATAGTACATCTATTGTATATCAAGCATAGTAGGGTTTTTATATAGCGGAGAGTAATTGTATTCAAATATTACCCTGAATGTTTTTTCTTAATTTTGAATTGCAAAGTCTTTTATTACACATATAATATTACCCGTAAATCCCAATGTTTCCCACATTTTATACCGTCCGACATTTATAAGCCTTAGCTGAGGGTAATTTGAACAGGTTTCATGACGGCTTATCAACTGCAACTCGTCTTTGTATAGCACAGATAAAGAATTGAAGTGGAAAACAGTTTGAATTTACAGAAAATCAATACATAACACCAAGGGTCAGAGGTCAACATCAAGAATAATCAGTTCAACGTGTTAGCTTAAAAATTCAGAGGAAATTAAATATGGGGGAAGTCCTAAGACAACTACAGCCATGAAACATCTAGGGGTGAAAATCACCAGGGAAATTGTAGATTGACCATGTGATCTAGTTGCTTGCAACGGTTGGGTTTCTCCCTACGTATATGCGCCGCTTCCAAGTAGCACAAAATCCGAGTTGTTCGTTCCCGAACAAGTACTCGGAATGCTGCTTTGAGATCTACAGAGTGACCGCTGTCTAATATATGTTTAGTAATCAAAGTCTGTTGTATATTCTTTTCTTGTTTAAACTACCAATTAAGCAAATTGTCAGCGGCTCTGTTTTCCATTTGCCTTTGCGTTCGCCCAATGTACTTGCATTCACAAGTGCAAGTCAGTTCATAAACACAATTAGGTGTGGCATGCAACGGCAGGGCATCCTTTGGCTGGTTGATTGGCAGGCTTCTAGTAGGATTGATAAAGATGAGCGCAGCTGCATTGTTAGCTCTTTCTATGGTGCCGCGTAAGCGTTGCTTGATTGTATTAGAAATATTGTCACCCTTACAGGGTAAATATATGATAAGGGGCTTTTTCGGAACGGAATGTTCCGTCACTTTTGGCCGTATGTGGTTACAGTTTATAAGCTGTCAAGAAATGAGTTGACACCAATAAATCCTGCTGGATACGTCTGTTTTAAATTTTAACTTTTCTGAAAATGTTTGAATTTAGTTCTCTTGGTTAAAATGAAAGCTAATTAGTTTAACGTGGCCAACACGTTCATATTCCCGCAGTTTAATAGCATTCGCAAAGTTAATTCGCCGTTATTTAGGTTAGGACGAGGGCACGGGAGGCTTTTTGGTCGAGATGTGGGTCAAAGAGACAGAGCTAGTCACACCAGTTGGATCAGACTGGGATTTATTTCAAAGAACTCTTCTGCCGAAATTTTGCTAAAGCCGCATTTTTAAACCGAAATGAAAGTTGAAGGTGACGGTTTTCGCAATTCCAGGTTACCCACACAGACATAAAATCGGTGTACCATATGATAATGAATCCGCTCATTCGAACACTTAATCGTACTGAAAGTCATAAGTCCTAGTTATTTCAAAGGCAATATGACCCAGAGACCTGCAAATAAGGAAGAAATAAACGCTATGTTCCATGCGGAAAAATGACCGGTTAATTCCAGCTGCTGAGCGGTTTTCTCCATAACTTAAAGCCTGGACACCAAACTAGAATTTTAAGTTTACAATTGTTTATTTCATAAAATAATGATTGATTGGTGAATCACACACACAAGCAACTTTGCGTATTCATGACCCTGCCAATATAATTCTGAGTTGGGCCGAAATGAAAAAAAATAATGGCTTTTTAACAAGTTTGAAACATGACCACCTGAACAGTTTTCAAAACGAAACCAAGTTTTCGACGGAATATATTAAAAATTCTCAAAACCTTTTTGAGGTACTTCTGCATTATCAAAGTAACTGTTTTATTATTTTGCATAACGATTTGCTCAAAAAGCACTCGAAATACTTCCTGTTCTTAAACATTATCTAAACACAAATATCTACTATCGCTTGTAAGTAACCTGTAAAAAATGATTTCCATTCTTAATGCCTGACTGTGGTTTTAAATTAGCGATATCTCCACTTAGACCATCAACGGCAAATATGAGGGAGTTTTTCTTCTTTTAAATAAATTGACGTTTTTAAATGGAAAAACATTTTATCCAAACGATGGGAAAGTTACGTTTTGCACTTACTACGGAATACTGTCAGATATCTTTAAAATAAGGATACAAAACAAGCTTTATTGAATATTGCGCTTGGACGCCTAAACCGTCAGCATTGATGAAGCAGCAGACTACCTATACAATTTTTGGTTAGATGTTCTTACAGTGAATAGGCTGTGCACACTGTTTGCCTAGATAAAGGTCTCCTGAGGAAGGTTTTAGTGAGACCTACAAAGTTGCCGACTGGGACACAAAGCTGGGCACGTGGTATATGCGATGGGACAATATGCTGATATACAGGACATGGCAGGCGTTAATGGAGACCAAACCAAATCAAAGACCACATGTGTTGGAGGGTGATGCACGCCTAGGTTCTGCCTCACGCCCTGTGAACCGCTCGCGTGCGATCCAATTTTCCGTATTCTTGATTTTTTTAATGACCCTGGGTGTTCTATGCAGCGCAAGTCTACCATCACTGCAAACTATTTTGAGTTCAAAGCACCATCTTTACGCCACCTTGCCCTGGGGTAGATGGTACCCTCGTCATTATCCAAGGTGGAAATGTCAAATTTCGCAGATGTTACAGTGAGTAGGCAAGTCGAAGTTTTAAAAGTTAGCATATGTTGATGCAAGTATCACAGAATATTACAAAGCAGCAAATTTCTTTGTCGTTTCACCCTAACTGTAAAGCCATTTGGAGATATTATTGCCTCTTTCATTGGCCTCCGCGTGCACGCCCACTTTACTTGTCGTCTAAAATCCTTCGTCGTTCACACAGGCTTGACTGGCGCAAAACAGCTCAAACTCTTAAACTGGTCTGGTTAAATATTAAAACTACAAACTCCCCTCCAAAATTTTGAAAGGTTTCCTATCGCTGTAGATTAAAACAGGGCAACCTGGTTAAAAGATGAATTTAATCCGTTAATCCTTTACATCGTTCTAGCTCACTTTCACGTTTTAATGGTTTATAGAATTTAAGTGCAGTTTAAATAGTAGATAACACCAAAACCTTAATGCAATCTATAAAATACGTTTTGGATTTTTCTTAACCTTCTGATAGATAATTGGGAATTCATATCCGAATATCATTCAAACTGCTAAACTGACCTGCTATGAGGAGATGAAAATCAGCCTTGGCTGTCGCTCCGTGGCCTCATCAACTTATCTGATCCTTGCTTAGTTCAGAAAAATGCTGCGGACAGATTCCTGAGTTTTCTGTCAAGAAACATGTGGAAGTCTACGAGAATAACGGATCGTGAAATATGCAACTTTAAACATAGAAACAGTCCGCTCTCTAAAGGGTTATAAGACGTCATCATCCAGCCATACACACCTGCAGGTTTTGTAGGTGCTAAAGGTTGAAACTGAAGTTCAACACCCTAAAGATTAAGCCAGGGCCTCGTTGCTCCGTCGGTTGTGGTCGTAGGCTCAGCACTTAGGACATTGGACGTCTAGACAAAAGGTAGTTGAGTCGAGACGCAGAAAGTGTAATAGATGGGTTTGCGTTAGACTGGCTGATGATGACTGTAGTGTACATAACCCACATGGTCTGCACATAACGCCCCGTACTCGACAAGGCAACTTTCAAACTCATGTACGCACAGCCAGACCATCTTTGTTCTGACTGGTCACCCTTCAGTCTATGAGATTCCCGCTTTGCATAAACCCCGCTGTGTCCCCTAGGACTCCTTATTTGCGCTGTTTTCCATCCTCAGTACAAGTCGTGTTTTCAACCGGCCTTCTACGTTGGATACATAACATTACCGACGCTGCTTAACGAACATGACTTCATTATTGCCTATATCGTCATCTTTCTGGCCGAAAAACGCTCAGAAACCCTCAAATGACTCATAGTTACAATGGAGAAAGACATTTCAGGATTTTATTGAACTGATTTCGGTGTTGTCAATTACGTGTCCACTAGACTTCAACTCTTAATTGAAACTCATCCGAACCCATCTAGGAGAGTTGGCACAACGTTCCTTCGACGCCCTTTAGTTGCAGGAAATTACCTTTTTTCAAACGAAATTAGCAATGCTCGAAGCAGCGTGGGGCGGAAAAGACGACATCTTTCTGCGCCACTATTGGTTTTGTCGGATGCGTCAGGAATCCAGACAAAGCATTAGTGATTTTATTACGAATCTTACACTCGCCATCCAGGACTGCAGTTGATCTTTGGTTTCCGCGATTAAAAATCGTGGGAATTGCTGTTATCAGAGTAGATAGATTTTTTTAGGAGAAGGTCTGTGATTACGCCAGACCCCATGAGCGCGTACAGCAAAAACTTCAGCAGATGAATCTGTAAAAAGCTGGAGTTATATCATCCTTCGAACTTGAACTGGCTATCTAGTGAACACTGCCGAGACATCATCTCAGCAGCAATTATCTGTTCCTTCAACACAGATACCGTCCTGCTACCGTTCCGGTCAGCACCAGGTCCAATGGTCAGACTGTAGACACCATAAGATAGTTTGCAAATTAAGCAAGAAAATTGGTCACAACGAAAGAGTGTGATTCTCCAAATGGTGGACGAAAACTCACATGCATGCCGCCTACCGGAATCCAGCTGGACAGGGCGAGGCGATACTACGAATGTTTTCCAACGAACACGCCGCCACAATTGCCACACTTCCGGTGGATGGTCATCCCGTGAAGTTTGAAATCGAAAATTGCGCAGCTGTTAATCTCATCATTTAGGCCTCCCTGCCGAAAGTCCCCCATCTCCTTCCGGATTGTTCTTCTTTCCATAGTTACACTGGGCAAAACTTAGACGTTCGATAGGTTTATTCGATTGAAGTGGAGCATGATGAAGAACTTCATTATTTGCTGGTTCATGTGGTCAAAGAAAGCCAAAAATCAAATCTCCTCTGCCAAACTGGGTGAATTGCGTGTCCTCTGTCTTCGATTGCTGTTAACCTGGCACTTGATTCCCTGTTGGTGCATCATAGAGAATTCTTTCACGATGATTCTCCTAAACGCTACCGCGGTCCATCTATGAAATTCTCATTCAAATCAGAATTCTGGTCTCTTTTATTCAAAGCTCGGTCAGTCCCCTTTGCAGTCGCGTTGAAAGTAGAAGAGGAATTGGATTGCTTGCAGAAAGTGAACATCATCGCGCCCGTGCTGTATTTGGAATGGGCGGCCCAAATAGTCCCTGTTCTTAAATCTTTGACGCCTACAACCTGACGATTAACTAACCAAACTAACCTAAATCCTTATCATCTCCCACGCATCGGCGACCTTTACATATCTCTCTCAGGTGGCCAAAAATTCACAACTCTGAACCTGAAGCATGCCTACAATCCAGTCGTCCTAGACATCGAATCCCAATACGCCAAAACCATCGATACGCACCGAGGTTTGTTTTGATACAAACGACTCCCAGTTGGAGTATGCTCTACTCTATGTTTATTTCAATGCTCGATTGATAGCCTTTTGAAGGACATACCTCAATTTTGCGCATATCTTTATGATATATTTGTAACGGGCCCGTCTGAACAAAGTCACATAGATGCTCTTAAATCTAGTCTCAGTACGTTTGGAAGAAAGATAAGTGCAATTTTCCTTGCAGCTTTAGTGGAGTACCTTGGTTTTTTGGTAGATAAAACTGGTCTCTACCCTCTCAAACATAAGCCAAAGCCTTAAAGACCGCTCCTTTACCCCAACAATATAAGTCATTTGCGTTCAGTCTTTGGGTTAGTGACCAACTTTAGTCGATTCATGCATCAATTGGCTACAATTCTGAAGCCCCTTTATCGATTACTCGAAAAGAATCGTTGCTGGAACTGGTCGTAAATCGCACAAAATGCCACAATCAAACGTGGTCCTAACCTCCTCTTTTCTCCTGCTTCATTACGACCCAAAAAAGGCCTATCATACTCAATGTGATGCAACCCCGTACGGCTTTGGAATAGTTCGCATGCATACAATACTTTCTGAGGCCGAGATACTGATTGCCTTTACATCAAGAACCATGTCCAAGGTGGAAACCAACTACTCGCAGCTAAATAAAGAGGACTTCGCAATAATTGTTTCTGTCTTTAGCGCTTCCATTTGTATCTTTTTGGCCGACTCTTCCAAATTCACACTGACTGAAAACCTCTGTTAGTTTTGTTGGGTGAAAAGCGAGGGATACAAAAATATCCTCGACGAGAATGCAACGATGGACACTGACTCTCTCAGCTTATACATATAAAATGAACTATGCTACGGGTAGTGAAAAACGTAGTGGCCAACGTCTTGAGAAGGCTTCCCAGTGTTGAAGCACCTGCTTTTGAGACCGTGAACCACTTACAGGATTTAGTTAGCGCTTCCGTTACCTGTGAAGGAGTAAGATAGTGGACAACCAGAGATCCTCTCTTAAGTCGGGTAAAAAGATCCTTGCAATGGGCATGTTTGACTTCTACCATTGTTGAACTTCAGTCATTCTTTAGCCGTCAGAATTAATTGGGTCCACAAGACGGATGCGTCCTATGGGGCAGTCGTGCAGTGGTTCAACACAGAGCCGACAATCCATTCTCAAAGCCCTTTGTAATGCCCATCCCGGTACGGTGAGAATAAAAGACATCCCCCGCAGTTATTTCTGGTGGTCTAAAATTTACGAGGACATCGAAAACATGGCAAAATCGTGCCACTTGTGTTAAATAACTCAGAGGACCTTACCGAAGGTGCCTCTGAAGCCTTGGGCCTGGCCCGACCCGCCCTGAAATAGGGTACTTATCGACTATTTTGGGACATTTCAAGGCCATATGGTCTAAGTGGTGGTTGATGCCTACACTAAATGGATGGAAGTTATTCCGACCGGAACCTCTTGTTCTTCAGTTACAACAATCAACAAGCTGCGATCCATTTTTTTAACCTTCGGGAAAACCGAATATGGTCGTGTCAGACAATGTCCTGACGTTTACTGTTGCAGAATTCAAAGAATTTATGGACAAAAATGGAATAAGGCCGTACCACGCGGCTTCGAATGGCCTCGCAGAGCACGTCGTTCAGACGATAAAATACTAGGTGGCCAAACAGAAGCAAGCGGACTTGAGCACGAAGCTGCCAGGCTTTTTTCAGCTAGAGAATCACCCCGAATGGCTCAACTGGTTCCTCGCCTGCATAATTGATGTTCCAGCGGCAGTTGCGCACACGGGTGGATCTGCTTTATCCTTCAATGCATGATAAAATCACTGAGCGAACACTAAGATGAAAGCGCGATATGACGCGCACACGCGGCCTTGAACCCTCTTGTCAGACTGGAACACGAAGCGAACTGGTATCCCGTGGCAGTTCAAATAAGTGAGTAACAGATAGTAGAATTGGCGTTAGAAGATGGGAGAATTGTGCATCGACATCTGGACCAAGTCCGCAGCCGAATGGACACAGACAGTGAATAATTCGGTAAGTTTGAACTGCTCACGAACTGTAATGTTAATTCTGGCGTCCGAAAACGGACTATATATATGCCCATCAGTTACTATCACGCAACCAGCTGAGGTGCTTATTTCTCATCGTCCTTCTACCCCGTCCAGCAGTAACGTAGGGGCAGAGGAATCAGTGTGCGAAGCAGAAATCAAAAATACCACCCTGAGAAGATCGACCAGAATCCGCATACCCGTCCAAAAAGTTTTCAGGACGACTCCTACTTTAACATTTATTAACTAAACCTCATTTCGTTTTTTTATCTTCCCCTCCTCTCTCCTCAATTTTGTTCACTTTAGCGTCAAGAGTTGCAGTTTACGTGACCCGCATGGTCTGGACATGACGCCCCCGCGCGCGCAATGCAACTTTCAAAGTCGTGTACGCACGGCCAGACCACCTTTGTTCTGACTGGTTACCCTTCAGTCTATGGCATTCACGCTTTGCCATGTACCCCACTGTGTACCCACGGAATCCTCATTTGTGCTGGTTTCTGACCACAGTACACATCTTGTTTACAACCAGCCTTCTGTTATGGATACATATCAATGACTATTACATTCGCCGTTGTCCTTGTTGATACTGTTATTCTACCTATGATTCTAGCCGTTTTGCGACCAATGGCGCGCACATGAGTGAGCTCATAGGCATTTTGGGCCGCGAAATTCCAATAAAGTACTCGATGAATGCCCATCTCATTTGCCTTATTCTAAATTAAAAGAGAAGACGCAAATCTTGGGCTGAGGAAGTGCTAATAGGCAAGATCGATCATCAGCAGAAACCTCCACAGCATGTCCTTGAACTATTAAATATGTGTTTTTTTATTTTTCAGAAAGAAACCAGTTAATTATCTGTAAGACGGTACGTTTAGGATATATTGTGAACGGATAATCACCGCACAATTTGAAGTATCCCCAACTCCCAAAACGTAAACTAACTACCTATTAACTACCCGTTTTTATATTAATCATCTTGAATCATCAATTATTAACATCCTAAATATGGTTTACAATTATCTGAACACTTTGATCATTTGACCAACTTGGGAAAACCTTGGCGGCCTTGGTGGAATTGAAACCAAAACCAGCAGGGGGAAGGTTTTAATATGCCAACGCTCTAGCCAACGAAGCTATGAGGCCCCACCAGGAGCGGCGAGAATAATCTCACTTGGGTCAAGTTACCCGCACAGCCTACCGCAACGTTTGGAATCCATTAAATCTCATACAGTAAGCTGGCTGTCCAATCAGTAGTTCCTTAGAAATCTATCTGGAATCCACCACGTAACTACCAGGCACAGTTAATTGGGGTTTGTAGATCTCATAGCCCGGTAGGCTAGAGCGCTGGCTTTACTAACACCTTCACATTGCTGGCGTTGATTCGACCCTGCCCAGGCCGTCCAGGTTTTTACAAGTGGGTCAAATTGAGTTATTGAAATCTGCCAAAATTCCACCTAATAAACACTTTGTGTTTCTGTAGGTTCATCAGAGAATTTGAAAATCCACATGTGCTTTTGAATATCCTTTACCTGCAGATTGCTTTCCGGTAAATCAATTATAATTTAAGCCCTCAGAACCAATTTAAAGAAAATGTCAATTCGTAAGCCCTTGAACCTCTGTCCTTATTTACTGCAGCAAGCATCTTCATAGATATCTTATTTGGGTTCCGATCACAGGTCTTTACAGATCTAATGTACTGGCATCCTTCAACTGCCCTTTGTAGTCCGTATGTCACAGACCGTGAAATCCGAGTATATTAAACAAATATGCGTCTACGTTAGCGCAACTCCTCCTCAGCTCAATTTTAATTTCAAACAAACAACCGCGTTGTTCTATGCAGTACAATCTGCCGTTAATTTTCGCGGGCATTCAAAGTGGCCAGAAGCAGGTTTTTTAAATTTGAGCCGTTATTTTGTTTTCTCTCCATTCACGTAAATATTGTTCTGCAAAATGGTAATACTGGTCCATAGTGAACCAAGTGCAAAATATTTAAGAATTTTCCCTGCGCAAGATATGGATAATTAATCCTCTCCTTTATACTCTGTGTTTTCGTGAAGGAGATATATTAACCTTGATGATACGTATGGCTCAGAGCTCCCATGAGCACCTGCACAGCACTATGCCTTAAAAATGTCAGGAACTTTAGATAAAAACAAATTAAAACTCGTTTGGCTGTTTCTTCTTTAATAGCCATTCTCAGTTTTTGCATCCTTACTTCATGTTTAAATTTGTGAAGCTTCTATTTTCTTGGTATTTATCTTGCAGAAGGTAATAAATCGAGGTATATCTGTTGCTTCAAAATGCATTGCCAAAAGGTCCCTGGCCTTGCAATTAACCCTCCACCATGAATTCAATATTTTTTTTCCCGTAAATTCTAAAAAGGGTTAACTTTAAGGTTCTTTGTTGCTCCGCAGTTAATGCGAAATCCAGATGACCCTGTAAAATATTGAGACAACTCATAGATGGAAATCTTTCAAATTCTAGCTTTACCGACTTTCATTTCACAACAAGTGAAAAGGTTTCGTTTTAATCCATGCAAATATCGGTCAATTTAATTCAGCATTTTTTCCAAAAAACTGTTGTTTAACTTCACCAAGATATAAAAATTGACGGCAACAACGTACGCAGAAAGCAGTGATCTAGCGGTGAGCTTATATCTATTTATCTGCTCAGTGACCCACGATACTAGAATTTCAAGAGAGCGCACTTTTCAAAAATTATACATTCATCCTTCCAAATGTCACCTTCTTAAAATGCTTTGTCAGTCTTTAACGGATTTTGACGTTTACTGTAAATCAATTTTGTTGACAAAATTGATGATATACGTCCTCGATAAACTCGTGTTTATTAGCGCACCGTTGGAAGGTTTACCTAAATACGAGTTTTCTAACTGCAAACATACCGAAGGATATTTTTATCGGTGAAGCTCGCGGGACTTGAGAGTGAGTTCTGTTAGCGATCGGTGAGTGTTCATCACTACCTGTTATTCACTGTCTAGTCGCTGGAAAATTTGCCCGATGTTACTATTTTCGGTGCTTTTACTCTAATGGAATTCTGAGAAAACCATTTTGCTATTTACCAATTGTATATATAATATAAAAATCATAAATCATTTCCAAGTCATGCAGCTCAAGTATTAAAAGCTGACTGATAGTCATATTGCCTATCTGAGTGAATCGTGGACAGTTGAGAGGTTACTAATTTTGTGAAGGCGTTCTCAAGACGTCATGCATGAGCTTTCATATTTCTTTAATTTCAGACATTTTTGTAAGTTGTTATCATGGTTTATTCATTTAAAACGAAGCTCTACATTAAGGCATTTATGCTTTTCTGTAAAAATGGGCCGTTCTAAATAATTGATTTGCTGATACATGAGCACATTTGGGGAAAGCGCGTAAATAACTAAAATGAGACAAAGGCTAATATTAATGAATAGTGCATTAAAGAAATCTAGTAATGTCTGTGGGTACATCGGGGCCACTTATGTCAAAAATGCCACAAGTATGACCTAATGACCTATCTTTTTCGATACCATAGCATCAATTATATTCACCAGCCTGGCTGTGAACCGCAGAAAGCGTTATGAGGTAAATACAATTTTTAGCTAAATATCCAAACGACCTGATAATATTTTGTCTATCAGAAGTACGTCTCAGTCTTCGGCGCTGAAATATCCAACCTTGTTAAGGTAAATTCACCCGTTTGTTAAAGATAAAACAGTCTGGAATATCAGAAAAAAGTTTTGTTTCCAATACCTTAATTTGCATTTGAATAAAATTGTAATTTTCTCATTATTATTTGGACATTTTGATAAAATCATTCGGATCAGTTTGCGAATCAACCGAAATGATTCATCGAATTTTTAAGCTGGGCCTGCTTGCATGAAAATTAAGGGCAGTGCTTGTATCGAGTTAGAGAAGCACCGAATGTCTAATGGAAATTGCAGATTTGTATGACGGATCTTAATTAAAAGGACGAAAAGCATATTTAAGGAAATGAATCGTGGTGGTCTCCTATGTGCTTTCCCTTTTCCCTCAGGTTTATCGTTTGCTTTTTGAGTTTGGTCAAGGATATTTGATAAGGCAAAAAGAGACCACCTGGACATTCTTATTTCTCGGCTGTTTAAATTAGCTTCAAGCAGTCGATTCTGTGCAATTTAACAGTCATTCTATCCAAATATTACCGCCATAGAGACGAGGCATCTAACTCGTTTGCCGGTTGATACTACAACTCCCCGGTGTGGCTGTCGGTAATAATAACGGCAATTAAGGCAGTGAATATTTTGGTTAATACCCTGGGCGACAGATGGTCCACCGGTTGCCGGAGCAAGCAGTGGATTATTGCCTGCGGAGGACGTCCTGTGCCTGCTGTGATTGGCTAGCATATCTTTTTTTTCCTGACTGCTGGACCGATTTAATCTCAGAGTTGGCATAACATTCGTGGTTTAAAAACAGATCCACTATCTGTAGAATAGGAACAAAAATGGGTTTTTTGACATTAAATGGAATTTTAATTACGCCAGTGATTAAAAGTAGGCAAAGGCAGGTGAACACTTATTTCGCCATATAAGATGGCCTTTTGGCTGCGTTAGAGATTTCTAATTTTAACACCCCTTTAGGGATATTAACTGGTTGTCAATTCCCCAATATACGTATCTTTATCATGCTTTAATTAAAGTTTTAATAAGTTCTGAACTTTTATACTTCCAAAATATATTTTCTCGTTCGCTTTGGAGTTTTATTACATGTCAGGGGAATAAACTTATGTCGTTGCAAAAGCAACCGAGGGAAATTAAGATAATAGAATACGCAGTATATGGGCAGGTGGAAGAAAAGTAGACGGCATTCTACCATCAGAGCTTAAGCGTATAAGGTTATTTTTCCCTAGTTGAACTTTTGTGAAAGAACTTTTCGATGACTTCTGTAGTATCTGGTATGGAGTGGATGAGTCCAGCACACAGTTCATTTCAGTTAATAAAACGAAAAGACATACTTGTTTTTGGTCGCCATCTGGAATTTAACGTTTCGTTTGTAACATTTGGATGTTTTAAATCAATTAATTGTGAATAAAATGTTCGTTATATATTTGTGCAAAAATCAACTTCCGATGGTTTAGAGAAAACATAAATAATTTTCAAATATGTTAACGATTTATGTTGCCCTTAATCATCACACCCCCACACATTGGTTTAACACTAATTGTAAAAATAATGCTAAGCTTGACTTAAGTCCTGACCTTTATCTTAATAAACTTGCCGAAAATTAGTGTACTCACGTGATAATCTGTGTAAACGTTTATCAATATATGGTCCAATCCATTAACAACTCCATAATCAATGGAAAAATCATCCTTATATACCCATCTAGGCAACTTTAATGTCAGAACGTGGCCCACAGTTTGCCATGAAAAAGTTTTTTTGGATTATTCTGCGGGATAATCATTACTTTAATGCCATCTGCATAAGTCCTTTCTGATTTAAATCAAGCTTCCAAATTTCGGTGAACATTTTATGAAGTACGCCGCCAACTCTATAGGCATCTGCCTTAACTCAACCAGAAAACTGGAGACAATTGAAAAAATGACAGAAAACCACTTTGTGACGTTTTGGCGTCTCCCGTGGCTGCAATGCCGTAAGTTATGACCCGTAATTCATACAAGATTAGGAGAAACTACGTAGGCTAATGGATCGAGTTAACATTTGGATGCACTCATCTTATTCTGATCCACTTTCCGCACAAACACACCCGATTGGATTATTAAATTTGCTTAATTCTACAATCAGCAAATGACAATGCACTGTAGTAGCCGAGTCTATTCCAAAGAAAGATCCTCAGAAAATGCCTTTACATTAGCCTCAGACTCCATTCCTTTCGAAATATTCATCAAACGTTTATCTATTGCAATATCCTGTTCAATATATCTGCCCCGTAATCGAACTGAAATTCCATCTGCAACCGGTGAACTTTGCCGAAACCCCTGCGTATTTGGTCGGCTCTTGTTTTTTTTGGATCGACGGGTGTCGGGTGCCTGGACTTCATTTGGCATGCAGGGCTCCCATCTCTAGAGAAAACCCTTTTGTTCTCATGCTTACATGGTGCAGAGACCTTGCTGCAAGGGCTCTGATTCATGTGGGAGTCACCGGCTGGGTAGAACAATCACACATGAGAAGCTCACACGGTGTTAAGAGGAGTCAACGTTTGTCTCGAGGAGACTGCAGGTGTTGGCAGGCAGCCAATGCGGTACTTCAATGGCAAACTCCCTTGTGATGGTAGATTGAACTGATGGATAACAGGGTTCAGAATTTAGATTATTTCACTATATTCTTTTGCTGTTTTACACTTATGAACTTGTTTTCTATAGAAATTTCAAGATAAGCTCATTAAAGATGAAGCGCTAGGATAAAACGCCCTATAATCTATATAAGTAATAATAATAAAAGATGAAATTAATAATAAAAAATTACCAAACCTTGTTAGTTCAAAGTCGTATATTTTGCGGTCTTAAAATGGCATTTCAGGAAGTTTATTAAAATGTAAAAGATGGGTCTCTGAATTCAATTTGCAGCCTTCTATTGCAGTTAGGGCTATGTAGAATCTTTCAAAATGCTTGTGTTTCAAGGTAAGCTTTTAAAAAGTTAGCCACTGCTTTGTTCAGCTCTATTTTGCTGTGCCTTTCCTTATATGTAAACGGACTGAACTTTTTCCTCCTTAGATACTGCTATTCACCACTGTTTGTTTATTTTCACTACAACTATGAGGTCCAATTCAAACGACGTGGACACTGTTTGAGGAAACTTTGGCGCTCTTTTGCGACTCATTCACGACGACGTATCATGATGTAGACAATTGCAGCTTTCAGTCACTTCATATCATCTCTTTTGTTCGTCTGCTATCTCTTTTGCATACCATTTCCATCCACAGGGCATGGAGGTGGTTTTCTTGCAAATTGTACAATGACACTTTAAAACAGCATATCTTTCTCTTTGAAACTCCTAAAAGGTAGCATTATGTTACGTTTAACAGACCAATTTCAAATTTGCATTTGCCAGGAGGAATCGACATGTATATTTACGATTAAGTCACAGTAGGCCTATTAATCAAACTAAATAAAACTGCATAAACTTAATAAAAATTTGTCACTTCAGGTTTCTACATCAAGAGAAATGCTATGGGGTCCACAAGTTTCTGTGGAAAGCGTTCAGTAAAAAATACGAATTTGATATAGTTAACGAAGTCAAATATGATTTAAAGTGACAGGGTGTCGCAACGGATGAAACAGATGCCGAATATTGTTTTTGCAATTGTTAAGACGATGATGAAGATGATGATGAAGAAGAAGAAAATGATGAGGAGAGGGAAAAGGAGAGTGAATATTGGTCGAACAACGAGGCGCCTATCCAAGTGGATGCACAAGCAGCATGCTGCCTGGCTAAATCAAGACATGGTAATTGTGGCTCTCTTAGTTGACAGTGGTCACCGGGTAGACGTCAACCAAGCATTCGGTGTCATCTATAAAGTGCCGACGAAACACTCCAAGTTCCTACGTCAGTGGTTACTTGTGACGGCAGAGTCATTGACCATACGGTTAACAAACCCCACCTTGTGCTCGCAAAAAAAGCGTTTGTAATGGCCCTACGGCTCCCTTGGTCGAAGACGGCTTCAGCATGCGTGTTCAGACCTACCATGTCGCGCCACAGCGACGAAGCAGAGACCTAGCTTATTTTCGTTTTATAAAGCTAGATCAAACATAATCAACAATATATTATCAAATACAAATATGACGACTATTTGACAGCATTGACAGTTTCTTACCGTTGAAAATTCTCTTGCCCCTAATCCATTTCAAAAATTTTAGTGATCAGTTCAAATAAGTCAAATTAGTCGGCCGACCGCACATCGGAACCGACTGCGCACATATCTGATCAAAAGTTGCTATTCCTTTGAATCAAACGCAGACGTCTCTACCTCTGTCAAATGAATACTCTCGATAGTCCATAAAAGATTATTTTTGACCCTTAATATTCTTACCCAGAAACATACATCCTTCGAATCTCCCGCAGACGTTTCTACCTCTGTCAAATGAATACTTTTGATAGTCCATAACAGATTATTCTTGACACTAAAATTTCTTACTCAGAAACATTCATCTCCATTCCGTTTGGCTCTTTAATTTCTAATTTTGCTATTACTATGAGTTCCGCGAGCAATTTTTCCGGCGAAAATACTAACAAATTGAGGGCAAATACCCCCAATAAGCCTACAGGGACTAGTGGTTATTATAAAGTTACTATTCAGATGACAGCTTACTAGGTTTTTTGTTAATTTCTATGGTACGGTTTTACTTATAATAGGTGGAATGTTACTTATTAATGTTTTGAGTTTGATAATTATTCAAGGCCATTTTCACGTTGTCGGCAGTGACCTGTTTTGCAAATCTCTGAAATCACCTGGTTACCCCGATGACCTAAAACGACACTTTAAATTTACATTTTCTGCGAATAACGCTGCCTGTTTTCCGTCGATCAGCCATTAGAGATGCTTGGACGAGAACTATAAATACTTGGCAGAATTTTTAAGCAACGCAAGAAATGACAATGCTAAATTATAAATTACAATACACGGGAAAATTACAATTATTGGTTTGAATTATCGATTTTATGCTCGAGTATGTCATCGGAGGTTGAAACGCGAGCCAAATCTACAGTCCAGTGTGTGCAAGCAGTCATTGGGCTGGATTTGTTGTGAACCTTAGCGCACAACTTGGCGTGCTAGTTTTTGAACTTGGTATTGTGTCGGGGGCTGTACTGAGGATTGCTCCAGGCAAACGACTCTGGATGAGTCAGTCTTGAGTGCCTGGGCGCATTGCTTAGGCTCGCTGGCTTGAGTTAAACTCGCACGTCTTGTTGGTCGAGAAAAGCTTATAAGTCACAGAAATGCACCTATATTTCGCGGATGTTAAAGTGTTTCACCCTTTTAATCGTATTTCTGCCGCCCGATAGTTTATTTGACTTCGATTAAACAACTTTCTTTAGAATTTCGGCAGAATGTTTAAACCCTTGCCTGTTGTGTTGATCTTTCGATGTCAGACTGATATTTTACGTGGTATTTGATAGCTTGATTTGGAGAAGGTGGTTTTCTGAGGATTTCTCTGTGCAATAAACTATCGCCGCGTATTCATCCAACCCAATTTTTGAACATAGTAATTTGAGAATATTGCAAGTGTCTGAAGACCATTAGGGACTTTGAGCTCATAGATGAACAATGCATCGCCCGCTTGCTGGGTTAATTTGTGGTAATCTCATATGTGTATATGCTCTTTATTCTCTAATATCCTATTTTATGCCGATAAGCGGGCACAGGTCTAACTTTACCCGTAATCAGGAACGATGAAATCGTATTCACGGATATCCATGCGCTTCGAAATATGTGCATTAAATCGTGAGATTGTGGTCTTACACCCTAGTAGGGATCCCCATGCTTAGAAGACAAGATGCTTACTTGGTCATTGCTATCTTTGCTACCATTTTGAGCCCCTCATACCGCAACACAAAATTGATATAGCCGCCACAGAATTCAACGGCAAAAATATCACAGTGAAAATATTTTCTAACTTGCCTAAGCCGTTTTCGTGAAACTAGTACTTTCACATCTACCGACTATAATGAGACTACTTAGCGCAGTTAATTCCGTATCTCGCTTGACATACATGAGGTACTAAACTTTCTGGTAGCGTTCCTAAGTTTAACAGTACTTCATAATTGATAAACAAAAGATATTACACCAATTACGAGAATAATTGGATAAACCTCTAGCATGAATTCAAAATACAAGAGTGGGAGTACATAAGGATGCATGATCCGGCCATTTCAGGGGCAATTTAATGAAGATTGGCGTTGGACAGCGGGTAGTTTCGAAATAAAATTTAGAACCAATTACAAGGTGCCTTGGGAACTATACATTCCTCAGCCGCCTTATACTTGCGAAAGACCAATGAAGTGGAAAAACGGTTTGTTGATCCGGTTTTAAGCTCACTGAAGGCCTAAGTTCAAGCCCAAGAAGAGACCTACATTTTCTTTAAACATTTTACTATAAAAACGTTTAACCATCTTTTGTTCGCCTATTAACTCAGCATTAGACCAAAGTACCGCCAGTCAATTAGATCTAGACCCCACAACGTCTTCCATCGTATTGATTCACCATCCACTTGTCCTCCGCAATGCCAGTCGTAACCGTAATCCTTACCCATTTTCGAAATCTGTGGTCATTCAATGCCGATTCATTTTATGCACCAGTAACCCCTATGATTCAAAATGTTCCAGTGTTGCATTGTGACAAACGTATTTTCTTATGCTGAAAATTGCTTTATGTCAGTAAATTGAAAGCATATTTCTATGAGAGGGGCTTCACAAATCGGGTCATTTGACATTCACCTTGCGCCTTG
Organism: Schistocephalus solidus; assembly: GCA_017591395.1. Lineage (NCBI taxonomy): Eukaryota > Metazoa > Platyhelminthes > Cestoda > Diphyllobothriidea > Diphyllobothriidae > Schistocephalus > Schistocephalus solidus. Next base: position 57,389 of record WEDG01000437.1, on the reverse strand, counting down.
CACCTTAAGATAAACGTCATAGCTTTCGGAGGTAGATTTTCAGTAGCTAGTAGCATATATAGAGGCCAAGTACCAGTCTTGCTTAACTCTTTTGTACTTCTTACCTGTATTTACTTTACATTTTTGAGTAAAACTCTTTTTAAGGTGGGCTTTATTCCTTTATAATATATATATATATATATATATATATATATATATATATATATATATATATATATAGGAATGGAACCGACAAAGACAAGGGAGACCGGAATGGCCATTTCTGGCTTATTAGCCGTCATCAGCCAGTCATACCCAATCCCAAGTGTGGCACACCTGGGATTCGATGACTGGCTGATGACGGCTATAGCAGAAATGCCATTCAGTCCCCCGTCTGTCGGTTCCATTCCATCATATGCTACACGTCGCTATGCGACCGCCTGCGAGGGATCTAGTCTGAGCTCCAGGGCACAACGGAACATGCATGTTCCTTAAGCAGATCGGTGAGCCCCACACTATCATATATATATATATATAAGATGCAGAAAGACAGTATCGAAAAAAACAAGGGAGAACGCAATGATCGTTTTTGGCTATTTACCGTCATCAGCCAAGCATCCCAATTCCAAGTGTGACAATCCCTGATGCTTTCGAGCTGTTTCTTCAAAGTACAACTTCCTAAGTATTTGACTACTGGCCATTTTCCGTTCAACTGTGATTTGGCATATAAACAGTTATATGTATACTATAATGGTTAATGGGACCAAAATGATTACCATGGCTTCCCTTGTGTGCATATTCTGCCAATTACTTTGCGTCTGGCTTCCGGTGCTCTAGTTTGCGACACATTGTACACAAGAGCCAACAAACCGTAACCTGATCGGTAAGCGCCCCTATGACAGATCAGCCGTCGTGAATAACTATATTTACTGTCGACTCTTCATTAAGGTGGGCGCAGTAGGGGGTAATTTTGGTGAATATACCTTGATAGTGATAGCAGGCATATGCAAAGCCTACAGCAAAATTTTCTCGATCATCCAACTACCCCGGTGGGAAGGCCTTATCACAAAGATCGTATAAGGGCTTTGGCATTGTGGTTGATGAAGCTAATCAGCCCGCCTACGCGTGCCTCAAAGCATCCACATTTTCAGATTTATTGACTCTAATCGGAGTGGAATCGCACAAAGAACACATTAACAGGGGTTTGTTGAGCTTGATTCGCTGACCTAAGTGAACCAAGTCAGCCCATCAGTTATTAACTGTACTGATATTCATACCCGTATGAGTAAACCTCCTTGTAGGATGAACCAAATAAATTGAAAAATAATTGACCAAAGATGTTCACGTATGACTTCCCGTATACCTAATTGTCCGCCTTTTTAAGTTTTTGAAAGAATACCTAACAGAAAAATATCAGACTGGGGAAAATTTCCAAGACGTTCAATAATAACTACAGAACCATGCGGACTTGCCTTGTCGGGTCCCAAAGGATCGCATCTTGCCACTGATTATATTACAAGTGAGTCAGTCTGCTAAAAGGTCTTTCATATTTTCCCGCAGATTGTGGAACAAACAGCATAAATGATTCAATTTGTGTCCTGAATTTAAATTTTATTAAAGGGGTTTTCTAACATGTTGAGCCTCTTTTAATCGATCATTTGCAGGCATCTAGAACATCGTTTTTGAGGAAGGCTCATCATTAACGATTGAAAACATTTAATGGTTGTTAGCAGAGCTCTTTGGTGCTAAGGTTGCAAAACACAACAATAAAAAACTGATACTGTTTCCTAGTGCTCTCCAGAAATACGTTCGAAGAGGAATGAGCTCCAGCAGAGCCAGATATTGATTATTATTATTATTTTAAACGTTTCGCTTATTTCCGAATATTTCCTTCATTATGGAGTGCTTTTTATACAGGGTGTCACCTTGACGTAAATTTGAAAGCCGACACTCTATCACAACTAAAATATTAATATATTATTAAATATATTATTATAAAAATTAAATATTCAGATTGTTGCTCAAATAGAATATCGATTAAAATTGCTGGACGTGATCACCCACTGTGTGCTATAAAGAAATAATTCATGCATTGTTTGATTACCTTACCCCATCCGAAAAAATCATACAAATGGCTTCAATGAAACAGAAATCGGAGGACTCAGACAGATGGACAAGGAAATGATTATACAGTGGAAAAAACCTATGCGTTAGGCAAAATGAATCTGCATTTTTGAAAGAAGGAATATGCAATTCTTTATAAGAAGGTGGAGCAGCTAAGTAGTAAAATATAGCAAGCGTCCCGGCAGACACGTGCCTTTTCGTTTGATTTACTTGTGAAAAGGTAGGATTCGAACGCACACCAGCTAGGGGGAGGCTTAAGTACAACCAACGCTCTAGCCAAATGAGCTACGAGGCACTCATCGGTCGGAAACCTGAATTTATTCACACTTGGGTCAGCATACCCACCCAGCCTACTGTAAAGTATGAAATCCACCAATTATGATAAAGGAAGCTGATTACTCAAACAGAATTTCCTAAGCAATTAATCTATAATCCATCAGATGGCTACCAAACACAATTAATTAGAAGAAGATTTTGATAGCTTTGAATAATTATTTTGACCCATTTTTAAAAACCTCGGCGACTTTGGTGGGGCCTCGTAGCTCATTTGGCTAGTGTTGACTGTAATTAGGCCTTCGCTTGCTGGCGTGCGTTCAAATCCAGCCGAGGCTGCCGAGTTTTTCACAACAAGTACCCAATGAGTTATTTATATCTGCCAAAATCGTCTTCAAAAATAAATCTTTGAATTTTTTGGAAGGAGGAAGCTGGAATACTGTATGATAAGGCAGAGTGGCCACGTAAGTAACCTGTGATAACAGTCCTGGAACACACACAGTGACAAATTGGGAAAAAATATTAAAGGCACACAAAAGTGCAAACTAGTGTGCTGTTTTGGTCTTCCCATCACTAGAGCTCACCTGCATCTCAAAAGTTCACAGTCCTTCTCTCTGTGCGTGTGTGTGTTTGCGGCTTTGCGGATCTCGGTATGCGAGTGTACGCGCTTCTGGCATTGAAACCAATTCGGTGGCCTGCTTTAACTCAACTAACCTGACTCACTCATTCACCTGGCTGCGGTAGCGCCTGCAGGCTGTTATTTTGCTTGAAAGGCAGTGTGTGTTGTGTGCTCAGAAGTGCGTGGAAATCGCTTGCTTACCTCGTGAGCGGCGCAACACATGATGAGCTGGTGTGCACAACTGACAGCAGGTAGGCGATTAAGCGTATGGCACAACAATGGGTCCCTCGCATCTTTGAGTCCTCCTAGCATGATTTCATTAGTGTGAAAAAGTTGCAAACTGATTGTGTATGCAGGCGAGGGAGAGTATAATAACGGATTTCAAATAACGATATTTACGCTATTGCTGCTTGGTTATAATTGATATACTCTGATTGAGGCTCCTGGAGCAGAAGAAGCCAATAGTAATTAACCTTTAAAGGAATAGATTTATACTCAGCTATTATTTGAGTGCGGTTGTTATATTTATTACCGTGTACCCTTTATCCCCAGCAACATAAGTCTTGTCAGGATACCAGTTTTTAAAGGAGGTTCTTTTTGAACGCCTGATAAACTGAAATATATAGCTTGATTTTCGATTGCTAAAAATTCGAGTATACTCCAGAAACAAATGCATAAGCATAAAAACTCATTTGTTAAGATATAATGGCTTATTTAATTTTCTATTTTAAGAATAAATAGCCTCCAATTTTATAAAAACGTTTCCAGTTGCTAAATACTTTTGAATACACTGCTTAAGGATTCATCCTGTAGAAGATATAATTCTCCACAAAAAGAGTAAACGATGAATATCATTTTTTACGTTTCCTGTAAAATGTATTTGCATTTTTAAGGATATTCTAAGCCAATGCCATTTTGGCAGATTGAAATTGTTTTATTTGGCCAGACAGAACTTTTCACAAAAACCAACATCCTCACTTGACTGAAATATGTTAGGATTAGGTTTGATGTTACTTAATATTATATCATTATTAAAATTTGTTTTTCTAATTGAAAAACATATATATCAGAAATTCGGTTGATATTTCATGAGATAGCAAACACACGGTGAGAATCCTGGCGGCGAAAACGGCTGTACTAGTTCACGGAAGAATTAGATAGGCCCACATGCACAGGCTGATCAGTTTATCCCCTGGCTCACCAGTACTGGGAGACCAGGCGTTACACACTCGATCGTGACCCAGAATAGCCTATGACTGCCCACGGTAAACTGACCATTAGTTTGACAAACTTCCCATAATTAGTAGCGAACTCGATTGTTAAGCCTAAAAGAGAGCGTAAAAGTTCTCTCCCAAACAGAACTTGTGAGTTACATCCAATCTGGCAGTACAACCCGAAGAACAGTGAGTCAGCTCATGGATAACTTTCGTGGAAAATTCTTTTAAATTAGATGAGATGTACTGTTTGTGAGTAACGGGATACATTTTCAACGGGTAAAGCGCATTTCCAGTATATTATGCACGTTGGAAAAATGGTGAAAGTAAATTCTCCCTTGCTTTGCGTCCTCAAAATATAAGTCTTGACCAAAGGTCAAGCACAGGGATTCGTTAAGCGTATGCATCAATGAATATATCTTACAAAACCAGCCTCTGAATTTTCAAATGTTTTATTTGTGCAGAAGCAAAGGACTTGCATTTTAAGTACGCAAATGCGAACGAAGGGTACCGAAAACTGAAGAAACCGTTTCATTAGTTAGCATATTTTACTTTTCGGCCGTGAACTGCACTAATAGAACTAACCACGGACAGGTGGAAGGCGTACGTAGTTATTTTTCTGTTTCAGTAAGTGCGCCAAAGTTGAAAATACGGTGATACTGACTCGTAAGCTAATAAAACTATTGAGCCAAAGTTCTGAATTAATAACGAAAGAAGTTATGCTACTTCCAAAACATCAGATCTTAAGCAACAGTATTATTTGATTACTTGGAGAAACCAAATGGGTAGAAAACTGAAAGGTTATTTATAGCTGTGAAACGTTAGTGACAGAAGAGCAGAAAGTCTATCTTTGCAAAAGCATGCACAAACAGAATAACCTCTTCGAATGTTGCGCCTAAATATTCTTTAAGGACACGCGTGTTGTCAATTTAGTTGGTTCGTGAATAGAAAACTGCTCCAGTATACATTCCAAAATGGTTTCATAAGAAACGGCTGCATTTTGAATTTTTTTATTGGTTGAGATTCGCTTTACTTAAGCAAAAAAATAATTTTGCTTCAGTTCGCCAACCGAATTGTCGCAGGATTTAAAAGTTTCATAAAGACATTTGTTGACAAGCCGGTCGGTTAGTATTAATGTTAAATAAAAATGTTAAGTGCAATTGAAAACATGTCATTTTAGATAAATGAGGAGTTATTTCTTCCGACAAATTCCACTTCATCTCTATCTGAAAAGGAATAACGATATTTTCAGCTCAGTTCTTCAGTAACAATACAAAATTCTAAATTTTCTGTGTTCTCAATCGATTGCCCTTAATGGTTGGCTTTATGCTATGTGTTTTTCAAAACATTCGAGAACTGGCACTACGTTGCCTGTTAACTGGTCATACATAAATAAATAATTAAAAATAAATAAATAAATAAAAATAAATATTTATTTTAAATATTTACCGAACGAGATTCTAGACATGCTTTCTAATAAAGATGGACGTCTGGTTAACAGTCTATGACTCACCCTACAAAGCAATATTTGTCGCCGAGAAAAGAAGACATCCACAACCAACGTCGGTATTATAAATCCTCGGGTCGCTAAAATTGTTTTGCCCCCTAATGGATTTGTTTAAAAAAAGTATTTAGCTGACGGATTTCTGCACCATTAAACATTTTTCAACGTTAAGGGAAATAAGAATTGGAACTTTTGGTTTGCTATTTACTTTCATAAATAGATATAAATTATGCTTGCTGAAACTGCAGTCCCTCATTTTCACTATATTTTCTCAATTTGAGCCTTAATTCTGCTGCTCAGTCAGATTTTCAACTGCCATCAAGCGGACCAAAGTCCATACAAAAACGTATCTTAAATGTTTAAAAGGCCACTTTGTGAAGGGTTTACACGCGGCCAGTAATGTACGATTCTGGGAGGATAGACAGTTATGGTAAGTTAAAATAATTGATTGCTTGGAGAGTTTTACCTGTGTTCTACTGTACAAAAGTACACTGATTTTTAAAATTAAATGTAAGAATCCTCAAAATGTTTTGCGTTTTCAAACTATCCGTCGTGTTTACACCCTGCTTCATCTGCTTTTCGTGAAATAAAATATTTTTTCAATTGCGGCAAGTTCTGTTAGGTAATTGTTTCGAAATTTGTTTCCTCTTCTCTTTGGGGATCTTTTCTGTAATGAACTGGGTGCATAAATAACATGCTAATTTGTTGGGTGGCTTAAATTGATTTTTTTTCCATTTTTTGCTATCATGGTTCATGAGGTAGCACACCAATGGCATAAAGGTCTTCCTATCATTAGCTGGCTACACATTAACGCCGCAAATGACGCATTGAGGCTGTTTCCGAAGACACGTATAGGTAGATGGAATATCCGTATTTATTGACCCTCTCGCTACGAGTTGACTGAGAGCCAACACTTGTACCCTCATGTTTCATTAAAGATTAAAGATAATGATGTTTTATTCATTTAATTTTAACTAAAGCTGTTGCTTTGGAATAACAGGTTTGCCAAAAAATAGACGGTGGAGAACTTTCCAACTGAACCTTGAAAGGTGTCATAACATTTCTGTTACGCGCATTCAGTAGCCACATTTTCACAAGTTTTTCTGATTGGAAGCTTCCGCGAAAATGTGCCTGGTGGTTAAACGATAGCGTGCATTGGCTTTTGCTTTTGTCAGCCAGTTAACTTACAGATGACCTATGTTTTTGCAAGCAAAATTACCCACGATGTATAGTTTTGGTGACTGTAAATGGAACGTTGAATGAATGCCAATGTATTCCTGTACACTTCGGACGCCATCATTGAGTTTAGCGAAGGCTACTGACTACTAATGGAGTTGCAGTTGGAGGAAAAAAATTCATTCAGATAGCATATATAATTCGACGTTTATTTTAATATGTTTTGAGATTAAGTCTTTTGTCTTCTCAAAAGGAGATTAAGTTAACTCATCTATTTACACTTGTTTTCTCTGGTCTTTTTCGGCGCCTTAACTGGCCATCCAACTGACGATACTTTGTTGACCATACGGACATTAAGAAAGTTTATATCGTTTCGCAACATCAATGTTTTGGACAATGTAACTGATTCAGATGATAGAATAACGATGTTCATTCCACGGCAGTTCGATTGGTTTGCACTTTTAGTCATGAATTAGGTCTTGCTAATTTGTCCTCGACTTTTAAGGCCTAAAACATATTCCTTAGTTGTATTTCTTGCCCGAAAATGCCGCTTATTTGATGGACCTTCATGTATTGGGCTTGTCAATCTTTACAAAAGTAGGAAACTGTCAATAAAACCTGCGTACTTACTCACCTGGGCCTCCTAATCTATCAATATGAGTAGAGTCTAAATAAATTATCAGACATTATTTTTCTGTTGAAAAGCTGACTTTAAAGTGAGAGTTCGAAAAGTCGGATGAATAAAAATCTGGTCCAGAGAACGCCTCCCCCTCTTCTTCTTTACAGTCATCTGGGCCTCGCATATTCTCCAACATTCGCGAGTTCGAGCCTCGGGCGCCACAGCACCTGTGGTTGATATGTGTGGCTGACGACGCCTAATAAGCCAGAAATGGCCATTCCAATCTCCCTTGTCTTTGTCGGTAATAGTATTCTGTATATAAATATATATAGATTGATAATGTGGAACCGAAAAAGACAAGGGAGACCGGAATGGCCATTTCTGGCTTATTAGCCGTCACAAATACCAAAGGTCAGGGTTCGAATCCCAGGTGTTCCTATCACTTGGGATTGGGTATGACTGGCTGATGACGGCTAATAAGCCAGAAATGGCCATTCCGGTCTCCCTTGTCTTTGTCGGTTCCACATTAACAACATATGCTACATGTCGCTATGCGACTGCCTGTGAGTACTCTAGTCTGAGTTCCAGGGCACAACGGAACATAAATGTTCCTTAAGCAGATCGGTGAGCCACAGACTATCATCATATTCCCGATCGCAACCGACAAAGCAACGAGCCCGTGGCTCAATGGTAGAGCGTTCGACTCAAATAGCAAAGGTCGTGGGTTCGAATGCCAGGTGTTCCACACTTGGGATTGGGTATGACTGGCTGATGACGGCTAATAAGCCAGAAATGGCCATTCCGGTCTCCCCTTGTCTTTGTCGGTTCCACATTAACAACATATGCTACATGTCGCTATGCGACTGCCTGTGAGTACCTAGCTGAGTTCCGGGCACAACGGAACATAAATGTTCCTTAAGCAGATCGGTGAGCCACAGACTATCATCATATTCCCGATCGCAACCGACAAAGCAACGAGCCCGTGGCTCAATGGTAGAGCGTTCGACTCAAATACCAAAGGTCGCGGGTTCGAATCCCAGGTGTTCCACACTTGGGATTGGGTATGACTGGCTGATGACGGCTAATAAGCCAGAAATGGCCATTCCGGTCTCCCTTGTCTTTGTCGGTTCCACATTAACAACATATGCTACATGTCGCTATGCGACTGCCTGTGAGTACTCCTAGTCTGAGTTCCAGGGCACAAACGGAACATAAATGTTCCTTAAGCAGATCGGTGAGCCACAGACTATCATATATATATATATATATATATATATATATATATATATATATAGATTGATAATGTGGAACCGACAAAGACAAGGGAGACTGGAATGGCCATTTCTGGCTTATTAGCCGTCTCAAATACCAAAGGTCGCGGGTTCGAATCCCAGGTGTTCATCATTTGGGATTAGGGTATGACTGGCTGATGACGGCTAATAAGCCACAAATGGCCATCCCGGTCTCCTTGTTTTTGTCGGTTCAACATTATCAACATATACACGTCGTATGCGACTGCCTCGTGAGCTACTCTAGTCTGAGTTCCAGGGCACAACGGAACATAAATGTTCCTGAAGCAGATCGGCGAGTCACACTATCATCACATTCCCGATCGCAACCGACAAAAGTCAACGAGCCCGTGGCTCAATGGTAGAGCGTTCGACTCAAATACCAAAGGTCGCGGGTTCGAATCCCAGGTGTTAAACACTTGGGATTGGGTATGACTGGTTAATGACGGCTAATAAGCCAGAAATGGCCATTCCGGTCTCCCTTGTCTTTGTCGGTTCCACATTATCAACATATGCTACACGTCGCTACGCGACTGCCTGTGAGTACTCTAGTCTGAGTTCCAGGGCACAACGGAACATAAATGTTCCTTAAGCAGATCGGTGAGCCACACACTATTATATATATATATATATATATATATATATAAGTTAAAACCGATAATGAAAAGGGAGACACGAATGGCCATTTCTGGCTTATTAGCTGGCATCAGCCCGTAATACCCAACTCCAAGTGTGGATCAACCAAGATTCGAATCCACGACCTTGGGCAAGTGAGTGTAGCACCCTACCATTGAGCCACGGACCCATTTTTATGTAAGTTGCGATCGGGCATATGAATAACGTGAGTGTGAGATTCACCGATCTGGTTAAGGAACAATTTTTTTCCACTGTGCCTTGGAGCTCACTTTAGAGCCCTCATGGGCAGTTGAGGTGCAACTTGAGATATATGTTGATAAAATGGAAGTGAAAAAGACAAGGGAGACCTGAATGTCTATTTCTGGCTAATGAGCTGTCATCAGCCAGTCATACCCAATCCCGGATGTGATCACCTGAAATTCGAACCCGACATTCAAACACACTTGGGATTTTGTAAGGCGAGCTAATAAGCCATAAAAGGCCATTCCGGTCACACTTGCCTTTGTCGTTTCTACCTTATCGTCATAGATACCACAAGTCGCTAAACAACTGCCTGCGAAGGCTCTTATTTTGAGCTCGAGGCACAGTGGGATATGCATGTTCCCTGACGAGATCGGTGAGCCAAACAGTATCATATATATGGGAGTTCCAATAGCAGTTAAATACTATGATATCTTTCTGCGTCCCTCACAATTATAGTAAAAAAATATTTTTGTCGAGTAACCTAACGCACATCATGTTAAAATATAGTTAACGTTGCTGTAAATCTGTGGAGAGAATGGCTCACATCACTCATGTTATAACATCTTAAAATAATGTTTATAAATGCCGGCTTCGAATTTCGGTCTTCCTACTTTGTCCTTGTCTTTTGGGGCCTTTAACATATTCCTAAGTTGTATTTCTTGCCCAAAATGCCACTAATTTGATGGGCTTTCACGTATTGGGCTTGTTGGACTTTTCAACAGAAGGAAAATGTCAATAACCGGCGTACTTACCCACCTGTGCCTTCTACTCTATTAATTTGATTAGAATCCAAATAAATTATCAGATATTATTTTCTGTTGAATAACTGATTTAAAAGTGGAACTCGTAGCGCAGTGGGTAGTGCGTTGGACTTCTGCCCAACAGGTGTCGAGTTCGAGCCTCGGGCGCTTAGCACATGCGGTTGGGTATGTGTGGCTGATGACGCCTTATAAGCCAGAAATAGCCATTCCAATCTCCCTTGTCTTAAAATGCCGGCTTTAAATTTCGGTTTTTAATTTTTTATAGTGTAAATATGAGCAAGATGCTCGCTCGGCTGAACACTGCAATAGGTCTTGAGCCGACTCTCAGGCATGGTATCCATTCCTACGCAGTAACCTGAAAGCCTCCACTTAAATCTAACTCCAAACTTTACCACTGGGCCTACCTGCAACTCCTAACAATGAGCCGAAGTTACCGTTGGAACAAAGTGTTAATGAGACACTCCAACGTCCTGCCCCATCAGATAGAGTAACTATACGGTTAAACTACATGACTTTTGACTTATATAATCTTTTTTACAGCATCAGCACATAATTTTAGCCTGGCCCATCTTGATCCTCAAAAACGGATCTGATTACAGTGAAAATGAAAGAAGAGGCACATAAGAAAAATGGATTTTCTGTAGACCAACAGATCCACAGTGTTCGTTTCTTCCGATAAGTACGATTACCAGACACTCTGCTCAGTTATCGAACTAGCGTCCATGCAAAGAAATTGCCATGGATAGAGTGAGTTTTTTAGTAAACTTACCCTCAACGCCCTGGATGATGTTCGGGGGTGGCAAACTTTCAGAAGTAACACATCCATATTGGTTTGTTTTTTCAGCATCAAAGGAATATTTCACGCGGAACGTTTTCCCCATGACGATACGGTGAAGCAGAATAACCAGCTGCAGGACCTGAAGCGATGTCGCCCGCGCACACAGTGGTTACTTACACCATTGCTTGCCAGAACAATTCCCTAGTGACATTTTCCTACTAACAAGAGCAAAGAAAAGCGAATGGCCATTTCTGGATTATAAGCCTAATCCCATGTGTGGATGAGCCCAGATTTCTTCTCCCTAGACAAACGGAAAGACGAAAGACAACCTTTTCTTTACATGGTATGGGTTAATATGCAATCTCTGCTGCCACAAAACCCCATTAGTTCAGAAGTCTATATAACCCCTTTTGGTCAGTGGAAAACTGGTTAGGACAAGTGCATATTATCTACTGGACAGGAATCTGAGATTAATTATTTGAAGATATTAAACTAAATGCAAAAGTAAATTTAAAATTTTCGTTTTTTGGAATATCGTTGAATGGTTAAGTTTACCGGTGATTGTGCAAGGACTTAAAGTGTAAGTTTATTCGTTTTCTCTGCAATTAAAACGTTCATACTGAATATACTATCAAACAATTTCCTGAACATGACACAGAGTGAACTGATATGTGTTAACTTTAACCTCCGCTGGAGACAGTTATTGACATGGTTGAGTCTTCAGGTCATGTGAACACATGTGTGAACATATTTCCCTTAGAATTAATGATTTGCATATATTCCTCACAGCTTAATTTGCATACAGCATTGTAAGCAGATGAGCTGCCGAGGAACTCACCGATCGGTTACCGGACTCACTCGATCCGTTGTGCCTTGGGACTATCTCTTCAGCCCCGCCAGCAGCCGCAAGACAGCTAAGGATCTAGGCAGAATAACGTGATCGACAAAGACAAGGGAGACTCGAATGGCCATTTCTGGCTTATTAGTCGTCATCAGCCAGCCATACGCAACCCCAGGCGGTTCGGCGTCCGAGGCTCGAACTCGCAACCGGTTGGGCAGAAGTCTAACGCTCTACCCACTGCGCCACGCGCTCGTTGTCTTGCCGGTTTCAATCGGGAATATTAAATATGGTAAGTAGGCGCTGACGGATTGCTTTCAGGACTCATTCGTCCGGTTGTGCATTGGACCTCACTCTCCAGCCCTGCATGCAGCCATAGGGTGGCTAGTATTAAAGGCAGAATTAAATTACCGACAAAGATAATGGAGCCTGCAATGGCCATTTCTGGGCCATTAACCGTAGCCAGCTAGCCTTAGCCGTCTTAACGTTGTGCCCGAGCCGTGGCTTGAAACCGAGACTTGTTGATTAGTAGTCCAACGCTCTAAACATTGAGCCATGGGCTCGTTATTTTGCCTGTTTCGATTGGGAGTATTAACCATGGTAGATAGGTGCTCACTTATCGTATGCAAGACTAAATCCTACCGTTGTACCTTGGGGCTCACTGTTGAGCCCGGCCAGCAGCCACACAATGTACAGTATTAAAGCCCGAATGACATTACCGACAAAAACAAGGGAACTTGGAATGACCGTTAGATATGGCCAACGCATCGAGGGTTCGGAGCATATAACAAGCTTGTTACCCATTCATCAACGACATTGATTTCGCTTAATACATTTAAATAATTTGAAGTAAGGAATTTTATTGCAGCTACAGGCTTAACATGTCTTAACGGGTCCACAACGTATACCTACAACACGTTATTGAAATCCATCAAGATCCGATTTGCTAATCCAAAGTGTTTTTCGCGTTGAGTCCATACCTTGGCAAATATTTTATAACTATTTGTACTTGAAAATGTGGTCCTATATTCTGTTGCTAATTGAAACAAGGTAAGAGTTACGAAACAGACAGAATTGCCTGTTGCGTTGAAGTCTACGTTAGAATTCATAGGACAAGTAAATAATGTCGGAAATTGTGCTGATCACACTTGTTTATTTTAACTGTCTGATTCGGTATTTTGCATCAAATCTGGCAGATTTTTGTCCTATTAGGGATTCTTTTATTTAAGGCCCACTACCTAAACAAAAACGAAATCTAGCACTGTACTTTTGACATTAAAAGAGTCATCTTTCAGTTTGGGTGATTTGTGAAATCAAAAAGCTTTTGTCTTAGTTTTGATCTAGGTGATCGCTGAATATTGGAAGCTTCCAACCATACCGTCCGCGGTCAGAAACCACAAAAATGTGCACATGGAGTGCTCCAGGACTCCTTATTCCAGTTTCTCGTGAGAAGTTGCAGCGTTCTAATAGCTTTTTTGGAGAGCAGTTTGCACTTATGGGCTCCAGGGGTCGTTTACTTCCAGCTCCCTGGGCAACAGAAAGTTGCAGTAATTATAGGATGCAGTCACTTAAAATATTTCAAATACTTGTGTACGAATTACACGTATTTGACAGTGTCTCTTCAGGTGTCAGATGAATAAATTTCTTGTCTCAGCAATCTTGTCTACGTCTTCTCTCTTTAGTTTGTAATATAAGAGCGGAGGCTGACTTAACTTAGCATTTTGAGTGTTTTGATCAATCTCTTGTACAATACGTTCATCTGCCTTAAAGTTCAAAAGGTCATGCAGAAAGAAAAGCCAGAAATTACACTCTCGCTTATTTTTTAATTGGCAGTTTTATTTGTTGAGCGGCCCCCGTGATTGCGAGCTTGGCTGAAACTTCAACCTTGACAAAAGCAAATTAGCAAATCTATGCGCAGCAGTATCTCGCAGCGGACCGATGAACTGAAGGGGGTAACAAGTTTTTTGCGGAATCTTTGGGCACCATTGCAGGGAAACAGTGCTAAGAACTGGTCAAAACTACGTCTGTTATTTACCCGACTGAAAGATACTTTTCATCATTATTTGAAAAACATATTGGATCAGATTTCATTTCAGGGTCAAGAATAATATACAGAACACTAGAAAAGAATTTTTGGTACTGGGAAGGAAAGATTTAACTAGAGCTATCAGACCACGCATATATTTTTTCACTTTTCTCCTGGTATCCGAACATTTCAAAGCAACCTCCCAGCCGGGTGTGTTTTACTCTAAGTGCCAAAAAAAAAATATTAAACCGTACAATGGAATTTCGTTTGCGGCAAAAACATGATGATCGTTATGGGAGATTCGGTGAAATTTAAAATCCAAATTTCATGTCTGAACCTGCCGTTTTACCATTTGAAAGAAGGATATCTAGAATACTTCGTTTTTGGATTATAGAAAGCCAGTACTTCATGCGAAAATAAAACGTGTAAAGTTCGAGACGTAGACACAAGCATACAGTCAAATTATAACGGTTTTCAAAGGGACGTTAATCCACTGAGGGAGTCGGATTGTAGCACCCGAGAAAACCAAACTGTCTACAGCATGAAATAGGCACAATTTATGGCAGTTAGACTTCGTAGAAATAGCCAAAGTGACAACAATAATTCAAACATGTTTCTTTATATAATTTATTCAAATATTACTTTAAGAAACAATATATAAGCAGCCGTCAGAATGAACTCACTTTACCGATTACTGAAAGGCTATATTATTCCTCCAGGTCATTGTTTTCCGTTCGTTACTAAGCCTTTTAGCGGGTGCGGGTACCTGTATTAACCTTCCTGCTTAGCAGCCACCACCGAAGGTCAGGCGGTTGAATTTGGATTAAACTTGTTTTAACAGCAACTTTCAGCCTGAGTGCTCACAGTGCACCTCCAAACTGCGAAAGATTCCTGGTGACCTTACACGCCACGATGACATACTGATTACTCAAAAAAGAACTTATACTTGGGACTGTAAAATTGCTTATGCTCGAAGCAGTAAGACATTAAACATTAATATATTTTTTTGTTAAGATGCGAATCGAGTAGGGCAGATCCAATATTTAAAATGTTAAAATCAGCTGGTTGATCTTCTGGTGGACCCTACCTTACTTTCATATGAAATCCTGTTTGGGCAGTCAGTCTACTATATCAGAATTAGAGAATTGTATGCGTTGCCGTAGGCAGGGCGGGTAAATTGACTTAAATGTGATTTAACTCATGGCGCCCGATGGGGGCTCGTAACTCACCGCCTATACTGGACATGCGAATAGCAACCGCCCGGAATATATGTAATTGTGTGACAACTTCCTGGAATATTACGTTACAACGTAAGGTAAGGGTTAGATTTTTGTTAAAGATTAGGTTTAAGACTAGGTTCAGCAGTATATTAAGAGTTAGGAGTCCAGTTTTTGTTAATTTGAGGGTTACAATTTACGGTAGGCCTGGGATTTAGATTAAGCTTACGGTTCAGTTTTATATTAGGATTAATGTTGGGGATTAGCCACATGAGTTGTTGCAGTTCCACAATTCATTGCGAGGCCAACTATGTTTAGTGTGTGGGCATTTATAATCCTTTGTCTTCATTTGGGGGCCATACAAGTTATCTTTATCCTCATTGGTCAGAGAGTTGGTTGTACCTGCTCTTATGGGCTCTCACTCCAACGTGGACGTCGAGGTTTGCACAAGTTGATTAACTTTACTTTCTCGTCCAATAAGTGGTTCGTTTTGGAATTAGAATAATGTTTGCCATGAGGGTTTAATTAGGCAGACTTACGCGTAAGTACTTGGTGCCACAGCGCACTGAAAGGTTTTCAGGTTCCGACTGAAGATTAATATTATAAATATTTTCAAAGTTTTTATTCCAGCGCATTAAAATTGTTTCGAAAGGTGCTCCTCTATACACAGGAGACGAATAGGACCTTAAATTATAGTTCCTGGCGTGGTTGTAGTTATCCTTAAAGTTGAAGTAGACAACGTCATTAATGAACGCTGAAGACGTTTCTCTTGTGATAAAATTTAATATTTTCATTTGGCAGATACTCCAAAATTCTAGAACTTTTGAACTTGTCTAAGTGATATTTTCGGCAGCATGTCAACATATCCACAACCACCTTAGTGAACTTTCATATTCACGCTTTTGCGTATACATTCGGGAACAGCCGAAATGTCCCTGATTGTCCACCTTAAAGAGCAACGTACAAGGAATGCTGTCTACCTAAGAACCGAATTAACTGGGGAAATTAAGTACACTACATGGCAGTTGTGGGAAAGAATGGGAGCTCTTCAAATCCCCCCCCTCCTCGTGAACTGGTTACTACATGCCAATCACTCGCCACACTCATGAGGGCTATTTGCTCAATCGACGTCTTGGAGGTCAGCTCAACTAGAACTTGCAATATCGCCATTTAGAATGGCAGGAAAAGCACAGGCTGTCAGTTTACCCTTGTGGCCTAGCAGGCACTGTGCGAACTGCTGGTAATTATTTAGGCCGTTAGATGGCTTTCATTTAAACATAAGGGTCGCCGTTGAAAGTTTTCCTATGGGTGTGCATTTGCCCTTGCAAAACCTGCGTCGGTTATTTAATGATTGCGTAAAATAATTGGTGAGGTAATGACCACCAATGTCTTATTTGACTAGATTTGTAAGTTATTTTAAAGAAGATATTTTTCCTATTCTCGTAATGTTTGACACGCAGAATATAACTTTAAAAAAAAGAATTAATAAAAGTAGAGACTAATCAAGAATGCCAAACAGCCTTGTGAAGGTGTATTTAGGACTTTTACTGCCCTCCGTCACTCAGTTTACCCTCTACCAAATACCGATAAATTTGTTAAGATAGCTATTGATTATAGGAATCGAACTCCTGTTAATCTTATCAACTGCCTTGAGCCACTGGACAACTAACAGCTCCCCACACGGACGTATTAGAATTTAGTCCAAGCAAATGAAATTACTACAGAGCATTGCCAACCACAAAGTGCTAAATTGGACAAATTTGCTCTCCACTTTTTTTGACAGTGGTCGTAAGTAGAACAATCGTCTGTTCGAAAGTAATCTATTAATCCCTCACAACCTCACAGTTTGCTTCGTGGTTTTTGTACTAGGACACATTCTGTGGATTTTACAATATTTCACGAGATTTTTATATTTTTATCATATTGTTACTGATATTACTGTGTTCAAGAGGATTTGCAACATTTATATCAGGGAATGAAAGATTACTCAGTTTTAATAGGGTACCGAAGGGTTATGTTAGCTTCAAAATACATATATTAATATTATATTATTAATATATTATAATAAATTATTATATATATTATTATATATTTTAATATATTAAATTATTATTATTGTATTATTATATTAATATTATTATATTACATATATAATATTTTTCCCCTTCCCCCCCACCCTGACAACCGTACAATTTGTTCTACTTACCCGCATATTTGACTATATGACACAATGATATAAATTTAAAGGCCTGATGAGAATTTATCGTAAAGGGGCATGGAACGTAGGCCTCGCGATATTTGACGAAATTTATTAAAGACTTTTAGCAAGTAGGAGAGGAGGGATGATTACTGGGACATGAACTTCATGTGCCTGACATTAGGGTGGTGCAGCATGACTGTATAACGACTTAAGTAGCTTTTTGGGTGGCGCCTACTTCCACCACAGATGGTATACATTTTATGCGAGTGTTCACATCCGAGTTGACAATGGCACACGATAGTTCGACCGTCGTAATCCGACGATGTCCACCGTATGCTCCATGGAAGGGTGGAGCAGGGACCGGTGAGTTGCGCGTGAATTTGTTTTAAGTGATAGTAGCCTTGCGCTGCAGCTACCGCACTCTCTCCTCCTCCCCCACCTCAGCCCGGTGTCAAGACAGAGTCAAGAAGACCGGAGGCGGGAGAGGACGCAGGTGGCTGGCGCGGCTGGGTCCCTTAAGTCCGAGCCGCCCCTAGGCGTGCCACCACACCTCCCATGCTCGGCATTTGGTATGGGAGCACAACCCGAATAACACATGCCATGTCCTGATGTGGCCTCCGTGTTGGTCCAACGCATCTACCACGTGGCCCGTTTAGGGGGCATTGACAATGGCACAGTGACATGGCCGATAGCATATGTTAACGTGTTATATACAGTTTATTACCTTACACAGGCAATATGCGAAATTTATTAGTGATTACTAAGCACTCACATACTGGCATCAACTCATGTACCGACGCTTTGAAATATTAATGACCAACCTTAAGCGAATTTAAAATTTTAATTAAAGAAAACGTGAAAAATAACATCATTTTTGAAAGATACTAACATTTTCAAACAAAACTGCAAATTATGAAAACGCGAAAAAGCAGTGTAAATGTGATAAATAAATTTCAATGAAGTTGTAAGGTGATAGCATAAGCATATCATTTGTGTATATTATGATAAGTATCCATTCGTAACATTTCTTGATTGATAGTTGTTGTATACGATTATAATTAGTTTCAGATCATTTAGATAAATTGGGGAAATATTTCAGGATTTTCAATGTTTTCAATTAATTTGCAATGAATTTTCTTCCTTTCTACGTGTTTGATTTTTATCAACATAAAAGCATTAACCGAATTAGTGAGCTTTCGGATATTGTTTCTAATAGAGATCGCAGTTTGAGTAAAATTTGTAGATTCTCACTGCTGAGGAGTGTTCGTTCATCCGCGTCAGATTTAATTTTCAATTTTTTCTGACATAGTTTGCTTCGTGCGGAACCACACCTAATAGTTCAAAAGGTTTTAAACTCTCCTGTCATAATACTCCGTCCCTTGATCCCTTTACCTGCCTTCAACCCCAATTGCAGGTGGTGAGAAGATGACTCATGGCTTTCAAACTTTTCTTCACGTAATGGGAGTGCTCAACCAAACGTGAGCTGTAATGCTTTGGATTGTCGCCTCCGCTTAGCATTGCTCGCTCTAAATTTCATTCGATCTGATCGCCCGATGTTATTTTATTTGTTAATCTTTTCTTCCACTTCGCAGTGGTGCCCCTCGACCCAAAAATAAAATTCAGGTTAGCAAAAATAGAGTTCCTTTGCACAACTCCTGTTATGGCTGAATGGCTCCTTGTTCTGGTTGGAGCCCACAGCTTCCATCAGTTTCCTATAATTATAGACAGCCAAAACGTTTACAGCATACGAAGACAACAGAGGGGTTCAGTTGTTCGCTATCTTCCTCTCTCATCGTATATTGTATCGCCAGGAAAATGTCGGTGTGATTTTCCTTAAATTGCATCACATAATCTTATTTGATTACAAACGTCTTATGTCCTTCTATTGCACCAGTAGCAGTCACTTATCCTTCCATGTTCAACCCTCAGACTATGACTGCACTGATTAGTTATTCACCTTTGGAACTCATTGGGCTAGCACAGTTAAATGACTGGGCTTTCATCACTCCAGCAGACAACACTCGTGAATCAATTACAAGTTCGAATTTGGGATAGCATGTATTCAATACACCAACTGTAATCCACTTGTATGAACGTGCTAGCCATCGATTTTGATAGGCAGTTGACTATTTATTCCATTGATACTCCATTCCGAATACAATCATTAGCCTAATAAATTGTCTAGACTTATGAATTCAAATATTAATCAGAAACGTCAGATCAATCATTTACTGGTACCAGTCCTCCCAACAGCCTCCTTTCTAAGAAACTGAAACTCATTCACAACTTATATCGATGAGAAATATACAACCGATGTTTTTACGGAAGTACTTGGAGACAACTACGGCTAATAGAGGCAAAAACAATTGTAATGAGCGCTTTTTCATTAGGCTTGATTACAAAGATATAGCCACAAGTGTTAGATTATCGTACACTGATTCGAAATATCAATTTATCAGTTTGCATCGGTAACTTTGTCAATGCTCAAAACGTCGAAGCATCGTAAATGTGAGCAATATATATATATATATATATATATATATATATATATATATATATATGACGGCTAATAAGCCAGAAATGGCCCTTCCGGTTCCACATTGTACATACATTATATATCGCGTTCATCATCTCCTGAAGAAGACGAAGAAGATGAGGGGCGAGTTCATGGACCAAATTGTATTTGTACTGACGTTTCGAAAGCCTTCTCGCTTCCATCATCAGAGTAAAGTGCTTGCTGCTCCTGGTGGTCCAGGAGATGATGAACGCGATAAGATAACGGGAACTCGAATCTTTGCGCATATACATTATATATATATATATATATATATATATATATATATATATGAGTTATTCAGCCGTGAAAAAGCACTAAATCGATATTTTGTACGTAAAGTTCACGTTCCGGTGCAACATGAGAAGAATATTCTTATTTGCTTAATGACAAGTATTTAGTAGAAGATGACTACCTTGCTTTGGAAAAAGTGGTATCGTCAAAGGACTCAGCATCCACCCACTTTAAAACTAGTGCCAAGAATTTTGAGGATGCTATCCAAGTTCAGGGGCTCACAGCGCCAAGCTGCCGCAGTAGTTTGGTTGCAGAAACCAGTCTACTCTTGACAATGCGTATCGCCAACCATATGTTCAGATGACAGGGCGAAAGACGACTTTTTTGTCATGCCGGCTGCCAAGGGCTTCATGCACTGCCTACTTGGCTGACGAAACTTGTTTATAACGTTTGCTGTTCGATGTTAAACGCAACTGAAGGCAGTTTTTTGTCAAACTTTTAATCAAATTCTATCAAAAGCAGGTAAATATTTAAAGTCGCAAGATCTAAAAGTCGACGTTCATTTCTGCTTCATCAAGACAGTAAAATTAGAAAATTTGAACTTCTTTTAATCATCCTCTGCAAAGTACCAGAATTTGTATATTTTCATGAGTCACTTGATTATAATAGGGCGTACTTTGAAGGTCTGACGACAGTATAGCAAGGCAAGTCTCTTTTAAAGGCCCTCGGAAACCAGGGTATTTTTATGAATGAACACTTGCTACTTCCTGTGAGAATGCTTCGAACGGATACCCCAGAGAAACGCATATAGACTGAAGATTGGAATTTCCAAAGATGGGAATCATTTTAGTTCGTGCGACGGACATAAATCATATCCGCCTTGCGTCAAATTTCGTTTTATGTCTACTGCATGCCTACAAAGATGGGAGGCAAATACACTGAACAGTCTCCCTGGGGCCATATCCCTAAATGATTATTCCTTGTGGAAAAGCGGACTTCTCCGGCAGTTCTCTTTGAGTCAGAAATAACTTATTCGTAAATAATGTTTACTTTAAGTACTTTAGTTATCCATGGTTCACAAAATAATGTTAGAACCTCTTTTTTTTTCCATACCCCCTACTCAAGCTTTCTTCTCCCTTTAATCGATAAATATCACCGCAAAAGTGCATGTGATTGTTGTCCACCCATTTACTTTTGAATATATCGAAACCTCCAGCACTCACCGCAATTATTTAAGGCAGGTTCCTTGTGTATTTTATAGCATCAACTGGTACTGAACTATAATTCAGACACTGTGGGGTAGCCGCTGAATGCTGGAAGTAAGCCGGTGTTGAGTCGATGCGCGCAAGCTATCAACAAAAACCTTTACAGGATAAATCGCGCTTAAAGTTTAATAAAAACGACTAAAAATTTTCGATTTTACATAAAAGTGATAATAAAAAAGACGTAAACCTGGCGTTATGCACTTCAAGTAGCTTCAAATTTTCAGAACTAGTCCTACGTAGGACCGATTCTCTTGGTGATTAGGGGTTGGTTCCCCGTATCTTGAAGAATGCTTTAATTACCGTTGGGGCATTTGCCACGCTCGTTGCATCTTATCATTCAACCACAGGATGTCCTGGTGACCTAGCATGACTCATGTTGCTATTCCGTTTCTGAGTGATAAAATGAGCACTTACTATCGTGTCTGACTGTTCTTCTTCTGCGGTTAATACTTAGCTTACTACCGGCTAAGCTGCCAATCAAAAGAATTCACTGGCCAAATGGCCAATGGTGTGATTCAGCTGGCAAAATAGGAAAAAAGAGCTAGTAATTTCTCAAGTTTCAGTCTAGTATTTAAGTAACTTTTAGACGGCGGATACCTGGAAGGACTACCAAAATGCTCCTTGGATTTCGTTTTATTTGAAATCACTATATATTTTGGATATTCTGTCTAACTATAAGTTGATATGACGACTAGGAATTCCCACTTGGAACAGATTACCGAAGCTGTTCCTCAACCTTAAAGCCCCGGTATGTGTAAGATTCAAAGTCCCCCTTCTTCCCCCAAATCTACTTCATAATGGGATGGACTGCGGATGTGCGGATCCAAAAACAGTGCATAAATAAGCTCGGACAGTCGACTGGTACATAGGAGATGGACGAGACTGAGATTGACACTGGGTAGTGCATTGTTACGGCATATTAACGCATCCCCCGATTTAAGTCAGCTCTTTTCACAAAGGAAATTCAAATATTGGTAACTCGTTCTACAAAGGGCCTTCACGACACCCACTCATGTGAGATCCATGCCATTGTTATTGTAGTTTTATAGATCTAAACTGAAGACCGGCTCTTGTGGCCCATGTAGACAAACAGTTAATTATTGCCAGTCTTGTTGGCGTTGTCTTGCCATCCCAGCAATGTGGGTGAGGGAGAATAGGGTCTGATAGATGCTTTGATAGTCCGTAAAGCTATGAATTACCTCATGCGCAATTCACGGTTGCTGTCTTTATCCTATGGAAGACGCAATAGGGTCGTCGTTGTCGACTATCAAACTGTTGAGTTCTTTTAGAAACCTGCAAATAGGTCTTTTAAAAAAAGCGCATAGAGTTGAGCATTGCTTCGTGCTCTGCAATAGTTCAATAGCACATTTGGGCAGCTTTGAAGGTTTCCTCGGTTGCATTTTCGGTGAAGTGCCGAGATCTTGTCACGACCACAATAGTAGCAAGGCGGTACCAGGTGATAGTTAACGGTAATCACTCTACCACGTATACTTTCAAACTGGGAACCCTTATACAGTATGCAACCTACATGGAACCTGCCGATGGAAATTGTCACGATCAATTGTGCTGCACATTTTAGTTAGTCGCCTACTCAAGTCCAAAGAGTGCACTATTTATACTGTGGACATGTTTATAAATAATGGTATTTGTCGAAATGCTAACCAATTTGAGCGGCAATCTACGTCACCTTGTATTCCTGTAGTTTCTTATGCTTCTAGCTATACTAGGCTCAGTGCACGCATTCGCGCGTACTTTTCTATGAGGAGGGAGTAATCTAACCTCGAGATTTTACGGAGCTTATCCCACTTGAAAATATATTTTTTACTTCATGTAGATCAGTAGAGGTGAGATGCATGCAAGCAGATTATTTTCAGACGTTTGTTCATTGTACGAATTCAGGTTTGTATATATGTTAAATTCCACGCCCTTAAACACAATAATAACGCTTACTGGCAATTTTTGTGTTTAAAAACTTCCAGACGGGTTTTTATTCGTTAAGGATCTTTGATTGTCAACTTCTTTAAATGAACCTATTTTTAAATTTCCGTCTACCTCTGTGGTTTTATTTACTCTGTCGTTTTGCGTAGCAGGCCTTCTGTCCACCTGAACCTTACGTTAACCTCCTCATAATAATTTTTTGAAGTTTTTGAAGATTAAATTTCAGAAAACAATAGTGGATATTTCTAAACCAAGTGAGTTTACTTTTAATATTTCTTTTATGTTTTTAATTTGCTTAAAATTTAACATGCTTGTTTCTTAGTTTTGGTAAATTTTGTACCGGTTTGAAAGTGACTTACAATATTCTGTAAATTTCTGCACCTTCCACGAGATAGGTCACGTACAGTATTCGCTTAGACAGGCATCAAATAGGTCTTAATCTGTGACCGTTCTCATTATCTTCCCTTTTTGATCACCTTGGCAGGCTGCTGAGGTTCGATCTGTCCGAAATCTTACGTTCTGATAATTACATTTTCTCAGACCATGGCATGGGTAAAGGGGAAGTTTCCAAATGCTCTGATCTGATAAGTCAGTTTGCCATAAGTTACAACCTAAAAGACAATTGGTATTCTATGAAGCCAGCGACGTGATTTCTAAAACACGGTCTGACACCTTTCCCTTCAACAAAACTCCACTGGCTTCTGTTGACATATCTCCTCTCACGAAATATTGGCGGAAATCTTTCGCTTAATGAAATCACAAAATTATTAGTGTAATGTGGTGTAAAACTAATTAATGCATGGCATCCGATCGGCTATAACCTGAATGTCATCCAATGATATATCCAAATCATTTGGGTGGAACATTTACTGCTCAATTATCGTGTATTTTTGTTTCAAATTTCTTCTTTTGTCTAGCATTTTTCCTAGAAATAATGTCCAAAAATAACATTGGCTTCTACTCTATTACTCGTTAAAATGACAAATCTAGGCGTAAAGTATTTTCGACTGAAGGAATTATTGAAATGCTTCGGATATTATTTGTGTAGCCAACTACTAGTAGACTTATGAAAGTGACCTTTGAAGTAAAAATCGAGATTACAACTTGCGGAAATGTTCAAATCTAAACAATTTGCCCTTCAATTATCGTTTTTAAAGAAAGCATAGTTTCACGCAAGTCAATCCTTAGAGGTGCAATTTTCTATCAGTTTATCAAATTAATCAAATTTATTAATTTATCAAATTTATCAAAATTATCAATTTATCAAATTTGTCAAATTTAGATCGAAACCGATAAGCAATAGAAGAATAATGTTTTGTTAGGAATCCATTAAAACAGTGGCTTATGCAGACGGTCGGATCCACATTCACTCAAAGTCAATTTACCTCACTAACGTTGCATATTAATAAACATTTTAACTGTAATTTAATTTGCTAAAAATTTGGATTTTTACAGTACATATTAGGTAGTGACCGAACCTCTAGATTTGTGTTTGCGCTCATGCTGCATCAGGACTCTTGAAGGCAGCGCACTTACAACCAGTTATCTGTTAATCCAAGTGCTAGCTGAAGTCCACATTTCGAGGTAATTTTGAAGAAGAGATTTCTATTTAGGTAAATCCTTCCTTAATTCAGCTTTTTGGTAAATTGGTGCGTTACTATTTGGTGTCAGACTTAACAGTCGGTATAGTCATTGTCCTCGGTCCATGGCATGAGCCGCTATAGATCAAGGATGCGTCAGAAACGACCGAGCGCATTGCTGCGGGACTTGGTGTCGGAATTCCACACGACCCCAAAATCATCATCCTAATGAGCCGTCGGGCGTAATATCGCATCCGCTGCCTGCATTTTTTTCTTATAATTACACAGGACGGACGGGCTGTATGTGTCGATCGCGCATATGCGAGCATGAACTGGTTGTGGGACGGGGTGACCGGAACAGGTCACGAGTTTCGCCCACGCCAGAAGCAAGACATGACGAGAAGTTAATGAAGCCCGGGCCTTGGATGAGATTTATTGATTTATTGATCTGACGCCTGGCAAACAGGCCCTGTGCAGTCACCTCTGGAGTGGCATCACTTGATTTTTGATTGGCCCCTTCCACCTAGAACTGCTGTTTGTTGTTACCGATTTTATCTCTGTCGATGGACTCCAGTAAGTGTTCAAAAGATCAGACGAATAAAGCCACGATTCTGGCGAACAAACTTCCCTCTCCTATTTTAATTATCTACCGGGTTATGACAAACGCGACTCATAATTCACGACCGAAAATGGCAGAATGATCAGCGTTAGAAGATGTCATGGAGCATGATTCTCAGTCCGTAGAAGACCGAGTTCACCTGTCAGCTGACTGCCTTTCAAACAACGCCATTTAGTACGTCGGGACAGATTCAAGCGTGGCAGTTTTATTACACGGAGGCATTAAATGATACACCGTTGGTGGTTGACACTCTCTTTGTAAAAGGGCCCAATAGCTGGAGATTAGAATTTAGGTGTACCCACCACACACGTTTTCGCGTTTTTTTCATCAAGTCTCTCATAATTACACAGGACGGACGCGCTGTATGTGTGGATCGCGCATATTCGAGCATGAACTGGCTGTGGGACGGGTCGACTGAAACGGGTCACGAGTTTCACGTCCCTTATATGTACTAGCGGTGTTTGAATAGCCTTGGTGTTATTCACCTTTTCGAACCAATAATATAGGTATTTTCCTATTCCAGTATGCCGGTTTACCATCTTGGTAATCAGTAATTCGTGTGTTGTAAATATCCTTTTCGCAGTACAGGCTATTTTTTACACTTAAGAGTAGAGTGAAGCAAAATATCGGAACTTTTTGCCTCAGAGAATCAATCCTTATCAAGTTTTTAATTGCGTTAACCTAAGAACCAGAACCTCACAGTGGTATGAAGCATTCATGTACTAGACCGGGAAAGACTATGTGTTTGAAAGTGTGCGTGCCTTAGGATGTCCCAACTTGGGTTATTTAACCCAAGTGGGATTAAAATCCCGGCTCCCGATGGGGCCTCGAAGCTCTGTTGGTTAGAGCGTTGGCTGTACTAAAGCCTATCCCTTGCTGGAGTGGGTTCGAATCCCACCAAGGCCACCGAGTTTTTCACAAATGAGTCAAAGGAATTTTTCAAATCTTCCAAAATCCTCTGCAAATTAATTGTGCCTGGTAGTCATCTGGTGGATTTTCGATTGATTGCTTAGGAAATCTTCTTGGGCAGTCAGCTTGCTGTATCAGAATTGGTGGATTCCATACGTTGCATTAGGCTGGGCTGGTAACTTAAACCAATTGTGATTAAACTCCCGGCTCCCGGTGGGGCTTGTAGCTCAGTTGGCTAGAGCGTTGGCTGTACTAAAGCCTTCCCCTTGCTGACGTGGGTTCGAATCCCACCGAGGCCGCCGAGTGTTTTCACAAGTGGGTCAAAGGAATTTAAATAATAAAATTTGCAGATTTCTATAGAAGGAGAACCGTTAAAAAGCCCGAAAAAGCCAAAATGAAGTTCAATAGCATTCCTTATTTCCATTGAATTGGCATTACATGCATTGTTCGGCAGCCTTATTGCTCTAGTTTACACACATTTTGTATAGTTAAGGGCGAACTAGATCACTTGTAATCACCGACAAACGGCTGTTGCTTTGTGGTGGTTACTTGAAACTAGTGGCTTTTTCTTGGTTTATTGAAAAGTACATTTAATTTATTAAGCTATTTACTACTGCTGTGCATGCATCTACGCCCCGGTTTTGGGCTTCTGTGCTTCGAACTGAACACAGCGTCAAGTACTTTGTATTTTTTCGCCCCACGTCTGACGCTGTTGCAAAAGCAGATAACTTTTAGTAAACTGAATCTGAGAAAACATTACTCGCAGTTTGCTTGGGTTTCCTAGATTTCACCTGAATTGAATCCCGTGACTTATGTTTATTTTCTTTATTCTATCTGAGCTCTACTTGTTTTTGACGAGTATTTTCTTGGGTAGCATGTCCTTTTGACAGATGATAGGTCACTCTAGCTTCCTTAGCAGTGTTGATTTCAACTCACCTACACGTTGGCACTAATTATTGATTTTGCGGAGTTTTATTGTGCGAAGATCGCTCGTTTTCGACCGCTGACCTTCGTCATCCGCTCTGGTGCTCCTACCCCTTCCCGCTTTGCTGCTGAGCCGTCTTAGCCTACAGGAGGCTCTTGCATACACAATATTTGAAGGGTTACTCTGGCAGCAAAGGCCTTTTAGGGGGAATGGCGACGGCCAACCAGCCAGAAGTAACCATAGCAGATTCTACATTTCGGTCAGTTTTCCGGCCTGTAGTATTGCCAATCACTTTACGACTGTCTCTTTGAGAGGCGCATCGGTAGGGCTATGCCCCATACCCCAATCAGCAAGCACCTTTCCACTTAATAAAATTATTGTGCAAAACAGAATCACTCGCAGGGTTGCTAACTGTAAAAAGCCGTGGGAGGTTTGCCTTAGCGACACCGTAGAGATTTCAATTAACAATGGAGTGATCCGGGAAGACTACTCGTAACCTTGTATCTTCCGTCTTTAGGTTACAACAGGATAGTCCTGAACACGGTTTGCTATTTGTCCAATGCCGTGTGCAGTGGGTTCAGATGAAGAAGGCACAGCTTGGCTTCGGACGTTTAGCCTTCATGAGACCGGTTAAACCTAGGAATGCAGGTTTTCATTGAAGATTCAAAACGTTTTCTAGACAACTTAAAAGGAATCACAGTTACACCTGACGAGGTAATGGTCACATTCGATGTGTTCGTGCTCTTCACCTCACTCCCCCCTGATTTAGCGAGATCCTGCACCGAAGAACTGCTCCACGCCTACGTCACTGATGTACCTGCCGATGCTTTACTCCAACTCTTAGACCTTTGTCTAGGAACCAACTTTTCCTTCTCTAGCCAATGCTATCAACAACTTAAAGGGGCCACTATGAGGTCGCCCATATCCGGCTTCCTGGCCGAAGCTGTAATGCAGAAATCGGAATCGATAGCTCTCCTTGATGTAAAACCAAAATTGTGGCTGCAATACGTTGATGATACATTTTTCATCACAAGAAAGAATTGTTAGACCTGCTCCACAAAACTCTTAACTCAACATTTCCGGAAATTTAATTCATGTTCAAAACGGAAGCTGATGGATAACTCAGTTTGCCACCAAGAAACATATTCTGGGGTCATCCTACACTTTGAGGGATATCATCTTATCTCTCACAAAAGGAGTTCTGTCTACAGTCTCCTAAAGCGAGGCAAAACACACTGTTCTGATGAAGAAATTTATCGATCAGCAATGAAATACCTCTTTAACTTGTTCTCTAAAAATGTATACGCACGTGAAACCGTAGCAACTTCTGCGGGAATGCGTTGACTGCTGCAACTGCACTTAGTATCCTGAAGAGTTCAAAATACAGCCATGGCAATTGCTTTCTTATTAGAGCTATTCATACAAAACGCTCCAGCGACTGCCTGGTTTTCGATTTACTTGGGGAACTTTCTTTCTTAGCGAAATCCTTTAGGCCAGAATGCACTTAGGGATATAAATAATTGATAACTAAATAAAGGTTACAAATTATTTTTGTTCATATATCAGTGATTATTCTCGCAACATGCATGCCAACTACCAAACCTATCAACAATCCGCCAAAGCCAGGAGCGTCGTCGTTTAAAATTGTTTAGAGCACCCCTACTTTTCCTACGACCACTTATACGTTTTGATCATAAACCTCAGTTCCAATTATATCAACAGCTTAATATTTTCTGCGAATATTCCCTCTTAAACATGAAACGTCAAGTTGGCTGGCACGTGTATTCGGTAACCTTTATCATCGGAACGATACAATTACATGAACAGTGAAATCATAAATAATTTACACAGTTCGTAATTTTTATGATTACTTATCATCGTTCCTACGCCACCGGCATGCCGAGGTCAGTGGATTGAGGTCACTGAAACTGGGGGAAAGGGTGGGTATGGAGAGATGTGAACAATGTTCAGAGATCGAGAACTGTCCAGTACGCGGAGTGAACGACTACCGTCACGGAGCGGGGACAGCATATGGACAACACCTGAAGTGGTTGTTGGCCACGGAGCGTACGAGCGTCTTCTGACAACACAGTGCTGGGGTTGTTAGCCGTATAGCCACTGCCTACACTGTTGCTAGCATCCATTGGCATAGGCCTTTCGAGAAATTGGCTGTTATCCGGTAGACAACCTGAATCGAAGCCAGGTGGACTATACTCCTACAGTGTATCCGACCGGCGAAAGCGCAGACCACCCTTCCAAACAATCCGGAACGGTACGTACATGACTATTCTGCAATACGCTTTTACAAGGTTTTCTTATAGGTCCTATCTCTAAGCCCTAAGTTCTGTATTGCACGCGGATGCCGAAGCAATTAGAAGTAGAAATCCAAGTTGGCAGGCACTTTTGTCAGACTGAACCCATGGAAGTTGATTATCTTAAGTCGACTCTGGGTTACTGCTGCCAGCAGTATTTAAGAAGGGCTCCGAGAAGGAAAGGTCCGTTAAGGGGAATTCGCAAAAACGAAAGTGTGGAACTAACCAGGCCGGACACAAATTCAGGAGCCGCACTGATGGACAGGACAGGTTATCTTGCGAAAATAGAAGGAATCTTGTCAGAGCGTACCAAGATCTTGAAAGCAGAGGAAGACAGGGATGGGACCGAGGCCATTAAGTGTCAGTTAACGACAGCCCTCAAAGACCTCCATGAATAAGGTCCCTTGTCTGACAAAGAATTTGCAAGACTGATGCCTGTGGCATGAGGACATTCAGAATGTACGGCCTTCCAAGGATTCACAAACAGAGGTGGCTCTGCGCCCTCTCTTGGATTTGTGAAACTCACCCTATCACACCAAAGACGTTACCTATACCCTCGAAAGTTGAAAGACACCTTTGAGTTTATGGACTCTATACGGAATAGGAACTTTGGTGGACCGTGTATAATCGCTGTTTATCAACGCACCCACGATAGCAACAATAGACTACCTCTGTGCCGTTATTCGGCACACGAACTACCAAATAAGTATGCCTGTGAAAACCCTTAGGGAAATTCTGACGCGATTAACGCAAAATGTCCAGTTCCTCTGCAATTGCCAGCTTTACAGACAGATAATTGTGTAAGCGATGGGTTCACCGCTTGGACTGTTTCTCGCAAATTTTCTCATGGGCAAAATCGAGAAAACGAGTCTAAAGGATACCATAGCGTAACTTGACTTTTATGGTTGGTACGGAGACGAGATCTTTTGCCTGACGGATCATAACACAGACACCGACGCTGTGATTCCGAAGTTTAACAAAGTGCCTCCCTCGCTCAAATGTTCTCCAATCTGAGGTGGATAATGGAACTGCATTACTCGATGTCCTTCTACCCGGGCATGAGGATGGATCTATCAAGTGAAGCGTATTCCGAAACGAAACCTGGATGGGATCATACATTAATTTTCACAGATTTGTTTCCCTGAGTATACAGTGAAAGTTAGTACAGAGCCTAGCGGCATCTGTTCCATGAAACAGTTAAAGCAGAGCTCCAGCAACTGCAGGAAAAACGTTGGGAAAATTGATACACACAATCCTTCATCCTCTGAAATGTTTGGGAGCGCACCACAAAGCCTATCACTGTACCTGCAGAAAATAAGGAAGTGTTGCTAGGACTGCTCATCCTAGGAACTGCAACAGGTGAACTAGTTCTATTACGTGTGAAGTCGGCGATCACCAGCGCTTTCCTCATGACAAACTTTGGGGTATTCTTTACGAGCTCTCGCCGCCTACGCGAAGGAGGAAGAGACCGACTCCCGTTAATGGCCACATCAATGGTTATTTACTCATTCACATGCTCGTGTGGAGCAGGATGAATTAACCGTAAAACGATGCGCTTGGTAAAGAGAGAACGTGAACTCATACCTGCCTCTTTAGGTAACGCTGAAACTAGATTAATCTCGAGTTCTATGTTTGCCCATCTAATTGATACTGATCACCGCGTTAATCCAAAAATAAGCCTTTCAGGTTGTCTGACGGACACTAGCCCAACATATCTAAAGGCCTATCTGGCTAACAAACCCAGCACTGTGCTCTCAGAAGACGCTCGTACGCTCCGCGGCCGGCAATCACTTCAGGTGGTTTCCTCGCTCCCTGATGACAGATCATTCACTCCGCATACTGGTAAGTTCTATTTATTCCATGTTCTCCCTCTTTACCTCGGAACATTTTTCCCATCCTACACTATCTACACCTCAATCGGCGGACCTCGCCATGTGAGCAGCTTAAGAACAATGATTATTAACTATAATACTTACAAACCCAGTAAATTCTTTATGATTTCATTATCTATGTTATTCTACCGGCCCGATGATGAGTTTACCGAATGCACGTGTCCGCTGACTTGAATTTTCTAGCTTAATATTTTTATCTTTTTGGACGCACATATAAATCCTCAGAGTGGAATTGAAGTTTAAATCCCAAGGCAGTCTACCTGAGTTCAGGTGAACAGTATGGCGCTAACGACTCGTCAGCCACCAATGGTCGTTGCATAGGGCAAGTTAGTCAAAATCGAATTGTGAAACCCTGTGCACTTATCGTTCAACCAAGGATCACAGACTTACAGAATTTCTATCTAACGAAATTTTAAGAGAAGTTTGGAACTCGGGTTTAGATGCGAAAAGATTGTCCAAGTAAGGATGCAATGTTAACTTTCACGCCAACAGAGAAAGATAAAACGTTGGAAAACAATGTCTACCTTAGTGATATGCGCATTCCCATTGATTTGCTGAGGCTAAATAATTTCGTTTATTTTATAGAAAATAGGCACAAAAACTCTTCTGTGCCGATAGAATCAAACAAACGAGTTCCAAGAAGTAGCTCAAAAGAATAAGAGGAACAGGAAGAACAAGAAGAGCAGGCAATCAGTGGAACATGGTGTTTATTAGCCTGACGTTTCAGCTTCTCCCTCGAACCCATCAGCAAAGATGCTGCACCTCCAGATCGTAGCCAAAGATATCTTAATCTGTCAATGACTTTTTGTGTCTCCGCATCATCTTGTGCCCAATATTTCTGACCGCAGACATTTTTTTATAAAAACTGGGCTACTAAAGGCACGAAAGTGACAACACCGAATGCAGCAGCTGTTCAGCTGCCGTTCATCCTGAAGGTGGCCATGTCTGTCAATGGCCTGTTGGGCTGAATTTATTTAACCTGTGGTGGTGCCTTCATCACATCCTCGGGCCCAGGTGTAAAGCTAGGCAGTATTTGCATGAAGGCAGGCTACTAAAATTGACCAGAAGTTCTCATATATTCGAGGGCCACAGTTTCAATCTGACATCTCCCCCACAAGAGGCTAGGAACTACCTTCTGGTGAGGGATTTCAAACAACCAAAGGGAGAAAATTACGAAACAAATTGGTAACATATTTAATCATTGGTTAATAGAGCTATTCGGTAACGCATGCAAAAATCCAAAGAGTCGGATCAAGGACAGAGAAACCCATAACACAAAGATGAATAATAGCAAAGAGTGGGGAAGTTTCATACAAGCGTGTGAAAGAAGAAAGACAAGTCAAAGACATTATTGGTGTGGACGATCAGCGAGGCCGGTAACACTGCTAAAATTGGATCAAAAAATAAAATAAATTGTGAGCTTTGACTGGTCTGAACAAATTGGAGGCAGCTTTCTCTGTGAGTTCATACTATATATATATATATATATATATATATATATATATATATATATAGTATGCACTCACAGAGAAAGCTGCCTCCATTTTGTTATATATATATATATATACATATGTTCCTTAAGCAGATCGGTGAGCCCCAAACTATCATATATATATATGGCAAATACATATGTATGGCAAAGACATTATACCATACTTCCGACACAGGTACTACCTAAAAGCCCAGACACGTGTTTCGTCGATGTTTCTGCTGCTGCGTGACACAGCAACGAGGCGTTCGGCTCCTCAGTGGGTCCCCCAGCGTTCTCTATGCGGTTTCTGGTATATGGACTCCAGAGAATAATCGGGGAAATAATTTCTGAAATTATTAAGTGCATGACATGGAGTCAGGTTATTCGGACATGACTTTTAGGGTCAGACCCGAAATTTCAATGAACATTTGGGTCGAAGACAATCAACCACTGTGGAATAACCACGTAATGCCCATTCTACAAACACGTAGTACTACAAGTAGTATGAATCTTATATGGCGAAGACATTATACCGTACTTCCGACATAAGTACTAGCTAAATGCCCAGACACCTGTTTCGCCGATGTTTTTTACTGCTGCGTGACACAGCGTGACACACCATATATATATATATATATGGTAGTTGGGTGCTCACCGATCGGTTACAGGATTCACTCGTACCGTTGTGAGATAAGGTGGTACCAAATCATTTCCGTTAACCACAAATCGCTATGCGGCTGCCTGTGAGGGCTCTTAAGTGAGCTTCAAGGGACATCGTGAACGCCACAGTGAACGCCACACCATCATATATATAACTTCGTTAAATTTCGAGGTCCAGATATCTTAGCGCGTTCATCGTCCCCCGAAGAAGACGACGATGAGAGGCAGAGTCCACGGACCAAACTGAGTTTTTACTCATATTTATACGAATATATATTGGTAAGTTGAAGTTCACCGATTGGCTTCGCGATTTACTCGTCCTATTGGGTTGGTTATGGCTGCCTGACGATTGTTAATAAGCCATAAATTGTCGTTATAGTCTCCCTTGTCTTTGTCAGTAATGTCATTCTGCATATTTATACACAGTGATGAATGCTCACCGATAGTTTACTAGACCAACTCGTCCCGTTCTACCTTGGGGCTCACTAGCGATCCCCGCCAGCTAGGCATGTTGGACTATTTTATAGACAGTCCCGTAGGCGATTGGTGATCTTCCAGTTACCATAGTTGATATTCCTAATCGAAACCAATGAGATAACGATCCTGTGGCTCAATGGTTAGCGCTTTTAAACCCTGATCGAGCCTCGAGTGGTGCGACACCTGGCGTTAGGTATGACTGGCTGATGATGACTTATGAAACATAAATGCCCATTTAAGTCTCCGTTGTTTTTGTGGGCAATTTTGATCTGCTTGTATATGGCGGGTAACCGTTACGTTAAGTTTCACTTCCTCCCCGTAACAGTTAATCAAAAGTATAGGCGAATAGCACACTGGTCAATCATTCGGGTCTGTTATCAGCTGTGAGTGACTAAGTGCTAGCAGAAGAAATACGAGGTCTTTATTCTGAGGCAGGCATTCCGTTTAACCTAGCACACTACAACTTCAAAATTGAGACGTTTTACCGTTTAAAAGTTGAAATGGAGCGATGAAATGGGGAGGGGAGGGAGTATTCATACCCATTAGGGAAGTTCGCACAGTTTCGCGCATTCTTCCATGCAGGTAGAATAGTAGGCCTTCTCCTCCGCAGCAAACTGTTTGAAAGCATCCTTCAACTTCTCCTTAAGACCGCAGAAAAGCAAAAGCAACAATCAAGACTGCCATGAGAGGAAAGCCATGTAGATCCTTTTCAACAAACGGACTTATACGGGCTTCTATACAGGATACGGGATGAGAAACCGTCCGAAATAAAGTTGTCTTTGCGCCAAATTCCAGGGATATTAGGTTACGGTTTATGGTTAAGGTTGTGTTGAAGTGTGGGGTTAAGGTTAGCGTTAAGATAAGTTACGTACGATAAGGGTGAAGATAAGGGTTAATTTTAGATCTACTGTTAAGGTTAGGGCATGGATGTATTTGCTATTTTGGCACCACAATTATTACTTCAGAGGGAAGTTCCTATTCCCATATCCTATTCATGGCACCTCACAATTCAACCTTGCGAAACACAGCTCATACATGATTAACCTTGTGAAAGACCGAGATATATGTTTATTACATGACATTCGCGTCCACCTATCTACCCTGAGCGCAGGGTGGACGATCCACTTCCGGCTTTAAATTCCGACCAAGAGGAGATGGCAACCAGAAAGTGACTGCTTCTGTTAAGGCTCTCATTTTTGCTAGCCCATGCGAAATCGCAAGTCAGAAAGAAACAAGTTCTGAGCCCGTCTTTCTTGTGTAGTGAGCTTTAAACCAAACGCTTAATAACATTGTTTCCGAAACTCACACGTTGTGAGCTTTTGTCAAGAATATTCATAGTCCTTGGAATATATATGTAGGAAGGATTAAGAATCAAACTGGGAAGGTGGACAATGGAAATGAGCTGGAAACAGCCATCCTAGTGTCGACTGAATCTCTTACTAAATCCCCATACAACGTCATAGCAAGGTTTCCCAAAAGCAATACGCATCTCTCGCACACAGTCCACGTAACTATTCCGGGCAATCTCCAGCCATTCGGCAAGGACTTCGGCCGGCAAATGATGACGCTGGATAAGCAGATCACAAGAGGACCTTTGGCAAACGACCCGAGGAGGCCTCATAAGTAAAAAGAAGAAGAGCAAGTCAAAAGGTCCTAACGCACTACAGTGCTCAAGGAAACACCCATGAGGAAATAAGTCAGCACTTTATGGCGTAGTTTGAAATGGCAGACAGGCAGAAGAGAGGAAAGGACACCTGCGTACTCCGCGGGGGCAGTTAAAAATATGTGAGGCACGGCGGTGCAGTTGTCTAAATAAGGAGGACATATCCCCTGAAACTTGGATTATCATGGTGATTACTGTCTGTAAAACTGATGCCCTGGAGCCCTAAGGTGATGGTGGTGTTTTGTCATTCGTAAAGGTACTGAAACATATGGGCCTGAGAGAATCACAGAAGTCTTTGTTAATTCTTGTCAATCTCTCTCCAGTAGCGGGGTGTGCCTAATGAAAATCTGCCGACGACCATGAGAGCTGTGTGTGAGAGAGAGAGAGAGACAGAGCAAAATTTGAGGACATGGAGGAACAATGACCCGCCGCAGAACCGAGAATTTGGGCTCAGGATGGCCCTGAATGCTGCTGGTAACAGTGTCGCCTGATGCGAGCGCTCGCCCGCACGCAAATACATACGCGCCTCGGTACTGCACCAAGCGCTTCGACTTCCGGTGCCGGAAGCACAGATGTCTCACTAAGCTGCTCAGTATCGATGCAAAATGGCGAGGCAATGGGGAAGACGGACGATCTGCAAATGTTGAACGGCTTTTAAATCGGCACCGTTGTCAATTACTCAAAAGCGGGTAAAGTGAGTGCAGAAGACAGTTAATGGCTATTGTAGTCTAGGCCTAAGGTGTCCTTATAATGTTGATTACTTCGAGATAAGCTCCCTACGAAAAATGCAAACTACTGCAAGCAAATTTATTTGAAGTCATCGTGTGATAATGGAAGGTTTTCTGGTTGTAACTATTTTGAGGATTTCGCCGGCAGGGGGGTAAATGTGTTGCTTATATGGATATGCAAGCTCTGAATTCTTGAAAAATCGGCCCTCACGTCAACTAGTTTTCAGGTTGAGGACGCTAAACCTCACAAAACGATAAGCAGAATAAACCACGAGAGCAAAATTCTCACGCCTGGTGAACAGACATGTCTCTTTAACAGACCCTAATTCAATAAAGCCGCAGATTTTGTAAAAATAAAAACACGTACAAAGGCATTATGTGTATCGCGCAGCATCACAGTGGTTTCGTCCTGCTCTCTATCGTAGGTTGCCTGGAATTTCTCTACTTCAGCCTTGAACTGTAGGAAGAAAAAACTGGTGATATCGGTGGGTACGGAAGTATACTGAGGATGAAGCAAATACTCTCTGAGTCTGAGGGCATAAAAGTGTGTGGAAAAAAAGCGAGGTTTCGTATAATGCAGCTTATTTTGACTTTTGACCAAGAAGGGGATTTGATGAAAACGTTCAAGCTGTTTTTTACCTTGGCTTTGTTTTCTTCAGTTTTGGCATTCTTAAGCTTGTTTTTGGCCGAGTCCAAATCCAATCGGGCCTTCTCCATCTCGTTTTTCTGTCTCTGTACGAAAAGTAGGAAAATGAAAGATAAAGTTTTGTTTTTATATTTCCTTGAGGAATAATTTTACTTTCCACCTTGCGTGCAGACAATTTTTCTTATTAAAGTTCCATGTTACAAGTAAAAAGTCAGTTAATGCCATAGAATAATCAGAAAATAAATCTCCTAAGAGGTTTGGCTAATAGGTATGCCTAGTGATAATAATACTATAATTTTATATCTTACCAAGGCGTCGGCGAGGTCCTTGTTTACAAAGTCTTTCAGGATCTGGAGGAAATTCTGATTAACGTTTTCATTGAATTTTTTCTTCGCTTCAGCCATGTGGGCATGCGCTGCTGCCGATGATGTAAGGTAGGCGCCTGGACAACAAAAAGTAGAAATCTTTTCTAACAAAAAGGCTATATTTCCGATACCAGCTAGTCATATCTTCGTAATAAGGATCGGTTGTTTAAAGGTGTTCGCATTTACATCAACAAAGGTTACACATTCGTAACTTTCAAGAATTCGTGAAAAATAGTGCTAAGGATGAAATTATGCAAGTGACTAAAGAGATGCAGAATATGGATATGGCCTTACTCATTTTTGGAAAACCGGTAGCCTCTTCTCCTACGGTTTTAAAGGCTGTTGTAATTTTGTCCGCAGGTGTTGTTTTTTCCTTATTTTTTGCAAAAACATCAACAACTTTGGTTGCTAAAAGGAAACCAGGGAGAAATGGGAGTTAAGCTGTGTCATCACACCAAGGAGCCTCAATTAATATTCAAATAGAATGAATATCGTTTCCAACCATCAAGATGTTTTAGTGGCAGGTCAAAATACATAAAAACAGGGAGTATTGTTCATTCCCTACTTTTCTATATAGCGCATATTATTAAATCTCCTTAGTTCAAAAAACTTAAATCAAGTGATATTGTTAAGATATTGGCAACTGCTTGTGGAAGAAGCACTAAAAAGTGCATTTTACCTCAGTGGACTCAAAAGCATAGAAAATAATTTATTCCGTGGCAAGCAGATACGATAATCAAACAGCAGAATAACCATTAATTAGCTATAGACAAGGTTTCTTTCACTGCAGCGTGAAATTTCAGAAATGTTAATTAACCGATGGCCACAGCAACATTAGCCTTGTCCAATTGTTTTTTTCTCTATCCTGAACACGTTCAAGATAGTTGACGCGAAAGGAGTAACAGATGTCAGAACAAACGCTAGCTGCGCAGCAAAGTTCGGAATATAATTGCATAGCAGTAGGCGGTATTTTGGCTGGAAGTGATGATAAAACATTACTGTTAACCTTCCTGGACTCCTAAAGCAAACATAAAGAAATAGTAATACGGTGTTAAACGAACATTGCTGGAAGGTCGATTCTCTAACCTGAGCACTATGAATAACATATAATTGAGGCAAAAACGGGATTGAATTATAAAAAAGAACTTTCGCATTCAAGCACATATGTGGGCTGATTGATGACGCTTGTGCGCCAAGGAAAAATGCATGATTCATTTCATTGTCAGGGTCCCAACAATTAACTTACTCAAACAAAAACTTTTCACCTAAATCACACCTAAAGTAAATGCAGACTAACAAGGCCAACAATGACAAGGCAGACTGAAATGGCCATTTCTGGCTCATAAGCCGTCATCAGCCAAAGCCCAGATGGTGCCCAAACCAAGGTTCAACTGTAAATGGCCATTCGCGTCTCTTGTCTTCGTCGGCATTGTTAATCTGCCTCTACTACTAGGAGCCGCTATTTGGCTTCCGACGGGGCTGAAGAATGAGCCCTAAGGCAGAACGGGACGAGTGTTTTTTGTTAACGATCAGTATGCGTTCATCAAACAACGAAATTAAATGCCTCCAGTGATTGTACACTAAATTCAAACGTAGGTAATTAAACATAAATCATGCATAGGACTTTAATACCCAGTTCACTACACAGCCGCGCGTCTCGTCATTTTACCTGACTGAAAGCTACTATCCTAATTACCGTAGATCAACGAAACTAGGCCTCGTTTAGTAGTTTATACTGAACGACTTTTGGGTGAAATGTCAAAAAGTCTAAAATTGTTTGTTTTAAAACTAATCAATACCTAATTTTACTTATTTTCATCGGTTTTTCAATAATAACCAAAACATATTCATTAAAATCTTGTCAAAGTAAATCTTTAGTTCAAGTAATAGCAGAGGTTTAAATATTTAAGAACTTTTAACATGTAGGGAAAACCCCATAGGTTTTTAGTCCATGAGTCAGGCAAAAATTCATCGGACTCAAACACCCAAAAAAGGGTACGAATTTTATCACCCAAAAGAAGTACACAGGTAAGCTTTGGGTTGAGCTGAAAACTTTTAAATGTCCCGATACAGCTCTGTTATTGTAAATTCCCCGGATTTTCTGTCACACGGCAGTTTGCATGTAGGTAACGGTAGGCTAGACATTAAAACGGACGATGCAGGATTTTGGTGTTAACAAAACCAAGGCTGCAAATAATTTTACATAACATGCAGTGCCGGCAACCTTTAATGAATATTTTTTTAAAAACTGCAATTTTCTAGGAATTAGCGTACTAGCTTAGTATCTGATGGGGCCTAGAATGACGACTCAAAATTTTTTTCAGCAAGCACTGAAAATGTGAGAAGATGGTTTACCAAAGAATGTGAAGGGTTCGACAATTTACAAGTCTGAATAAATCATTTCAGCGGAATTTTCATAAGTGACCTGCGATGAGGCATAATGTGACATCATATGAATTTACGGGATAATGCCATATTAAAATTTTGCATTCAAATTGCCACCGACGGTTGCCCTTAATTTTCTGGCATCGCAGAGAGGTTAAACTAGTCCCTTGCTGTTCCATGCTGAATTTTCGCTTCGGTTGTTCCGCAGTCGCTTGGCTTGGCTATTAGGGTGTGTCAGTGGAAGTTTAAACATTGATACAGACAGATAAAAAGGCACAACATGCATTAAAAACCATGTTTACAAACCTGCCGTTACGTCAATAAACTGTTCCACAGCTGCAATCATCTGGTTACACCATGGCTTCATTTTATCCAACTGAGCGAGCAGCGCAGCAGTTTCTGCTTGGGGTGCAGTTTTCTCTGACTTTGTAAATGACTCTCCAGCTTTCTATGCATAGTGAACTTAGTAAAAAAAATTAATACCTGTGAGAGGCGATTGAAGACAGTACCAATATTAGACATGGTGATTACAGCTGTGACGAACGGAGCGTTAAACTGAATTCCTGCGTGTTTACTTCATACGCATTAACTGAAACAGAAAAACAAACCGTCAAGATGATTAAGTTCCTTATCTCGTAGGTTAAGATTCAAACGGTAAAATTACCGCTAGGTAGCTGAATCATAACCCACCGTTTACTTTAATTCAAAGATACATCAACAGTATATAAATCTGTATTGAGAGAGCTGTGTATATTCAGCCCGCTGTGTTAATTTAAGCAATGAACCACTTGTAAGCAACTTTAAAATACAGGCTGAAATGTTTCAAACCAAATCTAGTGTGCATGACCAAGGGCATAAAGGGGTGAACTGCAACAAAATAGCAGGCGATAGCAAGAAAAGTCAGGGGCTGAAATTGGCATGGTTGTGGATTAATTTTTAAAGATAAGTTGAGCTTTGATTTTTTCGATATTTCTTGTCAAAAGCAGTGAATTTGCGATTTATTATTTGTTTTATAAAGTTATCTTTACAATTTTGTCTTATTTTTGCGCACCTAAATAAGCGCAATTGTGGTTTTGAACCAGTGTCCGGCTTGTCATTTTCTATTTACTGAAGGAAATTAGCAGAAATATTAGTGCTTTTAATTATACTGATATAAATTATAAACTCGTTTTCCTCTATTCATTAATAAAAAATGTATATTAGTTTAAGATTTCCCATAAGAGCCTTGCATAAAGGCGCAACCCGGCAGCCTCCCCTCCATCCTTGTATCCTAGTGTCATGGGAGGAGATATATCTGGCGCTTGTGAGATTTCGCAGCGTTCACCAGATATTAGCTATTCTGCAATTCCTTTAGTTCCCCTTGAGCAGGATTCCGATTCATGTTATGACAAACAATGACGGTTTTGAAATATCAGAAATTTAAAATAAAGTTGAAAAATTTTATCAGTTCTTTAATCCGTTTTCACTAGTGCCGGTATATATTGTATATTTATATTTTGAAGGGTTACAGGCATTTCCCTTGATGACCCTTTTAATGTAAAGTTGTCATTGCATATGTACAGTGAATATAAAATGGAGTACCTTTGAAAAATTTTGAATCAAAGCATAACATTACTTTGTATACCGTGTATACCGAGGAACCACCTTTAACGAGGACGAATACTACAGTACTGCCACATCTTCAAACAAAATAAGCACGGGGTCGTTCCCAATGGAAACAGTAAGAAAATTTCTAAAACAGCTACAGCCCACTAAATCACCTGGCCCAGATGGTATATCCGCAAAAGTTCTCAATGAACTCACAGACCAGCTGGCCTCTACGCTCTCCAAGATATTTGAAAGTTCGATGGAGGCGAGGGCTCTGCCTACCAAGTGGAAGAAAGCCAACATAATC
Source organism: Schistocephalus solidus (assembly GCA_017591395.1). Taxonomy (NCBI): domain Eukaryota; kingdom Metazoa; phylum Platyhelminthes; class Cestoda; order Diphyllobothriidea; family Diphyllobothriidae; genus Schistocephalus; species Schistocephalus solidus. The sequence continues at coordinate 15,376 of WEDG01000437.1, read as the reverse complement.
CCCATCGATAAAGGAGGAAAGAGGACAGCACTAAACAGTTTACGACCAGTAAGCCTCACAGGTATCTGTTGCAAAATGATGGAGAAGATAATCAAAACGGAACTGATGAGGCATCTTGAAGAGAATAACTTGATAAGTTCATATCAACATGGATTTCGAAGAGGTCAATCCTGCCTCACAAACCTGCTCACATCCATGGAAAGTTGCACAAAATCATTAGAAATGGGTTTGTCAGTCGATGCAGTCTACATTGATTTTAGCTAAGCCTTTGACAGGGTTCCACAAAAATGTCTGATCTTTAAGCTCCGTCAAATGGGTGTGACTGGCAACCTACTCAAATGGTTGGCCGACTTTCTCACAGACAGGTGCCAGCGTCTTTGTATCGGAGACGCCAAGTCTCACTGGGAAACCGTTCACAGTGGAGTTCCACAGGGCAGCGTTCTGGGTCCCATTTTGTTTCTGATATACGTAAACGACTGCATGGATTGTCTGACATGCGAGAAGGTAATGTTCGCTGACGATTTGAAGTTATGGAACTCGATTGAAAAACCGGAGGATGCGCGGAAATTACAACAAAACTTAGATCGCTTGCAAACATGGTGTGATGAGCGTCTGCTGAACCTTAATCTAATAAATGCCACAGTATCCGACTGCGGTCTAGTTCCAGAAGGATGATAAGGTTTGAATACCAGTACTTCATCAGTGGTCACCAACTCCAGGAGGTAAATATTCTAAAGGAATTGGGTATATGGATAACACTAAATCTCAAACCATCGTCGCACTGTGCGAATATCGCAAAGAAAGCTATGTGTATTTTAGGCGCAATCAGGAGGTCCATCGTTAATTTTGACGGAGAGCTTTTTGGGCGCGTGTTTGGAACATTTATCCGGCCGGTTTTGGAATATTGCGTTTACGCATGGCGCCCTTGGACGAAACATGACTACGCTCTGCTGGAGAAAGTTCAACGGACGGCAACGAAACTAGTCAGAGGATTGGAATGCCTACCCTATGAGGGCCGCCTAGGAAGACTTAAACCTTTTCCTCTCTCTTATAGGCAATAGAGAGGGGATATTATCTTAGTCTTTAAATTGGTCAGAGGAGTTGATTGTGCTCTTCAGATGGCCAACTTTTTTGAATTGGCAAACATGACAAGTCTCCGAGGTCAGCAATTCAAACTGAAAAGAAATCACGCAAAACTTGAAGTGCGGGCCAAATTATTTTCCCAACGGGTGATTGAAGAATGGAACAAACTGCCAGCCTCAGTTGTTCAGACTGAAAGGGTTGAAATGTTTAAAAGAAGACTTGATGCATTTTTACTTGATGAACATATATTTAGTCGACAGCAATGATCGATATAATAAAACGACTATCGCCATGTAACATTTGCTTTTTTGCTAGCGTCTATCTGTAAATAGAGTTTTCAAAGGATCTGCCTATCTCCCTTATATATACTGAATAACTTTATTATACAGAATGCGTTTTCCCAGTTATAGGCGAAACATTGTGGAAGAATAGTAGAGCCTGAATGATTTTAATTGGCTGCTTTTGGGTGAAATAATAAGAGAGGATGAAAAATATTTGGATTTTTAAAATTTCCGACTAAATATTAAAGATAAAACAAACTTTCGAAGACATAAATAAATAAATTGTATATTTAAGGCCCAGAGGGCCCCATCATTACAAATTTAGTACCGTGGTTTAAATAAATACAAAGTGGATAATTGCTGCACTATGTGAGCATCCATATGAACAGCAGAAATGAGTAGTATGGTAAACATATCCGATTCAAAAAGATTTGCCATTTTTAAAACAAAAGTCAACAATCTTCGGCATATACGGTGAACTGGAAAGGAAGCAGTAAAAACCCATAGGGTTAAATCGGAGGCGGAGTTTGGCGAGCCGCCAATTTAAAAAAAATAGGAGAAAAAACTGCTTCACTAAAAAATGAATAGCTAAATGCAATGGGATAGTATTGTGAGGTTGCTGACAACGTATGAGGGTTCGGAAAGCTCCTTGTCAGGTGAGAGATACTATAGCAGTCATAGCTACTGTTTATAAACACCAGTGGAGGTGAGAGAGGACGAACTCATCGTAGACAACATGGTCGAAACGAAGAGGGGACAGTTGAGGTCACGAGATCATCATCTAGATGCGACCTTGCCGAATGCATAGACCATCACCAAAGAGGCGAAACCATCAGAACCCGCCTCGACCATCAACAGAACCTGGAGACAATCGTCAGGGTTGCACATTCGGAGGAAAGTATCAAGGTTGTCAAGAGTTGGCAATGCTAGTTTAAAAGGAGGGAAGAAAAAGTGAATGCAAAGATTGACTCTGCAGAGGATGATGGAAATATAATTAGAGATCAATATAATATCAAGGGAGCTGCCTCAAATACCAGGAGGACCCTTTTCAAAATCCAAAAGTTGCGAGTTTGGGAAGGAAACAGAAAATAAGTACTTTATATCTTCCGAAGTTAAATGTTTGCGTACATTGGTTTTGAAAATATCTAATGTAGACGACAACCTAATTTTCAGTGGAAGATTATTCCATATGAAAGCATATTTAGAGGCAAAAAACTGAGACCGGTTAGTTGTGGAGCTAAGGGGTGGGGAAATGATCATGGAGGAATTACGAGTGGCATAGGGTCGATCTACCGGAGTGAGAGCATTAATTCGTGGGAGATTTGTGCTAGATTAAACGCGAAACAGGAAGCAGAGACCGGCTTCGAGTCTTCTAACCCACAGAAATGTAATGTTTGCTAACTGGCATCTATCCGTATAAGAGATACTGGATCCAGGAAGAGAAAATAGTCTTCGAGTAAAAACCCTCTGAACTTTTTCAATCTTACTGCGGTCAGAGGCGTTCACCAACCCAAAGAGGGGACAGCAGTATTCCAGGATAGGAAGAACAAACATGCGGCATTGGTTTAACTTTATTTCTGGAAGGAAACAAATTATGTGATATAAAACCACATATCTGTGTAGCCTTTGAAGAAATTCGAGCTGCATGAGGCGATAATTTTAGCTTATTTGTGTAACTTAAAACTAAATCTTTTATGATTGATCGTTCTAAAAGTGTGCTATTTTGAAATACTAGGGGTCCAGGAAGCTTGGCGGGGCCAAAACACATGAAATTGCTCTTAGATTGAGAAAATTTCATCTTCCAAGTACAGCTCCAACGTGAGAGCATAAGTAGATCAGTGTTGATTTTATCAACGCAACTATTGGCAGTGTCGTTAGAAAATGAATAAATGCACTTGAGATCGTCAGCGTAAAGAAAACCAATGCCTTTAAACGTAATTTTGGAAAACAAACTGCAGAGAGACCTTCTAATCGTGCGAACAGCAGGGGGAGTCCCCGGTCACAGAGGTATTTTTTTCAACCGGCCTACTTCGTACAAGAGAGAATGAAATGGAGGGCGCTAAAAGCGGAACTGGAGTACTTGAAAGAACAGGGAGAGAAGACACTGGTAATAAGGAACGGAGTGATTGTTAGAGTACAGAAACACCCTCTGTGCAGGACACCCGTCATTTTGACATAAGTCTCATGGTCGGGCAACTAATCCAATGCAACAATCTACACAAAATCCAGTTCTACTGCGAAAATATGCAAAGCCTCTTGAATATGGACAGATCCTGTGCGAATGTCGGTCCAGCTGCCTCAAATGAAGAAGGCAGCGACATAGCCCGCTTAAAACTTACAAATAAACTAAAATGTTTAAATACCAATGTCCAAAAGCTACTGACTAAATTAAAAGAGCTTAAGATATACGTGTTCCAAACTTCACCAGATATCATCTCCATAACTTAGGCGTGGCTGACCGCAAAGGTGGACGATCGTGAAGTTGCCATCCCTGGTTTTCAGTTATTCAGAATGGATAGAATAGGACGTCATGGTGGGGGTGTGCTGACTTATTTCAGATATGGGCTGCTCGTGTCAGAAAAAAAGGAAACGCTCGCGTGCGAAACTGAAGCCATCTGGTTCACTATCAGAACGCCGGGGTCCCAGGAACTTGAGATCCTAACGGTCTACTGACCACCGAGAAACGATCCCAAGTCAGACAGTAGACTGATAGATGATTAAGAATCGTTTGCTAGTCGATCCAAAGTTATGATTATGGGCAACTTTAACACTCCGAATATCGATTGGAATCTGAGCTCGGCACCACGCTCGGAATTAAACTTCGATTGCCGCCTCAAAGAAGCTATACACAAACGCTTCCTAACTCAACACGTCCTGTCTCCGACCAGAATACGCGAGGGGCAACAAGCGAATTGTTTGGACCTTGTATTGACAAAGGCGCCTGACAGCGTAGATGTTGTGAACTGTCTATCCCCACTGGGCAAAAGCGATCACGTAGTCCGACAATGGGAATATTCACTCTTGTCTGTCCCCGATCGAAGCATCACAGCCAAACGCAACCTATGGCTTGGAGACTTTACCCAAATGAAAATTTATGTGCGCCATTTAGATTGAAATGAAACATTCACCGGGTGTATTCTCAAGGACTGGTTGCAATTTAAGGCCGTGTTACAGGGACTTATCACCAACTACTGTCCTTATTCGAAAAAAAGGTCACCAACAGGCCGCAGTGGCTAACGACCACACTGAAGAGTGAAGTAAACCGCAAGCGAAAGCTGTGGCAAACTTAGCTCAGGGAAAAGACCGTCGAATCGCTGACGAAGTACAAGACGCAGAGGAACAGGGTAAAAGGCCTGGTTTATAAAGCCCGCCAAAGTTTTGAGAGTAACTTGGTAAACCATGCAGGAGAAAACCCGAAGCTCTTCTTCAACTACGTTAGGCAAAGCACTCGAAACAAAGATCCCATCCTTTTGTTAAAAACGTATGAAGGCTTTGAACTTTGCAAGGGAGGGGAAAAGGCTAAGCATCTATCTGAGTTCTTTCAGTCGGTTTTTTACGAGATAAGCCAATCTAACCGCTGATAAATATAGTGCGAAAGAGATCCCGACAATTGACTCAGTGGTCATAACAGAACCTATTGTTCTGAAGGAACTACTGAAGCTGGACGAAACCAAATCGCCAGGTCCTGATGTAATACCAGCAAAGTTGTTGGAGTTGGCCGTAGAGATGGCAGAAACTTTGTGTCTACTCTTCCAAGCCTCTCTCGCTGCAGGCAGATTGCCAACCGATTGGAAGACCGCGTGGATTTTCCCGATACATAAAAGTGGCAGCCGGGGCTTCCGCAAATAACTAAAGGCTGGTTAGTCTCACCTCCTTATGTGCAAGATTATGGAGCGAATCATCAAACGTGAACTGATGCAGTTTCTGGAGCGGAATCATCTTCTCTCTGACGCGCAGCATGGATTCCGCAGAGGAAGGTCCTGTTTAACTTATTTGCTCTACTGTCTGGAACGATGGACCCAAGGGGTCGATGAAGGAAATGTAGTGCACGTATTCTACAAAGACTTCAAGAAGGCCTTTGATAGCGTGTCTCACCAACGTCTCCTATACAAACTCCACCGTATTGGGCTAAGGGGCAAGCTTTTGAAGTGTATCGAAAACTTCTTGATTGGGCGATCTCAGATTGTCCGTCTTGGCGATTAATAATCGGCGGAGGTGGCGGTTGAGAGTGGGGTTCCTCAGGGCTCCGTCCTTGGCCATATCCTCTTCCTTATATACATTGATGACTGCGAAATAGGCTTGGACTGTGACACCGCCATGCTTGCTGACGATATAAAGCTTTGGAAGGTCATCCACAACGCAGCTATTGAAGAAAATCTACAGACGAACTTGCATCGACTTGAGGAATGGTCGCACAACTGGCTCCTCCCATTCAATTCTACCAACTGCAATATTCTGCAATTCGGCAAAACCAGCTCCGGGCACCAGAGAATTTAACTATCTGGACGACACACCGCTTACAGAGGTAGAGGCTCAGAAAGATCTAGGAGTATGGATCACGCCCACACTGAAGCCATTGTTCCATTGCTGAAAAGTAGCAAAATCTGTCATGTCAAGCTTGTATCTAACTAAGCGAGCGTTTGCAAAGTTCGACAAAAAGGAATTTAATAAGGTCTTTGGGATGTCCGTGTGACCACAATTGGAATTTGCCATACAAACCTGGAGACCGTTGTCTGTCAAAGACCACAACATCCTTGAGAAGATCCAAAGACGTGCAACCAAGCTTGTTTAAGGTCAAAGCTGCCTGCCTTACGAGACACTATTGTCCAATTTTAATCTCTTTCCTCTAGACTATATTTAGAATTTATTTAGAATTAGAATTTATATTTGGTAAACACCGGCAAGGCACTGTCTAAGCAAACATTAGTAACGAAATAAATTTATGACAATGCGTGCAGATAAAATGTACAAATACATAATTTGTCCCGCTATGTCAACAGTTAGCAATGTTTTAAAATTAATGGTGAACTAGAAAAAAAAGCAGTGAAAAAAAAACACCTACCGTAAAAATGGAGGCAGAGTTCATTAAGCCTTCATTTTTTAATAGAAGGTAGGAGAAAAACAGCTTAAAAATGGTCAGGTGGTATATTAGGGTAATACGGTAGTAGCATTTAAGAATGAGATAATGAAACGTCAAGGTGAATCGTTCTTGATCTCTTAGGCGTATGAAACAAAATCTCAAGAAAATGCGTCAATGAACTTAAGACCTCAGCATCTTAGGATCCAGAATTGAATTCTGATGATGGTAAGTATCCAAAGAAACGGAAGCAATTTAGACTGTGGACCACCGAATGTGAACGTCCGAATGGCGTCATCTTTTGGATGACTGGTGATATAAGGAGACATCATAGTTCATGGGCGACCCAAGGTAGCGAAAATATAGTTTCAAGAGGGTCATTTAAATTCCCGATGGTCCTTTCTCCGAGTCATGGGGAAAGCTACTGAGAAAAGATGAGGAAAATAAAAGGTTAATAGAATCAGTGTTAAGATAAATGTGCAGTCTTCGCTTGAATGCAGATAGACTAGGTAACGACCTTATTTCAATTGGCAAGTTATTCAAAAGAAAACTATACCTAGAAGCAAAGAAGAGAGAGCGTTTACACGTGGAGGATGCAGGGAGAGGTATAATTAGTGCAGAATTTCTTAGGTTATAAGGAAGACTAACGGGGGTAATGACAGAAAGCTTGGGGAGAGTTGAACTATTATTTAGTCGAAAAAGGAGACAAAAGCCTGCTTCAAGTCTCCTGACCCAAAGAAATTTTAGCTTCATTAGCTAGCATCTTGTTGAGTAGGAAGTAGTTGAAAGAGTCGGAAATAGGAGTTTTTTGTGAAATGTATTTGGACATTTTCAATATTTGAATGGCTAGATTCGTTCATTAAACCGAAGAAAGGAGAGCAAAATTCAAGAATGGGACGTACAAACATACGATAAAGTCTTCATTTAATTTCAGGAAGGTAGAAATTATAAGAAATAAAGCCGCAAATCTGAGCAGCTTTGGCTGTAATTCTATTGGCATGTGGCGAAAGATCTAATTTATTGGTGTAGCTTAAGCCCAAGTCCTTGATAGAGGAACATTTAATCATAGGGCAACCTTCAAAAATAAGAGGTTGCGGCAGCCTTACGGGCCCAAAACTCATGTAGCGACACTTAGTATAATTCAGTATATATAAGGAAGATAGGCAGAGCCTTTGAAAACCCTATTTACAGATAGACAGGAGCAAAACAAGCAAATATTACATGGTGATAGTCGTTTGAGTATATCAATTATTGCTGTCGACTAAATATATGTTCATCAAGTAAAAATGCATCAAGACTTCTTTTAAACATTTCTACGCTTCAGCCTGAACAACTGAGGCTGGCAGTTTGTTCCATTCGTCAATCACCCGTTGGGAAAAGAAGTTGGCCCGCACTTCAAGTTTGGCGTGATTTCTTTTCAGTTTGTATTGGTGACCTCGGAGACTTGTCATGTTTGCCAAATCAAAAAAGTTGGCCATCTGAAGAGCACAATCAACTCCTCTGACAAATTTGAAGACTAAGATAATATCCCTCTGTATTGCCTATAACAGAGAGGAAAATCTTTAAGTCTTGCTAGGCGGCCCTCATAGGGTAGGCATTCCAATACTCTGACTAGTTTCGTTGCCGTCCGTTGAACTTTCTCCAGCAGAACGTAGTCATGTTTCGTCCAAGGGCGCCATGCGTAAACGCAATATTCTAACACCGGCCGGATAAATGTTCCAAACACATGCCCAAAAAGCTCTCCGTCAAAATTAACGATGGACCTCCTGATTGCGCCTAAAATACACATAGCTTTCTTTGCGATATTCGCACAGTGCGACGATGGTTTGAGATTTAGTGTTATCCATATACCCAATTCCTTTAGAATATTTACCTCCTGGAGTTGGTGACCACTGATGAAGTACTGGTATTCAAACCTTATCATCCTTCTGGAACTAGACCGCAGTCGGATTATTTGGCATTTGTTAAGATTAAGGTTCAGCAGCCACTCATCACACCATGTTTGCAAGCGATCTAAGTTTTGTTGTAATTTCCGCTCATCCTTCGGTTTTTCAATTGAGTTCCATAACTTCAAATCGTCAGCGAACATTACCTTCTCGCATGTCAGACAATGCAGGCAGTCGTTTACGTATATCAGAAACAAAATGGGACCCAGAACGTTGCCCTGCGGAACTCCACTGTGAACGGTTTCCCAGTGAGACTTGACGTCTCCGATACAAACACGCTGGCGCCTGTCTGTGAGAAAGTCGGCCAACCATTTGAGTAGGTTGCCAGTCACAATGATTTGACGAAGCTTAAAGATCAGACTTTTGTGTGGAACCCTGTCAAAGGCTTTGCTAATGTCAATGTAGACCGCATCGACGGACAACCCATTTCTAATGATTTTGTGCAACTTTCCATGGATGTGAGCAGGTTTGGGAGGCAGGATCGACCACTTCGAAATTCATGTTGATATGAACTTAGCAAGTTATTCTCTTTAAGATGCCTCATCAGTTCCGTTTTGATTATCTTCTCCATCATTTTGCAACAGATACTTGTGAGGCTGACTGGTCGGAAACTGTTTGGTGATGTCCTCTCTCCTTCTTTTTAGATAGGGGTTATGTTGGCTATCTTCCACTCGGTAGGCAGAGCCCCCGCCTCCATCGAACTTTCAAATATCTCGGAGAGCGGAGAGGCCAGCTGGTCTGTGAGTTCATTGAGAAATTTTTCGGATATACCATCTGGGCCAGATGATTTAGTGGGCTGAAGCTGTTTCAGAGTTTTTCTTACTGTGTCCATTGGGAACGACACCGTGCTTATTTTGTTTGTAGATGTGGCAGTACTGTAGTATCCGTCCTCGTCAAAAGGTGGTTCCTCGGTATACACGGACATAAAGAAATTGGATAAGAGGCTGGTCTTATCAGAGTTATCAGTTAACCTGTCCCCCTGATTGTCTTTAAGACTAGGAATGCAGTCACGATTTCGTTTTGCCTTATTAACCTAAGCATAAAACCTTTTCGAATTTCTTGGTATGTCTTTGACTATTTCCGACTCAAAGGATGATCTTTCTTTTCTCAGAAGATTCCGACACCGATTTTGCTGTTTCTTAAAAGCAGAAAAATGTTCGGGTTGTTGATATCTGGCATATGTTCTGCACAGTCTTCTTTTCGTCTTGAGATTCCTTTTTGTATCCGATGTCACCCACTCGGGTCGGGAGACGCACAATCGCCTTTTAAGTGGGCAGAATTTCTCTACCAACTGCTGAATCAAATTACTAATGAAGAACCAGGCAGCATTTGGGTCAGGTACATGTGCAGGGCTCCAGTCTATTCCATTCAGTAATTATTTCATTTTGGGATAATCCCCTTTCCATACATTTCTCTGCCTAGCTGCACGACATTTGAGTACAGAAAAATGAATGTACTCCCAAGCAAGAACGCAATGATCACTTCGTCCAAGCGGCACGTAAGAACTTAATGCAAGGATGCAATTGTCATCTCCACTAATGATTAGATCTTAACAGCTTCACTGCAGCCTATTTCGGAACCGCGTCTTCCTTGTGACATGTTGGGTAAGAAACTCGTCATTTACCAACTGTAGTAATTTCTGTTCGAATGAATTTTCTGATCGCGAGCAGTACATGAACACCCAATCGATATCGGGAGCGTTGAAATCTCCACGTATTAATAAGTGTTTGCTACGGCTGATTTGCTTTACCTCTGTGATGAGTGCTTCGTCCGTGTCCGTTCGCTGTCCTGGGGGTCGATATACCACGGCAATATGCAGGTCTGGTTGGTTTGGGACTTTCAGTTTACAACAAAGTATTTCGCAAGACGAGATCCTATTTGGCGAGGGCCCATCCGGAATAAGGTCAATGCCTTCTCGTATAAACATTGCGATTCCACCACCCCTACGTCCGTTTCTATCCATGCGGATAAGCTGAAAACCGTATATTCTGACTTCTGTGTCTGCGATTTGTTCATTTAACCATGTTTCAGTTAGAGCTATGAAGTCAGGCTGTAAATGGTCCACGACCAGTTTAATTTCATCCGTTTTGTTCAATAGACTCTGCACATTTGTGTACATCATTTTAATCTTGTTTCCTTGCCTCGATTTCTGAAGATTTTTGGTTCTTTTTTCTACGTGGCGATTTTTGCTGGATATTTCGCTAGATATATCCAGTCCCTTGTCTGGGTTCAAACCTATAGGTATTTTGTAGGGCTTTTGACCGGCGTGGTTGCCGTCAATTTCACCGGATGTTCCCATAAAAACGATCGCACCGTTTTGACTATTTTGTTGTCTACAATTTTCAAATTTTGTTCCCCCTCGTATTGACGTCTTTTCAATTCTGCTACCAGTGTCCTCATTTTCATCCGATCGGTAGGAGAGTAATCCGGCTGAAAAAAACTCCACGATGATTCTTTCGTAGTCGGGACATTCGAGAGAGCAATAGATCTACCTGCTATTTGCTCCCCAAGATGACTTTTAATGGTCTTTTTCGAACCTCATGCGTTTCATTTGTAACGAGAGGCCCCAATCGAAAGATCTTTTTGATGTCGACTGTCACACCAGTTTCTTGCGTATCATTCAATAAATTTTGAAATATCAGCAGATCCTGTTTTACCCTTTCTTTGGCGTTTCCCCAGTAGCCTCTGAGACCCCCTGAACTACCAGACAAAAATGATCTGTCAGGGAAAAAACTCGTTTCTGCATCCTGCTTTCTTTTAGTGATGGAAGGTTGAATCATGCCCTTTGTTACAGTCTTTAATACTGTGTTAAAATTTGTCTTCATCGATGAGCCTGTTGGTTGATTTGCAGACATCTCTATTGACCTTTCAAACAGCGTGAGTTCTCCTGACAATGCGTTTGCTCGAATAGCACCCGGGAAACCTGAATTTTGGTTTGTGTCATCCAGGTCTGTCGATAAGTCACAGGCCACTTTTCTGCCATTACTTTGCTGGCTACCATGCCCTGCTTCATTTTAGTTCGATGAACATGTAAAAAGCATGCTGCTGTCGCTCGTCCGTGGCAGGTAAGATACCTTACGATTACTGTTTTTCGACTTTTCAGAGACCGTCGATCGCTGATTTACTTTTGTGCAGTCGGATTTTATGTGCACCAGATTTCCCGAACCTGGGGAAACGCAAGACATAATTCCCTCCTCGCTTATTTTCTTTCTGGTCATCTGTATTTCAACTGACTCAGAGGTTTGTTCTAATGACTTCGTTCTTTTTCTCCTTTTGTTTCGCTTAATGTTGCGCTTATTGACTTCTACCGTTTCCTCGCGATGATTATGTTCTAGCTTGCTGATGTTTTTCAGCTCATTTGCATCGTGTTTCGGCGAGTTAACTTTGTAATGTTTTATGAGGACTGATATTATTTCTGATAGGAGATCAGGGTCTCCTTCTAATCTCAAAACGCTGGTTGTGAGTCCTCGGCATCCATCACAGTGTGCCAGCCCTTCACCGTTTAGCTTAGTTTTGGTAATGTTCAGTAGTGCACTGCTTCCTTCAATATTGCTGCTTTGTGGTTCTTCTCGGTCTGTTGAGAGTGACTTGAGTATTTCTGGTAAGATTTTGTCACATGAAATCGAAAACGGTTTACAAAGATAGGAGAGATCATTATTTTTGTAGTGTATACTATTTGTTTTGTCTGCTGGCTTCCCGGGCGTGGCCGAGCGGTCAAGAGCATCGGTAGCTAATCGAGAGGTTGGTGTTTCGAGTCCTGGCCGAAGAGGTGAATAATTTTCTCGCGTGGTCGGGTCGTGAACATTTGCGTTTCCCATGCCAGCAAGATCTCTACGAGGATGCATTTAGTTTTAACGAACAGCTTAAATTATCAAGCGAATAGTTTACTGAGCACAAAAAGAAGTGCTTTTCCGAACCGAATTTACTATGGAATGCTCATACGAAGAAAAGAATGATGCAGCCTTCGAAGTGAGTTTGCCAGAGGTTCTCCGGTCCTTTCTGATGAAGACACCTTTCCTGGCGAGAGACTGTTTTCTGAAGCCCGTATGAGGCAGGTTCCAAATGAAGCTGAGTTAGCTTATTATTCGAGATTCCGATATCAATTTTCGTGAGCCTGAATATCACAATGTTTATAAACAATTATAGGCTAATCCTGATAAACAGACAATATGTGATCCAATGACAACTTATTTCGTTGAGTCCTGACTTTGGGAACAGATTATTGGCCAAAAATCAAAAGCTTGGAGACGAACAACTTTAAAACGGAAGTCCAACGACGCCGCAATAGAAACAATATGAGCAATAATTGCGCCTATTCGTTCAAAACCACTTTTAAAAATCAATTAATGATAGGAAGAATATTCAGGAACGACTCAGCCGTTTGTATATGTCAAAGGTCCTGGATAACTTCAGATCTTCAAGGGGTTTTGCACTTTTGGTTCACTGAGCGGTTGTCAGTATGTATTGGTGTAGAGGCTTTTTTTATCAAGTCGACGAAGGTGATAAACAAATTCCAATTTGATGTCGTTTTGTGAGGTAATTCGGCACAAGAAAAATTCCCGAAAATTGCAAAGAGCAATTACGTTCGTGCAGTGGCAGTTTTAATGTCAGAATCAGCACAAGCGAAGTGTTAACGATTTTCAAACTGTCCAAGCCGGAGAACAAAAAGATACGTGGTTCCTTTGCACACGATGACCTTGATGTGAGAACTCCATTAGCCATGTGGAGCTCCAGGCCGAAAGAGCGTCTGAGTCTGAATGAATTTGTTCTAGGCACCGTTTGCTCGTAGAGTTAGAGAACGAATACACGCATTTGAGGTCATCAGCATAAATAAAAGATTGAGAATGTTTAACTATCGATGAAAGCTACGCTGCGACCTAATACAAGCCTTTCGCATGCTGCGGGTTCAGGATTGTTGCCTTGCATCTGACGACTTCTTTGAACTGGCCACTACCACTACTTTGCGAGGATATCCCATTAAACTACTTGTGACAAATGCAAGACTCGACACAAGAAGGTTCTTCTTCTCAAACAGAGTGATAAAGGCCTGGAATGCTCTGCCCGTGGGCATAATCATGCCCCCATCCGTTGACACTTTTAAGTGGAAGTTTGACCAGTACAGCCATAAGTAACACCACGACATCCGAACCTAACACATTTCCTGAATTCGAATTTCAGCTCCTTTGAGTGTACGAAGTTTAAGTCTCTACCTTAGTGTAGAAGACACGTTGATTTGGAATAACTCTCGAGTGGATTGTCCAGTCTCGAAATTTGGGAAATATTTTCTTGGACTTAACGATTCTGCGGCTATCCAAATATTCCATCACTGAGGATTATTCCACGTCCAGGACATTATCCCTACGAGAAATACAAGCTTCAGCGTTCACTTGCTTCCAAATTCACGCCAGCGGTGTGCTGCTCTAATCTGCTTTCATCAGGGAGGGAGAAGTCGCAACAAAGGCTGAGTCGTTGCATGCTTATTAGAAGTCTGACTGCTGAATACTATTGCATCCTAGCCTAGTTATTTAAGAGGAATTATGAATTAAATGCATTCGAATACAGTCATAAGAGGTATGGAAAACGCAGACGCTCAGGACTCATCTGTGCTGAGAAAAAAAACCGAGGCATGGGAGGGTCTCGAACCCAGGCCGAAGATTCATGTGGCGACAAATATAACCACTACGCTACATCCTCACAGCAATTCAGAAAACAACATTTTATCCAAACAAAAGAAGATGACAGACAGATATTCTGTTACCACTTCTCCTCCTGCCAAGCGGGCAAAAAGCCTGGGAACACTAATGAATGTCACCTACGAGGATGAAAAATGCATGAGGTGTTTAAATCTCTTGCATAAATTCTTATTGATGGAGAAAGAGATAAGTAACTTGAAACAAGAAATGGCCGATCTCAAAGACAAGGTTCAAAGTTCACCCGAAAAAAAACACGCGTAGCAACGAGAATTCCAACCAAAGAAATAACGTATGCATATATTGCTTCCTCAAGAATACCTCATGTAGAGCTTAAAGACATTGCGTCTACAGAGCTTCAAAAGGGAGATCAAACCAAATCATGCACCTTACTACTGTCATCGAGCTTAGACAGAATCAGTAATGTGCTGGATGCACAAACATATGCGGCATCGTCGCTGAATGATACAAAAAAGGGGGAAAATGAAAAGCACGTCGAATTTGAAGCACCTAAGACGAAGAATTCGAAGGCGAAAAGGGCCAAGAAGCTTTCACAAAAAAGTGGTTTGAACTCAGGAAAAAGCTCGTTCTTACCGATAGATGCTGAAGTGCAATCCTCTGTTGGTAATACAGGAGCAAGAGGAGGACCAATTTGCAAAGTTTCCAAAATCAATAAATAAATAGGTTTATTGATTTGGCACTGCTTGGCACCGTCAAATCCTTAGAACACAGGAAAAACCTAAAACAAACTCCTCTTTTCATTAAACACTTAAGCTTTGGTTTGTTTGTTTGCTTAAATAGCAGTGTTGAAATGACGAGTTTGTTTTAAGTAAAAAAAACCTGTTTTCCAAGGTTTAGAAATAGCAAAAAAATGAAGTAAAAAAACAGCTATACAGAATGAAGATGAATGTATCAGGGAAATAATGTTTAGAGTCAAGACTAGTCTGTTATTGACGTTCGAGGGTATTCATTTGACAGAGGTAGAAACGTCTGCGGTCGATTCAAAGGGATAGGTACTTCCAATCAGATGCGAGTGCAGTCGATTCCGGTGTGGGGTTGTAACGGACCCGAACTACCCGTGTTGTTTTAATGAGACCCTCTTCCGGTTTTGTTGTAGACGGGCAGTAGAGATCGACACGAGCCAACAATCGGACTCGTCGCCGCCGCCCGATAAGTTGCTTCTATCTATCGCCTCTTCGTTGTTAAAATATATTCGCTTTCTGTTTGTAGTATTATTACATTCGTTACATCAAGATTATTAGTTCACATATATTGTACATCTCGCCATAATTTATCCCA